>JAJHZJ010000470.1:11679070-12068585 GCA_023548195.1 Bettongia penicillata ogilbyi | reverse complement strand
AATTAGTCACAAGAGCCACAGATGTTAGCCTAAAGGAGAGAATATTGGAGGAATGAATCAGGAGTGGTGGTAGAGGGGTGATAAAATTGTGGCTGTCCCATGGAAGAGAACTTAAGATTTACTCAGTTTTGTCACAAAGGTCACACTAGAAAGTAAACAGTGGGTAGAATGTGTAGCTTATTACTTGCAAGGTTACTATAAAAAAAAAAGCAAAATATCTTGAGGCAAAAACTATTCTCCCCAGAAGAGAAAACCCACTGCCCACCATCTCATCATTCTGGCCCTCCTTCTATTAGACAAGAAGCAAGACACCAAGAAGAGGACACAGTGCCTGTCATCACAGCCTGTCCCCCTTACAGTGCCCACACCACATTGTAATACCACATTTTTCCTCACAATCACTTTGTGAGGTAGGCAGTGCAGGTATTATTACTCGCCGTTTACAGTTAAGGAGTCACATTCAGAGATGTTAAGGGACCTGCCTATGATCACACAGCTAATCAACACCATTTATTGAGCACCTAGCAGTTAGAAGATCGGAATCACAGTACCACTGAAAGCAATGTGACAACTTCAGTGCTAATGGTAAGGTCAGCAAAATCACCCTGAGTCCCATGTGGAGCCCTGAGGTCCTCCTCTCCCATGTCTAGTATGTCTTTCGGGGCTGAGTATAAGCTCTCTCAGACACTTGAAAGAATAGAGCTGAATCTGGGGGAGGCCTGTGAGCCAACAAAATGAAGATTGAGCAGTGAACATATGCAGTGGGATCAGGGCCAAGCATTTGCTGCCCACGGGACAGGATAGCCCAGGAGAATCTCAAATACTCTAAACATACCAGCTAGATGAGGCAACTCACTTTGGGAGATGGGCAAGAAGGGATTCCCCTCCACACTCTGTAGGTGGGTCATGATTTCAGCCAAGTGGTCCTTCAAATCTTCAAGCTCATCAAGCGGGAAGAGGGCAGGGTGAGATCTGAGGCTTGAAATATCCCTGAAGGTAGTAGGGCTGCACAGCCCCAGCTCTATATGTTGACACACTTGCCTAGGACTGACAATCAGTATGTTTTACTCCGACTCCAGAATGTGCAATGCCTGGGGCAAGAGGCCTCTGGAGCTCTCCCACATATCTCAGAACTCGGTCAACCGCTGCAGGACTGCAATCATACAGTACTACTGGCTTCAGCCCCCTGATTTCTCTAGCTAGATGTAGGTAAACCGTTCAAGGTGGACCCCTTCTTTTCTCCACACCCAGGGTCTTCTGAGCCACTGCCACCAATGCTTGATAATTGAACGCTGACATCAGGGCTTTTCACAAGACCTGCAATGACCTGACATAATTTTCCTGGGCCAAGCTCTAACATATCTACTTGTCAGACTTTAGGCACTGGAGGAAGGATCTGCTCCCAGAGACTCTACATATACATTCTTATTAAACATATTTTCATATTTGCCATATTGCAAAGAAGAATCATAACCAATGGAATGAACCATAAGAAACAAGAAAGAAAGCAAAAGATAGAGAAAATAGTATGCTTTGATTTGCATTTAGACTCTATAATTCTTTCTCTGGATGTGGCTAGCATTTTCCATCATGAGTTTTTTGGAGTTGTCTTAGAACCTTGCATTGCTGAGAAGAGCAGTGTCTATCAAAGTAAGTCATCAGACAACATGGTTGTAGTTGTAGCTGTGTATCATATTCTCCTGGTTCACTTCTCACTCAGGATCAGTTCATATAAGTCTTTCCAGCTTTTTCTGAAGTCCTCCTGCATATTATTACTTATAGTACAATAGTATCCCATTACATAAACACACCACAACTTGTTTGGTCATACCCCAATTGATAGGTATCCCCTCAATTTCCAGTTCTTTGCTACCACAAAAAAGTTGTTATAAATATTTTTGTACATGTGTGTTCTTTTTCCATTTGTATGATCTCTTTAGAATATACAGCATGAGAAGTGGTATTACATCATCAAAGGATATGCACATTTTATAGCTCTTTGGGCATCATTCCAAATTGCTTACCAAAATGGTTGGATCAGTTCATAACTTCACCAACAATGCAATAGTGATCCAATTTTTCTGCATCTTCTCCAGCCTTTATAATTTTCCTGTTTTGCATATTAGCCAATCTGACAAGTGTGATATGGCACCTCAGAGTTGTTTTGACTTGTATTTCTTTGATCAATTGTGATTTAGAGCATTTTTTCATATGATTATAGATAGCTTTAGTTTCTTCTTCTGAAAACTGCCTGTTCATATCTTTTGATCATTTACCAATTGAGGAATGATTTGTATTCTTATAAATTTGTAAGTTATTGAATTTGAAGAAACATTTTGATAGGGTAAATACCATCATCTCTATATTAATACTAGGACACTAAGGCAGAGAAAGGATTTTGGGAGAACTAGGAGGTGAGATCTAATCCTCTTACTCCCACTATACCAACTGAGAAGCTTGCAAAGAAAGGAATTATAGTTCAGATCTCATTTTAGAATTTTGGAAGAGAGTTCTGGAGACATTGGAAACTCAGTGACTACTTTTAACATTCTCACTGATGATTTTTATCTATTTTTTTCTTTCTAAAGTGGCTTAATTTACATGTGGAGGGGACATATGAATAACTTTTTAATTTAATTTTTAATTTAAAATATTGTTTTCACCTTTGATCCTGCTCATATGTAGGTCTGAAACAGGGGCAATAGGAGCCAATGACAGGATGTTCAGAAAGATAAAAACATCAAAACTACCAAGAGGTGATTAAAAGTCATTTGTAGGGAGGTTCCCTGGAGTCTAAGTAACTGTCCATTAAAGTCCTAAAACCTTCTTTCATACTCTCCTTGCCTAAAGCATCCACAGTTGGTTCCCATGTCAACCTACCTTAGGGCAATGTTAACATAAAGTGCCTCAAGACTGAACCGCAATTTCCTTGCTATTAACAGTCCTGACTGGTATTGTAGGAGGGTGGAGGATTAATTTATTTCTCCTCAGCTCCAAAGTATCCTGACCCAGGGGAGAAGTTAAGAACTGTGTGCAAGGTCATACAACCAAGCCAGAAGCAGACCCCAGGGCTTCTGATTCCTAGTATAGTGAGTATTCTCTCATGTAAACTATTTTGACCTTTCCTATTAGTCAAGAACTTAGATACAGAGAGCTATTCCCAATGAGGAATAAAGATGGTTTCATAATTCATAGCAACCATCAACTGAGAGATCATCCATAAAGGGTCACGAGGAAAAACAGTAGAAGTGGTTGGCAGTCCCCTACTGAGGGATACTGAGGCTGCTTGTTGACCTTATAACAACAGAAGGGACAATTGTCTTCCTAGGGTATGTATTCAACATACAGAACACAAACTCCCCAGACTTGTCAGAATGACAATTAACTCCTGATGATTTGCGAGGATACAAACTACATTCCTTAAAGATCTAGGAAGAAATATGACTAAAGTATACAAAGTCTTTGCCATCCATTGGTATTCAAATTCATCTTCATCCAGAAGACACTATTTCTTTTGGTACCCTTGCCAAAGATATCTTGATCCAGAAGGTTGGGGAAAAGGGCTGGTATAATCATTGCTTCCCACTACCACTAGAGAAATTGCCACTTCCTTAAAGATTCACTCCCTCTAGTTCATATTTTGATACTGTTTTCTCTGGCCCTGCTAGGTCACTCTCCCTCCTCCATTATATTTAATATCCAGCTCACAGTCTTATTCTCCACCACAAACTCTTCCTCTTTTAAAAGTCTGGCCTCCCAGCTTCTAAATTCAACTCCCATGATTTCTATCTCTTATATATCACAACAGATATCTCTCCCTCTTCTCTATTTTTAACCGGTTCAATAATTCCTACTTTGGGTTCAGCTAGGTATCATAAAGTAAGTACAATACAGGAAAAAAAAGTAAGAATAGGATTCTCTGAATGTCATTAAACATAAAATAAAAAAAAAATGTAGTATTATTGAGGTCCAAAGGGGTTCAATCGCCATCCCTATGCAGATGGCTCCTAGATCTGTTCCTTGTCTGATTTCTCAGATGTGCTTCTGTGTCACTACCTGACATTTTCTGCAGATATTCCATAAGCACCACCAACTCAACAGAATTAAAATAGAACTAATTCCTTCCAACCTCACTCCTCCTCTGAATTTCATTTTTATTAATGGTATCCCTATCCTTCTAGCAAGTCAGGTATTGCTCACCTGACATCCTGGTTCCCTCACTCTCTTTCACCCCAACTGATCCTACCTACTGGCTGTTTCTATTTCCACAAAATCTCTCAGATATATCTCCCTCTCTCCACTTGCCCAACAACCACCCAAGTAAGGCTTTCATTATTATTTTGCAAGAACTACTGCATCCCAATTCTTTCTCCCCACCGTGTCTGTGATTTTTTTTTGAAGATCAGGTGTGATCAAGTTGAATCCTCTTCTCTGATGTCAAAAAGAAAAGAAAAAAATAAAGAAATCCAGTGGTTATTTGTTTACTCTATGATCTAATATGAGCTGTTTGATTTTGAACTCATTTCACAAGCTTATTCCTTGCTACCTTTCTAGTTTTCTTATACATTACTACACTTTGAACACACTGTACTTATTCCATGTTTACCTACTTCCTGTGAAGTATTAATGGTATTCCATCTCTGTTCTAGCTACCTTTACATTGACTATAAAGCCATTTCTGGCATACACTCTCTCCTGCTCCACGCTTTCAGAATCCCCACTTTTATTCAAGATTCAGCTCCAGTACAATGTTCTACATGAATTCTTTCTCTCAGCTGTTAGTTCAAACTGACCTCAAACCACCTCCTATTTCCCTAGTATATGTCATTTCTAGGTACATAAATAAATGTTTTGTCCCACATTTGAATGTAAGCTTCTTTAAGATGGAGATTCTTTTCATTTTTTTCACTCCACAGACACAGAGTGACCTTATAAATGTACATTGACTACATGAGTGATAAGAAAGGAAAAAAAAAGTCATGAAATGAGTTATTAAGGAAAAGAGGATAAGTAAAGAGTAAAAAAAGAGAGGACAGGTAGCATTGTATGTAAAGAAGATTTATGAGAAATATATATGAGATATACGATAAAACATATGAGAAAGATCAGGAACTAGAGGACAGAAGTGACATAAAGACTATGTAGGTAGAGCTGTGGAATCAGACATTAAAGTGATATTGCAGCTAAAATATACAGACTACCTAGATAGTAAGGAGAAATAGGTGATTTCAGGAAACCTATTACAAGATCAGCATAGAGACATGATATGGGAGTCAATACACAAGTCTATGATTCTAGAAGTCACTTACTGACAAAGAACAATTCATATTGGTACAAAGCAAAGAGTCCTGGGTCTGGAGTAAGAAAGAACTGAATTCAAATCTGAAGCAAGATACTTATTAGCTGAGTGACTCTGGAGAAGTTTCTCTCTCATCTACAACATATTTCTCATCTATAAAATAAGGATGCTGAGACTTGTCTCCCAGAGTGGTTTTAAGTATCAAATGAGATAATATTTGTGAAGGCCTTTACAAAGCTGAAAATACTTTATAAGTACCAGTTGTGTTGTTCTTGTATTTCCTTTGTTTTAATGATAATTTCATTTCTCAAAAAATTAGAATAATGTTCAAAAGGAATTTCTATTCTGTACCTAAAGTTTAGCAGTAAAGAACTGGTTGCATAAGTAAAAAGTTATTGAAATCTTTATTGGAAAGTAATGATGCCATCTAAAGAATTTTTTAGAGAAAAGGAAGGTGAGAAAATTTTGACATACAACATTTTGGAATACAGATTTCAAAAGATCAAGATAGGTCATGGATTAAACATATCCATGAGAAGACATCCCAAAAGGTATGAGAAGCTCTCCAAAAGGAAATTCTGAAAACAGAAAATTCCAACAGAAAGGGCACAGAATGGTCTAAAGAGACTGAAGTGAATAAACAAACATACATACATACACACACATTATATATACTTACACACATATATAGATACAGAGAACCACACACACATTATATATACTTACAGACATATATAGATACAGATAACCACACACACACATACACACACATTATATATACTTATACACATATATAGATACAGATAACCACACACACACACATACACACACATTATATATACTTACACACATATATAGATACAGATAACCACACACAGACATACACACACATTATATATACTTACACACATATATAGATACAGATAACCACACACACACATACACACACATTATATATACTTATACACATATATAGATACAGATAACCACACACACACACATACACACACATTATATATACTTACACACATATATAGATACAGATAACCACACACACACATACACACACATTATATATACTTACACACATATATAGATACAGATAACCACACACACACACACACACATTATATATACTTACACACATATATAGATACAGATAACCACACACACACATACACACACATTATATATACTTACACACACATATAGATACAGATAACCACACACACACACGTACACACACATTATATATACTTACACACATATATAGATACAGATAACCACACACACACGTACACACACATTATATATACTTACACACATATATAGATACAGATAACCCCACACACACACACACACACACACACACATATATATATATATATATATATATATATATATATATATATATATATATATAACATACAGTAGGGGGCAGCAAGGGCAGATAATAGCATGAATACAAAATTATGGTGAGGTCATAAGACTAGGAGTCAGGAGTGTAAAAGTTCAGAAAAGATGGCATAGGACAAGAAAGTTAAGGAAGATGATTTTTTCAAAACTATATTGAGGAAAGAAGAAGGTCAAAGTGGGAATTGGAGCCCTTTTCAAGCTGGAATGGGAAATTATAATGAAGACAGAGAAAAGCCAGAGCTGTTCAATTTGTATTTTACTTCTGCTTTTTGTGACAAGGAGAATGAGCCATGAAATAGAAAGGACAAGGCAAATGTGGCTAATAAAAAAATGATATGTAACAGAAGTAGGGAGCAGTAAGAGAACATTGAAGTGGCTAACAGAAGTTAGGGTTTAGACAGATAAATTGGCAGAGAGGAAGGTTGTCATTACTCAGTGAAAGATTATGGAGAATGGGAGAGGAACTATGAGAGTGAAGCCGAATAGATGCTTGACCATGTCTCCAAAAACCATGAGTAAGAGAAGTGACTAAAGTTTGTAGAAGTGACTAAAGCTTGAGTTCAACTCCTGTCAAAATAATAAATTTTCATAGCAAAAACCAAACCAACCAACCTACAAACAGAAAACCTCTAGGATCTTTACTATCTTGTCTACCCTGTTCTGGACTCTCACTAATATTTTTCCTAAAATATGGTGCCCACCATAGAATACAAGAGTCACAACAGACACAAAATGACTAAAGCAGAAAATAATGGGCTAGCAACTCTCCAGTGGTAGAATCCTTAACTCTCATTGAAGCCTAGGATCTTTTTGACAGATCACACAATTGACTGATTCTTATTGACCTGGCAGTCCCTTAACACGCCAAGATGTTTCAGATAGCCTGTTGGCAACCATGGTGCCTGGTCTATTGCATGTGTCCACAAAGATTCAAGTAGGAACTTCAGTTCAGAGATATATTCATTGATATTCATATGACTTTCTTTCCATTCACTACTCACATCCTAAATATGTGCCCTGACAAGGAAGATCAAAATCATTCTTTATGTATCATGAATATAATCATAGTATTTAAAACTAGAAGGAATCTTAGAGATCATATACCTCAAACATCTCATTTTAGAGTTGAAGAAATTGACAATTAGAGTGGGAAGTGACTTGTAAGGTCACAGGGCAAACAAGTAATAGAATGATATTTAAATGTAGACCCACCAATTCTGAATCCCTGTTTGTGATCGCAAAGAATTCAAAATATAATTATACTTCCATTTTGAGTCTCAGAAATTAATATCTTAATAAGAACAGAATACCTTACCTCTTCATAGTAGTCTTCTGTCTTTTAAAAAAATGTATTTTTTTATTTTCAGTTTATTTTCCTTATATAATTTTTCCCTAAAGGAAAACTATGTATTTTATATTTTCCACCTTGCAGAACTAGATTTATGGGAGGAGGGAAGAAATGAAATGAAATTTCTGTATTTTTTTATTTCTGTGATTCTGTAAGCTGAAATTGAATAAAAGATTCATACTTCCAGTTATTTGTAATCTCACAAGGGTATGAAACTCACATTCATTTATGTAAATAAGAGATTTCAAATGAAAGTTGAGTAATTATGTGAACAGATGCTCTACTATATGTATAATCTTTTGGTTTACTTGCCCAAGAAGAGATTGCATGCATTGCAACAACTGCTCATGCAATTTTTGACATCTAATGGAAATAATTGAAAATCTGATCCATAGAAATGTAAAGATTATTCAGTTTAACTTGGTAAGAAAAACACAGTGACAGTAATGTCCTTAGTTTCCAGTTCCTTCTACCCCCACTACCACTCTGAGATAGAAGTCCTAAAAAGGACAGATGGTTATGTGACTTGGAAACTAAAAATCTCCTTCTTGCTTTGTTCAATTTATGGCAATCCATTTTTCAAAATAAATTTCTACTCTAAACCAGATGTTAAATTTTGCTGGAGACTGTCACATTATTTTTATATTCTTTTAATTACATAGAAGAGACAGTATGGCATAGTGGATACAGATCTGAACTTGGCGGGGAGGAGAAGGAAGAAACATTTATTAAGCACTTGCTATGTACTAGGCACCATTTTAAGTGCTTTACAAATACTGTCTTCTTTATCCTCACAACTGTGGGAAGTGCATGTTACAGTTATTTGCATTTTACAATACAGTAAACTACAGCAAACAGAAGTTAAGTAACAAATTCAAGGTCATACAATTGGAAAGCATCTGGGGCTAAATTTGATCACTAGTCTTCCTGTCACTTAAGAGTCAGGAAGACTTTTATTCAAGTCTCATCTCAGACACATAATGTCCCCCTAACCCTGGATAAATCATGCAACCTCTCAAAGTTCCTAGCAACTTCTCTTCTATAGACAAAGTATTGATCTGGAATGATAAAGGAGATTCCTGCCTTGTTGTTTCCTATACAAAAGAACAGGTAGGTGTAATAAAGTAATAGCAACATAATAATTTTAACAATAATAAAAACACTATACCATCATTGAAGTCATGCTAAAACCTCATCATATTAAACAAATAATACTGGTTCCTACAGATGAGACAAAAACTCATGCAGGCCCATCCTACAAAATTTTGAGAATGACTTGGTGATAGATTGTTTATCTGTTGTTTCTGGATGAGCCTAGCTAGATTTGGGGAGGTTCATCACCAGGTGAGTGACTTGAAGCTTGAAATTTTAGAGGCTAGGAGATGTAAGAAAAAACTCTATACCATTCATCACTTCGTATGTTTCTACCCCACTCATTTGAATCTAAGACTCTTCTGGTAATCATGGAAATTCATTTACCTGTTGCTTTTCCTGACAAATGAAAAATACACAGTCAGAATCCTAGAATTCTAGAATCTGAAAGGACTTCACTAGCAATCTATCACAACTCACCAATGGAAAAAGAATCCATCACTCCGTAATTGACAAGTGGTCATTAATATTTGCTTGACAAATTTTAACGCATCCAGTTCTACTTTTGAGATCACTCTGATGGCTGGTTAGGAAGGGTTTATTTCCATGAAACCAAAATGTGCCTCCTTGAAATTTTTACCATTTTTTTAGGACTCTGCCCTCTGAGGAGAAACAGAACAAATATAATCTTTCTTCCACATTAAAGACTCTTCAGATAATTGAAGAAGCTGTCATATTCTTCCCTAAATCTTTTCTTCTCCAGCTTGAATTTCCCAGTTCTTTCCCTTGACCCTCTTTATATGACATGACTTTAAAGTTCTTCAAAATCATGGTACTCCTTCGCTGGGCACTTTTGGAGTTATCAGTGATCCTTCCTAAAATATCATACCTGAAGTTGAACATGGACCTCTAAATCTGGTCCAGAGGGCCCATGTATCTTACCTATTCCTGAAACTTATGCTTTTACTGCATAACCTTACAATACATTGATTTTCTTGGCTGCCTAATCACATTATTGACAACGCAAAAAAAAAAACTGGAAAGAAGGAAGGGAAGGAGGATAATTATCTGGGAGTTGGGGTAAGATTGGGCAAGATGGCTGATGAGGAGACAGAAAAGTCTGGCCACTCAAGAGTAGAGTTGGGAGTATAGTGAGTATACCTGCTAACTGTTGAAATCATGGTTTAAGCCAGAGAAACATAAATTTTGGGAAGTTAGTGAGAAGAGAAAGATTTTTAGGAAAAAAGTAATGAGTTCAATTTTGACTGACTTTTCAGTGCAACAGTCAGACCAAATACTGGACTAGAAATCCAGAAATATGTTTACAGATAGACAGATTCAGAAATTATTTACAGAGGGTTAAGAACTGAAGTCAGGGATGTAGATCAGATCACCAAGGGAGACATTATGCAACAAGTTGCATAGTGGACAAAACTTGGGGGACAGTAGGGTAAAAGATGAAGATCCATGGTAAGTGGTCAGTGAAGTGAGAAGAGACCAATGTACAGAAACACACACACCAAAAAGATATTCCTTAAGATGGAAAGTTTTACCTCCAAAGTCAAATGCTGCGAAGAAGGTGTATTTACTGATTCCCAGTAGCATTACTTTGTCTAATTAATACAGAACAATGGGGAAGTCTTTGAGAATGGGTTTAGTGATAAATTGAATGTTTGGAGAGCTTTATAACCAGATTTCCTCCAGAGTGATGAATATTTTGGCTACCATAACTTTTAAGGATCATTTACTAAGTCCCATAAGGGTTGTAACCCACATCGATGAAATTATTGATTTTTAAGGTATGGTACAGTGCCCCCATGTAATAAATGTATATAGTATATGTGTCCATTTACAGGACTTAAAAATAACTTCAGTATTTTCAGTTATTAAAAAGTTTTATAGTTCCAGTGTCTTTGCTATTATGACACATTGCTGTTTATATCCATGATTTATTTGATACTGAGTCCTTGACTGGAAACCAAACCTTCAATTATAACATGGCTCATGCAGAAAAATATGACTCACTTTATAACAATCTGCTTTATGATGTGGTTTCTAGAGATGACTATAGAATTATAGCCTTGGCACTCTTTCAAACTGTGATGAGTTCACCTGTTTTAATTACGAGGTCCTTAATAAGATACTGCACTTTTATTTGGGGATGGTGAATTTGGAGTCAGGAGGCCTGGGTTTTAATATCTGCATGACCTGAGTTTCAGCTTTCTCTTTGAAAAATGAGAGGGCTGCCCCACATGAGTGATTCTTAACCTTTTGTGTGTCATGATCACCATTAGATGACTGGTAAAATCCAGAGACGTCTTCTCAGAATAATATTTTAAAATACAAATCATGAAATATATAGTAATAAAAATAAAATCCATTATTTTGAAATACAATTATCATAGTATTATTACAGACATTAGGCTAAGAACTTCAGGTCCTGATACTCATCCATATTATAATATAGTATCTTTGTGGGCAGGGATTATTGTTTTGACATTTTTTTAAAAAATTGTAAGCTCAGCAATTAGCTGAGGTTATTGTTGTAGTTTTTAATAAGAACTTAAGAAAAGATCATTGCTTTGGACGGGATTGGTAAGATTCCTTCCAGTTACAGATATATATATCCTATATTCTTGTTTCCTTTTTTATATATTAAAGTTTTGGTGAAATATGTGACTATTAAAAATTCTGAACAAGGTTGCAATGAGAAAAAAAGTGTCTATCACATATACAAAAGAAAGAAGTAATGACTATAAACAATAAATTTTGGAAGGGGAAGTATACATATTTGGAATTACGGCAAAATCTCTTAGGAACATAATTTGCTAAGATGAAAATTAAATTCCAGAAATAAAAGAGAATGAATGTGTGGGGGTTAGGTGCAAGAGATGGGGCAGCTAAAAAGTGAGATGCTAGTGAGATAGAGGCATCACATGGTCTTGTTGATAGTTTATTAAATTTCTCACTAAAACTTTGGGGCAAAAATCATCAAATTAGGACCAAGTTATCTTTTGAGGAAAACTTCCCTTTAGATACAAGACCTCTAACTAAAGCCATATCTAGAGGGAATGGAATAAAGGGAAAAAAATAAAAAGTAGATTTTCAACAATATTAATTCCAACAAAATAATCTGATCTTTCAAATTTAGTGGGAATTTCCCCTCATTTTTCTTTTTATCCAAACTATTTAGTATTTTATTGATTGATTATTTTATGGAATTTAATGCCCATTTTCAACATCCCTTAAAATTGATCGTTTTCTATGTATCCTTGATTTTTACGACATAGTATTGCTAAAGTAAGAAAGGAAAAAAAAAGGTTGTCCTCTGACAATTAAGGAGTAAGTCTGTTTCTCTTAGTCAATACTAGTAAGACTTTTGCAGCAACTTTGTTAATCATCCGGTCCTTCACCTGGAAGATGGTCATCAACCTGAGAGTCAGTGCGCCTTTATAAAAGGCTGAGGAAAGCTTGACATGGTATTTGGTGCGGACAAGTCCAGGAGAAATGTCAAGAACAGAACAGAAGTCTGTAATCAATGTTTATCAATCTAATCGAGGCTTTTGAAACTGTCAGTGTGAAGACTTGAGGAGGCTCATGGTGCAAGCTGGTTACTTATAAAAGCTCATCAGTATTATGTGCCAGTTTCATGATATCAGTTACATGGGCTCTGGAAGATGAATGATGTTCTCATTCCCAGTCCACAATGAAATGTGTTTGCTCCCATACTTTTTATCATGATGTTTTCAGCAACATTTTCAAGATGCCTTCAAGTGATGATGAAAACATCAAGGTCAACTACCTCACTGACAATAAATTCTTTTACTTGAAAAGGCCAAGAATAAAGTCCAGGGAAAGTTTGTGAGAAACTTTTGTTCACAGATAATTGTGCACTCAATGCATTCTCTAAGGCTGAGATACAATAAAATATGAATCAATTCTTTGTTGTATGTTAATTTTGACCTGATAATTAGCATCAAGAAAAGAGATGTTCTTCACCAATTAGCATTACACTCTCCATATGTGGAATCATTGGTTACAGCAAACAGAGAAATTTTGGAAGCTGAGGATAAGTTGACTTATAATAGCAGTATACATTCTAATATATTTCCCATATAGATAATGAAGTTGATATGCACATTGCCAGAGTTAACTCAGCATTTTCCAAAGAAAGGGAGAAAAGATATATTAGGCTGACTACCAAACTGAAGGTATACAGAACTTTGTGCTGACCTCATTGTTGTATGTTTGTGAAATCTGAAAAGTCACCAATGCAATGCCAGAAAATTGAACCTCTTCCATTTGAATTGTATTAGGAAGATTTTGAAGATCATCTGGCCTCATAAAATATAGGACACTGAGGTCCTTTTTTGAGCTGAACTGTTGAGCACTCATACTCTATTGCACATTGTAATTCCAATGGGCTGGCCACATTCTTTGAACGCCAAACATAAGTTTGTGTAAAAGACTGTTTTATGGAAAATTCACATAAGGCAAGCCTTCATATGGAGGTCAAAAGAAGCAACAAGAGATGTTCTTATGGTCGCTTTGAAGGACTTTGGTATCCATTGTTAGACATGGAGACACTGACAGGACCATCCACCTCCATCAAAGGTGCTATGCTCAATGAACAGAGTTGCAGTAACTTGAGAGAAGCATGAAATGAACAACTTTGGATACATCTCCATCCCAAATGTTTATATGGATCATGTGTGCTTGACCTCTGATAGGGATTTCCTAATGCATATTGGTCTTAGAAACACTGTGCATTGACCCTGATTTCATGATATCATTTTGGTCTTCTTCCAGTAGGATGGACAGCATGAATTTCTGGCATATCGTATATATAAAATACTTTAGCTATTACATATACATGTATATATTTATACCACATGTGTTTGTGCATAGCATGTATATATGTGAAACTTAGGAATATATCTCTGTATATATGCATATGTGCATGTGTTTACATGTGTATGTATTTGTATAGGAATATGTAGGAGCTCCAGAGAGAGTGAAAGTTTATATATATGTATATACATATGTAAATAACAAATTATGTATTTGTGAGTATATGCACATAAGCATATATACACATATGTGCATATTTTAAGGCTTATAAAAAAGCATAATGTTATTGAAAAGAAGGAAATTATTACCTCATAAGAGAGAAAGGGAAGGGAGGATAAGAACTTTAATGAGATCATTTCAACTAATAGCATTTTAAAAGAAGAAATAAATATTTATATACTTGGCTCTAACAAAAGTCACAATGGCTTTTGATTTCCTCAAAAAAGGTAATTAGGGCAGCCTCCATTATCTGATTACTTTTAAACCTTGTCCTTTCAAAAATGTCCTCTTTTAGTCACAGAGGAACCACATTGGTAAGGATGGATAATCAAATTCAATCCATCTATGCTACTGAAAACTAGGGAAAAAATAGCTTAGACTTAAGCACTTTAAGGTTTACAAAGAGCTTGACATACATTATCCCATTTGATTTTGATGCCTTATTTCATATGATTATTGAGAGCTTGCATTTCATTTCTTAGTTTGAACTAAACCATTTTCAGAAGGGTTGTCTCATTCTTGTACTTCTTAATCAAAATATAGATAAAAATGCAGAACACCTTTCTCTTTCCTTAGTCTACTTTTTCCTTTTGTTTCTATAATCAATCAAAAACCATTGCATGTCTACTATGTACCAGACACTGTGCTAGGCTCTAGGAATAAAATACAAAGAACGAAACTCTCTACTCTCATATCTTAATACTTTACGTACATCTTTCATTTCTCATCTCTGTATAAATTTATAAAATTTTTAAAGAATATATTTTGCTTACCTTTTTCATTTAAAATTATCAGCTTTGTATGCGTATGTGCACACTTATTTAGCTTTTTAGTGTCTTTAGTGTCAAATTTCTAGCCCCTAAATGGAATGCACTGTGTGACCTCCCTGTTACTGGAGGTAAAGTGGAAAGAGCACTAAATGAGGAGTCAAAGACCCCAGGTTCCAATTCTACTTCTGTTACCTGCTACTTGTAGGACAATGGGCAAGACATCTGAGTTCAGGCCTCTATATCCAGATGTGTAAATTGATGGACTTGTACTATATAGCTGTTAAGATCCTTTCCAGTTCTAAATCTATTGTTCTTTTCTTATGCAAATCTCCTTGGCCTCTAACACTTACCCTGGGAAGAAAGGTGTGTGTTCATCCTTCCATGCCATCAAAGAAATAATGATATGACTTGCACTTGAGTGAGGGAGGGCTGTGCAGGTCACTAGCCTCATTTCTTCTCCAGAGACTTCTGAATCCAGTGACCAGATATTCATCAGAATGACTGGAGATGCCCCAGGATGAGGCAATTGGAGTTAAGTGACTTGCCCAAGCCCAAGGTCACACAGCTAGTGAGTGTCAAGTGTCTGAGGTGAGATTTGAACTCTAGTCCTCCTGACTCCTGCACTGGTACTCTATCCACTGCACTACCTAGCTGTTTTGGCACTTGGAAGGAAAAGAGCAACACTGAAGGCCCAAGTACTTGGCTTGCTCACAGGTTTCTGGTGAACCTTCATCCTGTGGCAAAGAGAAGGGAAGCACATGGAACTTCAGAGCCAAAAGGGAACTTTGTAGCCATGTATGCCAATTCTTTATGTACTGATGAAGAGATGGAACAGAAATGACTTAGCCAAAGTCAGATAAGAAACACATACCTAAACTGGGGTTTAAAGCCAGATCTCCTGAGTTCACATTCAATTCACCCCAGTTCCCTAATAATATACTGCTTCCTTTCCACCTGGCTAATACAGTTAATTACCCTGCTTAAAGTTTACCTCTTAAGCTTTTATTTGCTAGGTCATGGGAGGGAGTACTTAAAATATGAGGCCAAAGCCTGTGTCCTTAGTTAACATCTGTGGAGAATTAGCTAAATCTATCTAATTACGGTTCTTTCAAATTTATTATCTTTAAATAATAGCCTCCATATAATGGACATCTTTTTTAATTTTTGAACTAGCAAAAATAACTGGTAAGATTGGAGAAAATATAGTATTTTTTCACATGAGATTTCCTTAGGAATAATCTCTCTCACTTTTTGTATGTAATGTTTGTTCAGTGTCTAAGGATTCTGACTTTCAAATTTCCTCTTGTGTATATTAGCAGAACAAACTTTCACAGCCATCCTAAAACATCTGATTATATTGTCATCATTTTCACTCCTTTCACTTTAACTTCACACATTTCTTTTTATTCCTCCTACCCACATTTCATGCCTCCACTTTAACTTTCATATAGTCTGTTGTATTATATAGCTTGTGTATCACAACAGTGATGCTGACTGAAAAAAAATCTATAGCTTATTTTACTTCTCAGAATATCAAAAATTTTAATTTCTTCTACTCTATTTCTTTTTGTAATTAGCCAGTTTTGTGTTGTGTTTTGTTGTTTGGTGGTGGGGGGGGGGGAAGGTGGGAGAGGAGACTACAGGATATTACCACTCAATAGATATCTTTCTGAAATTCAAATAAAGATGCCTAGGATTATTACTTCACAAGTTGGATATACTCAATGTTATTTAACTTTAATATTTAATTCCAAGAGTATGGTAGATTCCTTAGTTGTGTGATTTTTTAATGCTGTTCAAAGGCAAATAACATAAGCAGGCTAGATAATCAAGATTTTTGCATAAAAGGAGCAGAGATTATCTTTCTCTTGTCAGTTTAGGGACAAACTCCTGCTTCCAGCTCAGGAAGCTCAGGATTGTCCTAGGGCCAATCACCTTCATGTTGTGAAGGCAAATATAAATTTCATCCTTCTCTCTCTTGGTTCCAAAAAGACTCATTTAAAATTAATGGCATTTTCCATGAATCTCAAGAGTCTAGTACCAAGCCACAGACCACAACAGTAGCAACATATGTTGGAATCAACTGGAAAAGTTGTCAGTATCATGATGACAGCAAGAAAAGAAGAATGTTACATGGAAAGGGCATGACAAAAAGAAAAGTTATAATGAGTAAGAAAGCCATATGGGTCTTTTCATATAATATAAGACCAGAAAAGTTATCAACAAAATTTTCTGGTACAAAAATATAAACATATAATGAACTCAAAACTTTTTTTCCCCTGACTACCAATTATGTTTAGTGGGACTGAGTCATGCTATTTCAATAACTTTCTAATTGTTCACCTTGCCTCCAGATTTTCCTTCTCCAATCCAGCTTCCAAAAAGCCATATCATTCTGTTGCTAAAGAGGAGCCAATGGCTTGCTCTTGGTTTAAGGATAAAATACAAACCCTTCTATTTAGTATCTGAAGCTTTTCACAGTCTGATTCCAATTTACCTATCCAGGCTTGTTGTACATGCCTCTGTGGACAATCTACATTCCAGCCAGCTTAGCCAACTGACTAGCCAAAGCCTGAATACAAGATTCCATCTCCTTTTCTGAGCACTTGCAGGCTGTTCCCTGTGCCTATACTGCACTCCTTCAACTCTGCCTCATAAAAGTCCTAGCTTCCTTCTTCAGTTCAAGTGAAGTGACATGTCCTATAGAAGGAGAGGACAAAATTGTTCCATTTTGCCTTCCTTACAGAGGCATAGATGGATAAAATAGACAGAGAAATAGAGAGACAGACAGAGAGACAGAAACAGAGAGACAGAGAGACAGACAGGTAGATAGATAGATAGATAGATAGATAGATAGATAGATAGATAGATAGATAGATAGATAGATAGATATAGATAGAGAGAGAGATAGATAGATAGACAGATGGATACAGATAGCATTTTTAAATTACTTATGTGGATTACATCTCTTCAGATGAATATAAACCTCTTGACGGGAGGGCTATTACATTTTTATTTTTGTATCTCTAGTGCCTAGCACAGTGCCTATCACAACAAATACATAACAACTCTGAATAAATTAACAATGGTATTGCTTAGTCATTTCAGTTATATCTGGCTCTTCATGAATCCATATGGAGCTTTGTTGTCAGATATGGGTTGGTCATTTCCTTCTTTAGCTCATTTTACAGAAGAAAATCTGAGGCAAACAGGATTAAGTCACTTTCCCAGGGTAACACAGGGCAGATTTGAATTTAGGAAAATGAGTCTTCCTGATTCCAGGCTTTATTATTTTTTCCATTTTACAGTGTAAGAAACTGAGGCACAGGGTGTGACTTGCCAAAGGTTACACAGCTAGAAAGCATCTCAATGTGCATATGAACTCATCTTCCTGACTTCAGACCTGGAACCCTATCCACTGCTGACCTATTGTAAGAATTTTCAATATGTAAATAGGTTCAAACAATCCTGCATCTATAACTCCACAATAGCACAGGGAAGGAATCTTTAACAAGATAATAAAATCACATTTAAGAGAAGTGAAAAGAAAAAAAGTTTTATAAGAATTTGCTCTGAACACTGCCCTATGTAAGCAGTTCGAAAGACGTGTTAAAAGGGATAATTTAACAAGTCTCTTTTTTGTCTAGTTGCTACAAACTGTGTAAGTCAGATTTAAAATTCAAAAAATTATTAATGGTCAGTCAAGGACAACTGAGAAGTGAGAATGTCCTGAATGCTTAAAAATTGTTTCAGTGTCACTGTCTTTCTCTATGCTCCAATGCTTTGAAGAAAATCAACAGTCACTTTTAATTTATACAGTTAAAGTGTAATAGATCTGAATAAAATATATATTACATAAAACTGAAAAGGAATTGAAGATTTCTTGAAAAAAATCACTTAGATATAAATATCATCTTGGGAGAAGAAAAGATCATCCTCAAACGAAATTATGCAAAAGTAGAGGAGGTTTCACAATGATTCCTTTAACTCTCTGATTGCAGTCAGTAGTAGATCAGGATTTTACTTTATTTTTACAAGACAGTCCTATTATACTTAACAGCTTGTTTACTCTGAGTGACGCAGGATTACAGACGCATTTCATTACACTCTGTACCAATATATAACAGCAATGAAACTACGTAGCATGGCTTTTTTCTTTCCCTGGCAGTCCTCTCATCTTACTTCAAGAATCTATTAAAATTAAACATTTCACTCATTTTAATCTTTCCCCATTTATTTTTCACCCCATTATCTTGGTTACATTAAGTTGGTAAAATTATTCATGGTACCATGTGGTACTATATATATATGTTATATATGTTAGTGGATTTTTTCCCTCATTAGAGGTGTTCAAGCAAAACCTGAGAAATTGTTGGGTACATTATTGGATAGATTCATATAAGGCAGAAGTTGAACTGACAATCTCTAAAGTCCTTTTCAATTCTCACATGGTATGATTCTCTGAAAAGGAATGTGAGAAATGGTGCTTCCCTGTATTCAAGGAGAATTATAATTTGGGTTCAATAAGCAGTATGGTTAATACATTCCTTGGTACAGATTATAGGTCTTTTACACCTAAAGAGAATTATTTGTTTGACTAAAAAATGTGGCATGCTACATCCACTATAGTGATAAATGCTCTGAAAATAAGTTAGTTCAGAGAAAGTTTACAATCTACCAACAAATCCACACTCATAGTCATTACATTTTGGTTAGACCTGCTAGAAACTGTGCTTCGAAAGTATGACCAAAGTACAATTGTTGGAGGTCAGAATCACCTGATATATACAAGAAAAATTAATGATACATGAGAAAAGTATGAAATGAGTGGCAAAGGCAAAAACTCCTGTAGGAATTCGAAGAACATTGAAATGCTCAGAGAAGACTTTATGAAATAGGTTGAATTTGAACCAGGACTTGAAGATTCTATCTGATTTAGATAACAAAAAGGACAAAAAAGACCATTGGAAATGAGGAAAAAAATACAAGCAAATGTCAAGAAGTGGAGATGAACAAAAACTATTCCATAGATAAACCTATTTAGAGTAGAAGGCTCATATTAAGGAGTAAAGAGAAGACTGGATGAATGAATGAAAGGGTGATAGATCATAGTGAAATATAAATGGTACAGTAAAGCATTTGGATATCATATCGTTAGGAAACTTAGACACCAAATAAAAGTGGTTTTTTTTGTTTTTTTAATAAAGTAACAATGAAAATAATTTTAGAAGATTAAACAAGCCTACACATGATGTGTTAACAAGGAAAGATCTTAAATGTGGATTCATAATTCTGAAGGCTGTTTAAGGAATTCAGAAATAAGATAAGATCTGAATATAGAAGTGAAATAAATGAAATGTGGATATTTCAGGGGATCTTTCACAATAAAATTTTTTTTGAAATGCAAAAAAATGTTCCTTCTACCTTTAACTTTACTGATTCTATAAAATTTATAAACTGCTATGTTTTTAAAATTTAGATTTTATAAAATTCCCAAATCTAAAAGCAAATTAGGTGGCCAAAGCAACAATGTTCTTAATACATGAGAGCTGCAGAACTCCTGGAACTCTCAGAGTGCCTTAGCTAATTAATATTTATTAATCATTAAAAAGTGTTATCTGAAAGTACCAATAGATATTCTGAAATATGGATGGAAATATTAACTGATACAATTATATTTGATTTCTCTTACAAAAGAAAACAAGACAATTGATCTATATATATATCCCATGTGTGACCCATAGTTTCATAGGAAACAATAATGATATTTCATGAAATTTTATTAGGAAAAAATGTAAAGAAAAATTAAATATCCCTCCCCCCAGTAGAAAGCTTTGGAATACCACGTAGTCTGTGTAACTGTTGCCAATTTGGACTGACTTGAATTGGTGAACAGGATTAACTATGGACTAAGTAAAGTGGTTCTATTTTCAACTTGAATTTCATGTTTTCTTTTCCTTGAAACAGCTCTCAGACCAAGAACTTTTCTAGTAGCACCACCGTGAAAGAACACAATATAAAAATAGCTTGCTCACATTAGTCTGCTAAGAAACTGTACTTAATTTATGTTGTTTCTAAGCTATTTATTCTCTTATTCAGATAAAGAAACAAATTGCAACAAGCCACAAGACAGAGAAAGATCTGAATATTGAGGACCCGACCAGTAACTTCTGCTCCTTACCCACCTTTTCTCAAATTTCTTACCATAGAGCTGACTCTGCCTCAGGTAAGTCTAAGAAAAAGAAAAGAAAAACTTAGTAGCAGAGAGTAGTAGCAGTATATGATGATACAGGTGAGTAAGCACATGTCATTCAGTTGATTCTGAAGTAGTTGTACTATTTCACCTAATAAATCTTTAAATGACTGAAAACTAAAATTTATTGTCTGTCTCCTTCATTATTTTCTAATTGTCCAAATCATTAATTGTCCTGACACATGCAAAAAAAAATGAGAAGTCTGAGAATGTAACTGATTCTTCAAAATAACCTTTAATGGAAATAAATTGTTACTGTTGCTGAGACAATATATTTAAACATTTAATTATCTCCTATGATTATGTAATATTAAGTAGGCGTATTACAAATTTATAATGGTATAGGTGAGCCCATGCATGTATGCTTGGTATAAAATATTTTTGTCATTTCTAATGAATATTGATGTTTCATATGATTTTCAATATAGCTTTAGTTACAAAATTCTAATAATATAGCCATTAATAAAAGATTTCATTGGACTATCCATAGGGCTTACTTCAATGAAAAAGTAATTTCTTTTATCAAGGATGTAGATTTAGCTCCAAGCTGCAGATTTCTTTCCAGCTTTCATGGCCACATTTTTTAATAACCATCAATAATGATAGTTAACCTTGGCTTAATAATACTTTAAAGATAATCTTGTGCTAGGTTGTATAGTACAAGAGATTCTGAAATTTCATATGCTATATTTTACCCCACCTCAGTGAAACTTTGTACATAATTCTCATGTCTCTGAAAAAAAGTTCTAACACTAATAAAACTATTTTTCTTAACCAAATTTTTCTTAACCAAATCAAGTCAAGTATTTTGACATGATAATTATTTTTCTACAGAAGACAATTTTTTTACAATGATGCACACAAATTCACAATGCATATGTAATGGTATATACACACATATGTATATATATTCACACACATACACATATGTATCACATATACATATGTGTATCCTTTTAAAGTGTCTTGTATAATATTAAAGGCAATTTTCAAGTTAATTTTAGTCCCTACTCTGAGATGGTATGGAAATAAAAATATGAAAAACTAAGCAGCTTTTCCCTTAAATGTAGTAAGTGTTGCTTGTTTCTCTGTATTGTCAAAGTTCCATTCCCTTTCTGATCAGAATGTCATTGTTATAAAGACAACAATACATTCTGTGCAAGTCAAACTTACATTAACCCTCTCAAGGAAAACTTTCAATTGTACTAGATGAATTGTAATTATGGAAATTTATCAACAAAAGTTAAAGAAAGATAATCAATTAATCTGCTTTAGGTAACCCAAAATGGTATATTTTTTGCTACTAACAATGAGTATTAAATAAAAACTGAATATGTAAAATGAAAACATATCTTGTTACCTTCATGATACATCAGTATTCCAGAAGACAGAGGTCTTGAGTTTGAAAACCTTTATTACTTTCTCCCAGAAATGGATCATTAAGCTATTCAGAACATTATGTTAATACAGTATCAATCACATATTGGCTTATTACAAGAAAATTAAAAACAAACATTGATTATTATATTTAGAAATCATATAACTTATAAATTTCAATTTACAAATTAAATTTTTAAGTTTTTACATCAAGTTGAAATCTTGTTCATTCAAACATTTACTAAGCATCCACGAGATACGTGCAACGATAAGGGAGGTTCCAAGATAATTAAAACATGGATCTTGCTTTCGAGGAACTTATAACAGCTAAGATAAAACATATGCAAATTTCCTACATGGAAAAATAGAGTATACTAAGTGTATAAGAGAAGTACTAAAATTGTTATCTGAAATTTCAGAGCAGGAAGTGATCATTTTTGGTGGAAAGGAAGAAAGCTAAAATTTAGGATTTGAGTATTAAAGAAAGATGTCATGGAGGGCATAAAATTTAAGTATGTTATTGAGGGATATATCAATAGGTAAGACAGCATTCTAAGCACAAGATGAGTGTGGGTCAGATCAGGGATATTGAAAAGTGAAGCATATAAATCAATCTTTGGGCCAAAGTAGACTGTGAGAGATAATTGTGGGAAACAGAGTTAGAAAGCCAGTCTGGAAACTCATTTATAATAAACCTTACATTCTCAAGTAAAAGTAAAATAATTTTTAAATAAAGAAATTTAAACACAACTTTACAATATTAAAGAGGATGCTATAGTAGTTATCAATAAGTTAATGAAATCTCAAGTGTTGACTTTTTTTTTCTCAAACAAGACCTATCTATGATATACAGGTAACTGTGACTATAACAATCCGTCAATTACATGTATAATATGTTTCTATTTTTTAGAGCAGCAAAAATTTCCCCAATGGGTATATGAATAAATATTTCTCAAGTGAGTCAAACATTCACACTATCTTAAATCACAATTTTAAATTTTGTAAGGAATTATCATGAGGCATGTAGGCTTCTATGCCATATTGAAACTGGAATATTTATAATATTTATAAGTTCAAAACTAAAGACCAAAATGAAGTCCTAGGGAACTTTATGAAAACTGGTTCACATAGGTATATTCCTGTCATGAGGAATTCTAAAAAATCAATGTCTAATCAAATACCTTTTGGGAAAAAATGTGGAATATTTATGATCAAGTGGGTTTTCTTTACCCACAAAAATACTTTCTCCTTTCCATTATTTTAATCAGGTACACAACCATCCAGACTATCTTGAACTTTTATTTTTATCTTTTACTTTTGTTTCACCATATCTAGTCAGTAAGTTTATTTAGTTTATCTCTAATCTCTCCCTCCTCTTTCTATTCCTTTGCATTTCTACTACTAACCCTCCAGTGTAGGCTGTGGCCATGTATTTATAATTATGCTTATACTGTACTGAATATTTATACTACAATGATGTTCCATCTGAACTTTTCAGTCTGCTCTTTGAATTTGTTTTACATTAAGAGTAGAAATATCTTTATTATGCATAAATGTCACATCACTCTTCTGAAAATATTTTTGTTGTTTCATGTTATTTAATGTAGTCAAACTCTTTCTCTTTTATTCCACGTCCTCCACAATCTGAACTACTCATGTCCTATGACATTCTTCCATATTGCCCTCTCCTATCTACTGTTTCTGCCAAACTAGACAACTCAGTTTTCCATAGAAATTCTGCTCACACTACTCTTTGGTCCAAGATTGCTCTATTTGCCCTTTCTAACTGCTACATGTATCTGTATCCCTGAATTTCTACCTGAACCATTATCCCTTCTAATAAGACTTTTCTGAATTTCTCAATAAGCAATGACCAGTCTCTTCCCTACCATAGCACACCTCTGTTTTGTAATGAACATGTGTTATTTGGGGCTACCGCTTACAAAACTATAGATGTAGAAAAGGAAGCTACCTCAGAAGTTATCTGGTCAAACTCTTTATTTTACAAATGAGGAAATTTTTTGGTGTTCAATAGTTTCAGTCCTTTCTGACTCTTTGTGACCCCATTTTGGTGTTTACTTGGCAAAGGTCCTGGAGAGGTTTGCCATTTTTTCCTCCAGCTCATTTTTGTAGGTGAGGAACTAAAGCAAACCTAGTTAAACAATTTGTCCAGGGTCACACAGTGTCTGAGGCTAGATTTGAACTTAGGAAGATAAGTCTTCCTGACTCTAGGCTCTATCCATTGCACTGCTTAGCTGCCCAATGAGGAAACTGAGGTTAAGTGACTTGACCATGGTCACACAGGGAGAATACGTCAAGGGCAGAATCTGAAACCCAGGTTCCACTGGTTCCAGAACCAGTTGTCTTTTCACTGCATCACATGAGCTGCAATGATTAGCATTTTGAAAGGGAAATATCTATATCTAGATATCTATCTATCTATGTATACATATATACATAATCATGTTGAAAATTACACACATGATATGCAGCTGTCTTGGTTTTATGAAAATTTTCGGGATAAAAATGCTCTAACCAAGAGTTCATAGAAATACACACACCCACATGTGCACAATTTCAAATGAACCATAATGAAAAATGCTAGTTCCCTCCAGAGAGAGACTTGATTAATTCAGTGAAGATGAAAACATGCTTTTTCACTTTCCTTAAGTTTCTTTCTTTTTTTTAACACAGAAAATACAGAAATATGTTTTGTATGACTTCAAAGGTGTAATTTATATCATATTGCTAGCTTTCTCAATAGGAGGGGAAGGTATAGGATGGAGAAAGAGAACTTAGAATTACATTTTTTTAAAGTGAATGCTAAATATTTAAAATTAAATATTAAAAAAACAAGAGCATTTTCTGTATTATATATACATATGTACGTATGTATATACATGCATACATATATATGCATGTATACACACACACATATATATATATGCATTCCTCTCAATTTTGTATTTGATCCTATAAGGTTTTCTTTGCCTTTAATTACCATTCAAAAACAAAAAGAAGTTAAAATAATCTAATTAGCTATATTTGCAATATAATTTTCAAAAAATCCCTCATGAAAACAACACTTTAGATTTTTTTCAAGTAAATTCGTATCTCATGATAAAGCAATATACTTGCATTTGAATACTCTTATGGGGTTGCCATTTTAGAAAATTGATATTACTATGCAACTGGAAGTGCTACTGAGATCTGCATGTAGACACAAAAAATTCTTTTATGTTGTTAGTACATAATAATAGCACAACATGAAAACGTATCCATGGATGTGAAGTCAGAATGTGAAATACTACTATAGTGTACATTAAAAAGTAGAGGGCTTTTTCTATTTATAGAAATTCAATATGGGTCACTCTCAGTATAAGTAATTCAAGCTTGTGTTGGCCTATTTTTTTTCTCTAGTAAATATGCTCACTGAATTAGTACTTTGTCCCCTATATATTCTGATTTTCTGACTCTGCTGTATTCTTCTGTCTATTCTTTCAGCCCAAAGAATCTCTTCATTTCTCAAAACCAGAAGCAGAGTTTAAGGACTCAAAAGAAACTACATGTTATCTTGCAGTAGCATATTTATTAGGGGTCTCAGACACTGATTATAATTTCAAAGTAATGTATTCTTCATTAAAGTCTTTAGGCTTTTGGGGGGTACAATTGTCTCCAAATTAAAAAAAAATAAAAACCTTCATTTTATAGATATAAAATCTGAGGTCTAGAGTGTTTAGTGACTTGGTCTAGATCATATATCTTTCAAGGGACAGAGCTGGAACTTGGACACAGTTTTTTCTGACTCCAAATATAATCATTTCTACTTTGCCATATTTATTCTGCAGCCCTGCAATGTGCACACAGAATGTACATATAAGTGATTTCAAATCCCACTATTCCAATTCTGAAGCTCAATTTCTATCTACTGCACTATTCTGCCTCTCAAAATTAAATTAATAATATAAATATATGGCACTTTACATATGAAGAATCTTTACTGTTTTCGATTCCTCAAATGCTTCTTAAGCATCTACAGTGTGCAAACCACTGTATCAGACATTGGGTATGCATTCATGGATTAACTAAGATGCAAATCTGTCTTGAGGAAGCTTGCAATTTCCTATAGCATAAAAGATATATACATATGCAGGTGTAGAAATAAGAGAGAATAACATTTAAATATAAAGGAGACAAACAAAATGTCAGTCAGAAGAAACACTATTGAGAAGTCAAGAAGGGAGAAACTTTTGGCTGGAGACGGGGCAGAAGAAAGATGTCAATACGTTTTTATGGAAAGGTATGACCTTAACTGCACTCAAAAGGCAAGATTTCAGCATTAGGGGAAGGTGCTAGTGGAATTTGTAAAGGCAGACATGTTCAGAAAATAGAGGAAAGAATAGGCCTAAAGTTATAGGGAAAGATGTTCAAGCTGGCCCTAAAGAGTTGGAAATCATCTTCAGAGAGATATTGATGCCATGAAGTCTTTTCTGTGCTTCAGCTAGCTAAAAAAGTGTGCAAAGAAATGGGTCAATCACAGATCCTTGTGGGATCACTGCAGAGAGAAAGGGAGCCATTGAAACTCAAATTAAAGGTAGGAGTTTTGCTCTATTTAAAGTATATTTTCATGTTTTAAATCATGGACTAGCTCCTGATGACACTGCAGCCAGGTAACTCACTGTTTGGAGAAACAAAACCAAAAACCTCTCCCCCACCCCGCAAAAAAAATAAATAAAAACAAAAAACAAACAAAAAAAACCAAATCTGGCAGAGTAATGAGTGAAGTGGAAATGTACTGACAAAAGCTATAAACACTTCGGAGGCTTATTTTGTCTATTGTGAGATTCCCCTCTGTTCAATTTCAAACTGATGCAAAACTGTTGGAGGCTGTAGATTTCATCCTCAGGCTATTAGCTTTTTTTCTCGAATCAGCACGAAACTCCATTGTTTCAATAAGCATTCTGATTATAAGTTTAACTGATTCTCTCTGCAGAACTTTGATAAACCATAGGATTACAAGTTGTGTGAAGTTTAGTAAATAATCTCATTTCATATGGGGGTTCAGTGGGGCTATACATAATATATGTACATCATCCTGATTTTTCTGATCACATAGTATGTTATTTTTCTTGATTGAAATGTCCCATATGGAAAGGTCATTGGTATTATTGTAGATCTAGTATCCAAATAAAGCTGGGGAGAGATCCACAAAATCTCAAGACAAAGGACATTGTATTTCAGAATATTTTCTCTTATCCTTGGCTAATTATTGTTCCACAATTTTAGGACTAACACAAAAGTGTTATGGAAGTATGCTGATTGTCACTTTCCTCATTATATCTAATGGAATTAAATAATGCTTAAGGGACTACATATTCCAATAATAAATACATATTAAAATTCTTAAAAGTCCATTTTCAATATTTATTTTAAGTTTTCACCTAGAAATGTAATACTTTTTTAAAAAGAAAAGCTGCCTAAAAAATAATTTTACAATCCCTAGATGATGGTGAGTGGTTTCATTATCACATCTCTCTAAATAAAGTTAAAGGTTTATTAGAATATTATAGGTATACTATTTCAATGTCAGAGATTTCCCTCGGTATTAGTGCACATCTGATCTGTTTGTATAAGTTTTTAAAGTGTCTTCCAGGAAATTAGGCATAGTGAGCAAGAAGCTTGTGCAGTAGAACAGACAGCATTACTAAACCCTGCCCTGGCCAGTTGATATTCATGAAAGGCTGAATATATTTTAGGAAGATTATTGATAAGCTGGAAAGTGTCCAGAAGAGGTTACCAATGTTTGCAAAGTCCCTTGAGTTCATACCTGATGAGAATCAGTAGTAGGAATTAGGGGCAGCCATGCTTAGCTTAGAGAAAATAAGCTGTCTTCAAATATTTGAAAATATGTCACCTGAAAAAAATACTATGCTTGGCTACAGAAGGCTGAACTAGGAACAATTGGCAGATGTTTCAGAGAGGCAGGTTTCAGATTTTTGGTGAATTTTCTAATAATTAGAATTATTTGTAAGTGAGATGGACTGCTTCTAATCTAGAATTCTGTTATCAAACCAAAAGCTCCAAGAGAAATTATTTTTAAAACTTTATTGGCTTATTCCTCAATACATAAATGGACAAAAATATTTATATTGCATACATGTATATATGTATGTATATGTATATATAAACATCTACGTGTGTGTGTGTGTGTGTGTGTGTGTGTGTGTGTGTGTGTTTGGAAGAAGAGCTCTATAATCTGATGTGGAATGAAATGAGTAGAACTGGTTTGACAATTTATACAATGACAACATTATGGAGGAAAAATAACTTTAAAAGATTTTTGAACTCTAATAAAATCATGATCATTATAATAAATCTAGAAGACTGGTGGATTTAAAATCCAGCATTAGCATCACATATATTTTTAGATATGTTCAATATAAGAACTTCTCTTGCTAGACTATGTGTGTTTATCGTGAGCATTTTTTCCCTTTATTTTATTGATTAATTAAAGGGATAGGATGGGAAGTGATGGATGGAAGTGATGGGAGGGAAACATAATTTTAAAAAGGAAAGAAAAGAAAATATATTAACTAAAAAGTTCAGAAGACTATTTTCAATATTTGACATTATTTTTATTATACATAGGATTATACTCAATTCAGTCACACTTTTGTTTGTAAAGCTGATATTTTCAGTTCCTGAAAAATAGAAGATATTTTCTATACCCCTTGACATCAATAAAAAAATCTTTGTAATGTAATAAATTAATCATAATACTATTTTTTCAGTTTGTGGTGATCACTTTATACAGAGAGGGAGGATAATTAAATAATTTACTTTCATTCAAATTTAGTGGCTGTTTTTGTCTGCACATACCATGTTCACACAAGTCATATATTTATTTTTGCAACAGCATCATGTTTTTATGAAAAATGTACCACACATTATATTTTTGTATAGGAGGGTGGATTTATTCTTTTTGTTTTCATTCACAGTTAATTTAAATCAGAAAATTTTTCTCTAGTAGACAAAGAACAAGAAAATATCAATGCTATCAGGATATATAAAGTTCCTACTGTCAATGAGGTATAAATTTTAAGTCACTAAAGTTCTATAAAGTAATGAAGCTGTCATATTTAACTCCGATACCTTTTTACCAGTGTTATCATTAACAGCAACAGTTCCTACTAGTACAGTTTGTGACAGGAATCAGTCTGGAGATTTCAAAGCTAACTTCATTGTTGAATTAGTCATGGAACTGTAACACCAGGGGGATTGCTTGATAACAAAGGGTAAAAAGAAAATACAGCTGAAAGTCAATTAAAGAATCTCAGAAAAAGAACATTTTAGAGCTTCTCAGGGAAATTAAGGCATCGCATAGACCTAATTAACTCGTAGTAATCATATGTGTAATTTACCCATCATCCTCAAGTACTCTAAGCAAAAGTCAATATAATACCGTGAAAAGAACATTGGACGTAGAGTCGGAGGACCTAGGTGTGAATCCTGGCTCTTTTTGTAACTCCTTGTGTGACCTTGTATAAGGCAGTTAAGCCCTCAAGGCCTCAGTGTCTTCATCTTGACAACTTCAGACACTCAATCATTCTAAATTTATGAACTTAACTTTTAGCGAACATAGATGTAGCTAGCACAGAGATGCAGGATCAAAGGAAGTATATCATCATTCTTAGGTGCTGAAAATCTAGCTGGAAGGGGCATATCTATTAATAGTCAAATTACAGCGTGTAGACATAAGAAAGTGAGATGTGCTGTGCTACAAAGACTTACGGTGGATCTTAAGAGATGTGAGACAGCATGTTACAGAAAGGCTTATGGGAGGAACTGGGAAATGAGATGAAGCATAAAGGTACATAAGATATAGCCAGGCCAAAATGAGCTAGAGGAGTTTATTCCAGAATGAAAGGCAAACAGCAACAAAGATACGAAGGTAAAAATTAACACAGGGGCTTTGTTGAAGTACAGGGCTTGTATTAGTAATGGCGTATGGAGGAAATGGGTTATACTAGCAATAAGATGGCAGACGAAACATGGAACAATTACAATTGTATCCACAGGACAGGAAAGTAAAAAAAAAATTGACAGAAAAACTAAAACTTCCTAAATTAACACTAGAGGATGCTTAACACACTCTTCTACCACCAGGTTGAATATTTTCTTTTTTTTTTTAATATAAATTTATTTTTTTAACATTTTGCATTCATTTTCACAAAATTTTGGGTTCCAAATTTTCTCCCCATTTATCCCCTCCCCCACCCCAATACACGAGCATTCTAATTTTCCCTGTCTCCCATCTGCCCACTCTTCTGTCATCCCTCCCTTCTCTTGTCTCCATCTTCTCTTTTGTCCTGTAGGGCCAGATGACTTTCTATTCCCCATTAACTGTATTTCTTATTTCCAAGTAGCAAGAACAATATTCAACAGTTGTTCCTAAAACTTTGAGTTCCAACTTCTCCCCATCCCTCCCTCCCCACCCATTCCCTTTGGGAAGGCAGGCAATTCAATATAGGCCATATCTGTGTAGTTTTGCAAATGACTTTGATAACAGTCGTGTTGTGTAAGACTATACTTCCTCAATCCTATCCTGCCCCCCATTGTTTCTATTCTGTCTTTTGATCCTGTCCTTCCCTGAGTGTTCACTTCAAATTGCTCCCTCCTCCCATTGCCCTCCCTTCCATCATCCCCGCCCCCCCTGCTTATCTCCTTCTCCCATACTTTCCTGTATTGTAAGATAGGTTTTCATACCAAAATGAGTGTGCATTTTATTCCTTCCTTTAGTTGAATGTGATGAGGGTAAACTTCATGTTTTTTTCCTCAGCTTTCCTCTTTTTCTCTCCACTAAAAAGTCTCCTGCTTGCCTCTTGAATGAGATATAATTTACCCCATTCCATTTCACCCTCCGTCCTCCTACTACATTTCTCTCTCACCATTTACCTTAATTTCTTTTAAGATATGGTCCCAACCTACTCAATTCACACTGTGCTCTCTGTCTCTGTATGTGCGTGCATGTGTGTATGTGTGTGTGTGCACACATGTACATGTGTGTATATGTGTGTGTGTATGTGTGCGTGTGGTCCCACCAATTACCCAGATACTGAAATGTTTTAAGAGTTACAAATATTGTCTTTCCATGTAGGAATGTAAACAGTTCACCTTTGACAAGTCCCTTATGACTTCTCTTTACTGTTAACTTTTTCATGCTTCTTCTCATTCTTGTGTTTGAAAGTCAAATTTTCTTTTCAGCTCTGGTCTTTTCATCAAGAATGCTTGAAAGTCCTCTGTTTCATTGAAAGACCATATTTTCCCCTGAAGTATTATACTCAGTTTTGCTGGGTAGGTGATTCTTGCTTTGAGTCATAGTTTCTTTGACTTCTGGAATATCTTATTCCACACCCTTCGATCCCTTAATCTAGAAGCTGCTAGATCTTGAGTTATTATTTCCATAATAGTGGAATTGTTTCTTTCGAGCTGCTTACAATATTTTTTCCTTGAGCTGGGAATTCTGGAATTTGGTCACAATGTTCCTGGGAGTTTCCCTTTTTGGATCTCTTTCAGGTGGAGATCCATGGATTCCTTCAATACTTATTTTTCCCTCTGGTTCTAGAATATCAGGGCAGTTTTCCTTGATCATTTCATGCAAGATGATGTCTAGGCTCTTTTTTTGATCATGACTTTCAGGTAGTCCCATAATTTTTAAATTGTCTCTCCTGGATCTATTTTCCAGGTCACTCGTTTTTCCAATGAGATATTTCACATTCTCTTCCATTTTTTCATTCTTTTGATTTTATTTGGTGATTTCTTGGTTTCTCAGAAAGTCATTAGCCTCCATCTGTTCCATTCTAATTTTGAGAGAACTATTTTCTTCAGTGAGCTTTTGAACCTCTTTTTCCATTTGGCTAATTCTGCTTTTGAAAGCACTCTTCTCCTCATTGGCCTTTTGAACCTCCTTTGCCAGTTGAGTGAACCTATTTTTCGAGTTGTTATTTTCTTCAGCATTTTTTTTGGGTCTCTTTTACCAAGGTATTGACCTGTTTTTCATGTTTTTCTTGCATCTTTCTCATTTCTCTTCCCAATTTTTCCTCCACTTATCTAACTTGATTTTCAAAATCCTTTCTGAGCTCTTCCATGGCCTGATCCCACCAGACATCCACCTCGGATGTCTGGGATACAGAGACCCCAACCTCCACATCTTTCCCTGATGGCAAGCATTGTGCCTCCCCATAAGAAATGAAAGGAGGAAACATCATCTGTTCCCCAAGAAAGTAGCTTTCTATGGTCTTATTTTTCTTTCCTTTTCTGGGCATTTTCCCAGTCAGTTACTTGACTCCTGAGATTGCTCTCTACCCCTACCTAGATCCTCCCAGCTCTCCTGAGATTGCTCTCCATCCCTACCTAGATCCTCCCAGCTAGTGCTTGGGGTCTGAGATTCAAATGCTGCTCCCCAGCCTCAGGGCTTTCTGTGGCAGGTGGGGCTGCTATTCAATGTGAGCTTAAGTTCTGGTGCTCAGGTGGGGGCAGGACCGCCTCCCAGGCTCAGTTCCCTCAGGGGGTTTATGCAGAGCCCTTCAGTAATGTAGTGGAGCTCCTGTCTGCTCCAGGAGTCCTGGGCCATGGCTGCCTCTGCTGCTGCCTCTGCCACTGCCTCCTGAGTTGGCCCAAGTCACGGAGACACCCCACGCCCCTCTTGTCCAGCCCAGAAGTCTCTCTCACTGACCTGTAGTGCCTGTGGGTGGAGGGACCTTCGCAGCCACCTGAGATTCTGTCCCTGAAGCCTGCCCGGATCTGCTCCTCTTGGGCCATCTGGCCAGGGCAGCGCAGGATTGGGCTATGCTGTTCGGAGCACGACGGACCCCTGGGGATGGCTTTCCAGGGCTCTCTGGAATGGAAATCTCTTCCACTGTGTTTCTGTGCTGCTTGCACTGCTCCCGAATTTGTGGGGAGTTCTTTTTACAGGAAATTTATGGGCTGTGGGTTCAGAGCTAGCATACGTGAGTCTTTCTACTCTGCCATCTTGGCTCCTCCCTGAGTATTTTCATAAGAACTCAGCAAATAAACTCAGAATCTGGTTCCTGGGATAAACAAAAGGATTCCTGTCCTATTGCAGAAACCTTGGGATTACATGTCATTCCATCTTTGCCCTCTGCACTATTCAGACAGTGAATCTGGAGGAATGAATGGGAAAATATCTGAGGAGCTCCTACTTTAGGAAACCTGAAATCTGTAGAGGATCTACAGAGCATTTCCCTTGATCTTTTCTATCTACACAAAAATGTAGTAGAAGCTGATTTGACCACATAAGGGAAGGAAAGAACAAGGATCAGAATAAGAACTTAATCTAGCAGCCAGTGTGAAGGGCTGTTGTTGCTGTGTTGTTGGTTGTCCTTTGATCTCAATAAGACCATGGCATTAGGGAGATGATGGCATGATATGCAAATGACTTGGATTTAAGTGAGGGAGGGCTGTGCAAAGTCACCAGCTACAATCTCTCCTCCAGAGTCAACTGGTTCCACTGGCAAGATATTAATCAGGATGACTGGAGATAGCCCTAGATTCAGTGGGAGACCTTGACCTTTTTAAGCTAAGTCTTTTACCAGGTCTGCACAAGTCCTGAAGGAAACAGAGAGATGCCATTTGGCATCAGTCACTTTTCCATAGGTTACCTAGGTCAGGAACTGAGGCCAATGAGCAAAGAAAGCTGAGATAGGTTTGCAGTTTATCCTTGGATTTGTGTGTGTGTGTGTGTGTGGTTGTGGTAACTCACCACAAAAAAGCAAAAGTCAAAGAGAATGACAGGAAAATAAAGAGGGACAAAAGGCTTAAACTCCAAAGAGTTGAAGAGAAAGAAAATTCAAGTGAAAATTCAGAATACAAGGAAATAAGTCTTTAGAAAATGCTAAAATTAGAAGGAATGACAAGTTACATATGCACAGAGAATAAAAAGCTCTCTCATTTACAACTTTATCAGTTTTTCTATTCAATACATTTGCCCTATATGTTTATTATTTTTCCTCTCACCCAAAGAGCCCTGTATAAATGATTCTGAATACATTCTGAGGATACATCTCCTTCCACAAATAATTTTAAATAAAAAAAAAATAAGAAACATCTGTAAAGTTGATCAACATTTTGGAAAAGTTAAATATCACATCCAGTATTTCAAAACTGTGGATGCCACCCTCTGCAAAGAAGGAAGAACAAGCATATTCTCAAATCTCTCTTTTCATGCTAAGCCCAAACATTTTTCAGCTTTAAAAAAATTTGAGATGCTTTTTGCAAAAGAATCTTCACAAGTATTCAATAGTTAATGTATAGTCACTGCTAAATATTTTATTTATTTTTAGTTACTTTGAACAGGATTACTCTTTCTATAAATACCTTCTGGATTTAGTTATTATTCTGAAGTAGAAATGCTGTTAAATTTGATAATTATTCTATATCCGATGATTTTACTGAAGGTATTGTCACAATTAGTTTTGTTGTAGATTACTTAGGATTTTCTAACAAAACTCTGACATAGGATAGCAAAAAATAGAATAACATAACATAATATACATAATGTAACAACATAAGTACAAACATAGCACACTGTATAAACTAGCACATTATAACCAAACATAATCTTAACATGTCTGTAGATACTTTAGTCTGTATTTCCTTCTCTTATAGTTTTTGCTTCACTTTCTAGAACAATCTGAATAATAATGGGAAAGGGAAAATTCTTACTTTTCTTCACATGTTTATTGGGAAAGCTTCTAGTGATCAACTACTGCATACATTACTTGCTATGGACACTAGAAGATACTTTTTAAAAATATACCTAAATTTTACAGGTTTTGTTTTTATATTAAGAACATGAATTGATACTGTTCTCTCTCAATCTGTTGCTATATTTGTGTGAGCTTTGCGTGTCTTTGTTTTTAAACTGATTAATTATAGTGACTGTTTTCCTAATTTTGAAACATGCCCATGCCCTGGTTATAAATTCAAGTTGATCGTAATGAACGATTTCAAAAAATGAAGAATATAATGGTATTATTTTTGTTTATTGGAGAAGGAAGTAGGATTTTACATAAAATTTTTGAATAATTTTCATTTTTGCATTGGTCTATGGCTCCTTTTTTCTTTATTCTTCCCTGATTTAAATACATTTCTTTCATAAAAGGAATTCAGCTAAGAGCTTGTTTACTCTTTCAGAATAATTTGAGTAAGATAAGAACTAAATATTGTAGAAGTCTTGAATAAAATTATTTTTGTAAAATCATTTGAACAATGAGATTTTTTTTCTTCTAGTAGGGCCTTTAAATTTTATTTTACTTCTTTTTCCGAGCCTGGACTGTATCAGACTTCTATCTGGTAATATACTCATTTGGACATTGTATGTTATTTTATTCTTGCAAAAATCTTGGATTCTTTTTTTATGTTCCCAAAATTACTGGCATAAAACTGAGCATTTGAGGTTATGATAATTCTGATAATTACATGAGCATAATGAAGTATTATTGTCCCATAAGAAACAACAAATATGATCAATGTGGAAAGACTTGAATGGAGTGATGGCCAGGACTGTCATTTTAAAATTTATATTCACATTTCTTAGTATTGTAAGAACTTAATAAATGTTTATTGAATTAAATTTATTAAAAGTGAAGTAAACTCAAATAGGGAGTGGGGAGAACAGTATACACAATAATTACATAAATGCAAAGCACAACTAAATTGAAATCTAGAGTCACAAAATTATAATAATCAAGCTTGGGCCCAAAGAAAAGTATGAAAAGATACTTTGTGCACCTCTTCCTTCCTACTTTGTAAAGGTCTACAGACATGAGATACACACATGGAGCCCAAACTTTTGAGGTTTTGTTGAATTTTTTTCTCCTCTTTGTATTTTTGGTTTTTTTGTTTCTATATAAAGGATGACCCACAGGGATACAGAAAGGTTATAGATACAGGGAAGGGGAGAGTGCAGTGAATATTATTTTTTAAACAAAATACATCAATGGAATCTATTTTAAAAATTGATAACAGTGGCTCACACTTTTATGATGCTATTATCCTATTCAGTTGCTTGCTATGAAAATGTTTTTAGAAACTTTTTAGCTGAATCTTCATCCTAAGACTAGAATAATTCTGACTTTAATGTTCTCCTAAATGTATTAGTGTGGTTGAAATAATATCATGGTTGATAGACATTAGCCCACTCTAAATAGAATTGAGAAATCTTTCTTCATCACATCTTTAGTAAAATAAATAAAGGAAAAGCATTACTTTACTTTTAACCCAATCTTACAGGAACATCTCAGTGTTCATGAGATATACAGAAGAAACAAATTACTGAATGGTTAAGAGAATGCTAAACATAAATCTGCTTATAAGTGTAAGAAACTTCAGTTTGCTACCCAGACTTGGAGTATCACTTACAAATATGGAGGAGATCCAGAGCGATGGTTGAGAAACAGAAACTTCTGAATGACAGATTGGAGCCCTTGTGGGACCTCAGCAATGCTACTTTAGGTTTGAACAGTATCAGAGTTAGGAAAAAAAGTACATCAACTTTTAGGGTAACAAGTCTACTAAAATGATTCCCCTCTTGCCATGAACTGAAATTAAACAAATGCATATTAATTTCCCATGTCAATGAAGCACAAATTCTGAAAACAAGAACTATCAAACTAAATTGGCATAGAGAAAGATTGTATGTTTTCCAAGATTAAGTATTTCTAACACTGGAGAGACTTAAGAACAAAGAATGGTCCATCTTTTAAGGCAGAGGGATTTGCAGTTTTCATCTGTAGAAGGTATACTCAAACAGATAAAAATCATTATTCCCTGAATCTGAAAAGGTAATAAGAAGAAAATAGTGGGAGGGGTGGAACCACGATGCATAATAGAAGCAGAGACTTGTTAGAGCTCGCTCCCAAGTCAAGTCAAATACCTGTAAAAATAACTCTAAACAAATTCTGGAGCTGCAGAATGCACAGAATGATGGAATGAAGCAAATATTCAGCCCAAGACAACTTGGAAGGCCAATAGGAATCATCTATTGAGCTATGCTGGGAGCAGAGCACAGTAGAATGCAGGCCGTATTAGAATATGAGGGATCTGAGCAGACTTCAGGGGCATAGAAACGTAAGCACCTGTGACAGTTTGCAGACTTCACAACTCCAAAGTGCCTAGGAAAAATTGGAAGGTCTATGGACAAAACCTGTGAAACCTCTGTGTGAGAGTAAATGGTCTGGTCCTAGTCCTAGGGAAGCAGAAGGAGTAGAGGAACCTGTTGCAGCCACAGTAGCAGCAGGGGCAGCAGCAGCAGCTGTTTCTGGAGATCTAGGCCCACAGATTGTGGGGTCAAGCAGCTGACAATACAACTCTTCCCTCCCCCAATTGAAGCAGGAACTACTTTGACAAAGAACCCATTCTTGATAAAAAAAAGAAACAGAACTTTATAGAAAATTTTACTTTTAAACACAAGAATCATATATATATATATATATATATATATATATATATATATATATATATATAAATGGGGTCAATTATATCTCACATGAAAGAGGCAAGAAAAAGTTTTTCAATGGATGAGAAGATGGGAAAGGTGACAGGGTGAACCTTGCTCTTATCAGATCTGGCTTGAGGCCAGAATAAAATGTATACTTAATTTGACATGAAAATGTCTTACACTACAGGGAATAGGGGGAAAAGGGATAAGTGGGAGAGTGAGGGTTGATAGAAGGGAGAGCAAAGGAGGAGGGGGTGATTACAAGGAACTTTTGAGGAGGTACAAGGTCAAAAGAGAGAATAGAGTAAATGGGGGACAGGATAGGATGGAGGGAAATGTTGTCAGTCTTTCATGTATGACAGTTATGGAACTATTTTATATGACTGCACATGAAAAACCTATATCAAATTGTGTTTCTTCTCAGTGAGGATTGGGGGAGAGGGAGGATGGGAGAGAAGTTTCAAAAATGAACGTTAAAAATTGCTTTTACATACAACTATGAAATAAGACAAACAAGCAATGACGTACAGAAATGCATCTTGCCCTACAAGAAAATAGAGGGGAAAGGAATGAGAGAAAGGAGAAGTGTGATAGAAGGGAGGTCAGGTTGGGTGAAAGGGTAGTTGGAATGCATGATCTCTTGGGGTGGGAGGAGAGCAGTGATTGGGAGAATATTTGAAACTCAAATCATGTGGAAATGAATATTGAAACTAGAAATAAATTAATTATTCTTAAAAAAGAAAATTGTATTAAATTCAGAAGGTACAAGTGGATAAATCAACATTTATGAAACATTTACAATCTGCCAACCACCTGATTAAGCCCTGGAGCTGCTTAAAAACAAAGATAACCTCTGTCTACATTTTGGTAGATGAAGATAGCACAATAGAAGAGTGTGGTGTCAGGGAGGGGCACTTTAGAACAAAAGTTAGAGAGATGGCAAATGGGCCATAGAAATTCACATCCCTTCAAGAGTAATGACAGACCTGATTTGATCAGCTTCTAAAATTGGAGGGAAGAAAAAAAGGGTAGAAGAATATAGATTGAAGGAAGCATTTCATGAGAAGAGAGGTAGCATGTAGAGAAGGGAGGTATAACTTAAGCTTGTCTAAACAAGTGGCTAAGCACTTATCCATCAGTTCCAAATTATCCTGGAAGTGCCAGAAATGAAAGGATTCAAACCTCCAAGGACCAAACAGCAGGGCAGTTGTCAAAATGGCGAGGGAGCACAAAGTAACTTTACTTATGAAAGATCATAATCATTCAGTACTGAAGTATAACAGGGACTGGCCTACATGTCCACCTTTTATAAAGAAGCATTGACAGACTTGGCTGTTCCCCACATGGAAGAGTCTAGAGAGACTGTTCTTGGTTGTGATAATGTGTAATAGAAATTCTTTGCAGAGATTGGTGTTCATACGTTTGTACAGAAGGCATACTCCAGCTCCTTGGAAGTGCTCTCAACCTTCTGAGGGGAGAAATAGACTAGCTCCAGGGAAAAAGGCAAAAGTGCTCACTATCTGTGTTTGTTTTTTTTATAAAAAAGGTTTTTTATAAAAAGGTTCAATTACTTAATGATTCTTACTTATATCACCTTTGAAGTACACTTTTAGATTAAGTGACCTGTAATGACATTGAAATTCTGTCTAGACATCATGAAACTCATCATATTTTGTTTTTTATAAGTAATATTGAAAAGGGAATAGTGTACCCCTAAATGCTTTTTTAAAAAAGTTATATCACTATCAAGACTTCATTTCATATTCTTCTTTTAAAACATGTATTTTCTACCTTCCAGTTGTTATGGTATTGCACAAACACAAAATAAATGCTCAGATGGTGATTCCTTCACAAATTTAACTCCTTTCCCTGTATATTCCCTGCCACTAAATAGGTGTGCGCATATGCACACACACATATGTACACATATACACACATACCTATGCATATATTCAAACATTTATTTGAAAAGAAGAAGGAGTGAAAAGTAATTTTAAATAAGTTAAGATTGGAACAATTTTGGTAACCAGAGAAAAAAAAAGAACAAACTATAATGTTCTGTATTAGGAAGCAGCTTCAGATGTCCCAAATGTGTATAATTATCTGAAAAAGAACATTTCCTTCACATTTCAAGTAGGGCAACTTATATTTAACAAAAGAACAGATGAGATAGGAGGAAAAGTAGGTTCTGATACCCAGACACAAATATATAGAAATCACCAGTGGCAAAAGCAAAAAGTAATTTTCTGTGTGGGTCTGGTAAAGCTAACTAACTTCCCAGAAATTCATTTTCCTCCCACTTTCGGACTGCCCTCAACTGTATCAGAGGTGGAGAGATGGATGAAGTAAATAATCACTGGACAATGCTTTGAAAATATAAGGCCCTACATCAATGCCAACCATTATTTCTTTCATGTAATCCCTGTGCTTGAAGAAGCACTTACCTTCACCTGAAAGTGCGCTCCTGCAGCACATTCTTCTTATGAAGTCTATCTATCCTGTACTCACAGAGGACACCTGCCCTGTGGATGGCACCTGAAACAGAAGCAGTAAATGTTGGATTTTTATTGATAGGTTGAGTTAAAATTCTTCACTTTGGCTCTAGTACATGCATAAAAATAATTGATGCTCACAAAGAAAATGGATTTCTACCTGTCATCATGTAATTAATGCTTACATCTTACTTTAAAAAAATCTACCTATAGCTATAAGTCTTGACTACATTGATTTCTTAGGAAAAATAGTTTTAAAATTGTGAAATCATAGGAGTCATAGACAGGCAGTATTTGCAAGCCCACATTTAACCCAAGAAAACACAAAAAATGATTAAAATGAGTGTTAGCCTATTCACTGAAGAAATTATTCTGTGTATGAGAGCATGATGCTTCGACAGGTTTTTTTCCCCTTCTACACAAATTTTGGTAGGCATTATCGGGGAAAAGAAAATAAAAAAAAGCTATATTATTTGTGAACTATGTGCATCAATGTAAATTAGTAAGCATTTTTCAAGCACCTTCTATGTTCCTGGTACTATGCTAAGCACTGGGGATACAAATAAAGAAGAAAAGAAAAGAAAGACAGTCCCTGCCCTCATGGAGCTTAAAATCTAATGAAGGAAGGCAACATACAAAATATGACTGGAAAATGGCCACACTTTTCTAAATCCCCAATCTCCTTTACTCTTTCCAGTACTCTTGATTACTCTTTGCTTCTTGATACTCTCTCCTCTGTAAGTTTTTGGGACAACATTCTCTCCTGGTATTCTTCCTATCTATCTGACCACCTCTCCCCTGTCTCCTTGCTGGATTCTCCTCCAGAACATACCTCTAAACTCAGGTGTCACTCAGGGTTCTGTCCTGAGCTTTTTTTTTTTTTTTTGTTCTCCTTCTATACAACTTCACATGGTGATCTTATCAATTCCCATGGAATTAATTACCATCTCAATGCTGATGTTTCTTAACTCTACTTTTCCTCCCTCAATCCCTCTTCTGATTTCCAATCTCTGCTTACAAATAAATGCCTTTTAGATATCTCAGACTATAAGTTCTGAAGTCCCCACCGCTCTGACTTTCCCTGTTACTACAGAGGACAACAGCATCTCCTCAGTTTCTCATTCTCACAGTCTAGGGGTCATTCTGGATTCCTCACTATCTTTCTATTCCTCACTATCTCACTCTTTTTAAGCTATTGCCAAGGCTTGCCAATTTCACCTTTGCAGCCTATCTCAAATATGCTCCATTCTTACCTCTAACACTGCCACCACCCTGGTGTAGGTCCTCATCACCTGGATTAATTGAATGCCTGAATTATTGCCTGGATTATTGAAATACATTGCAGCTGGGTCTGACTGCCTCTTATTCCTCCCCCACTCAAATCTGTTCTCCTTTCAAAATCTAATATTGCTAATATGCGTATCTGACAATGAATCCTCCCAATTCAACAAACTCAATTGAATTCCTACTGACAACAGGACCAAATGCAGGAAGTTCTATGTGGCATTTAATGTCCTTCATAACCTAGTCCCCTCTTACATTTCTAATCTTGGGTTAACTGTGTTATGCAGGCAATATTCACAGCACTGATGGCATATATGAATATGCTAGTGTAGTTGAGAATCTCAAAGTATAACAGACTCTCCACATAGAAGACAGAAGAAAAACATTTATTCAGACACTATAAAGCCAAATCCCCAAACCAGAAAGTCAAATTCACCATAGTAGTCAAGAAGTCAATACACTTTATCATTGTATGGGACAAAGTCATTCCCAAACCTCTCACAACCCCCAGCCCCCTCTGGGGCCTTTCTACAGACTTTCTACAGACTACTAGACTCATGAGCCTAGCTGTGTTGCTTGCTTGTGTCCTCTTCTCTCTCTAACTTCTCTCAATAACTTCTTCTCAGTTCTGTACCACTCTTTCTGTTCCACCCTTTCAGCAAGCTGCTCTCATCACATGTTACTTAGGCTTCAGTGTGATTTAAGTAGGTCATATGAACCTTTTAATGTATGGGAAAGGTATTCTCATTTAAATTATCATTACATCATGCCCCAAGATCTTTCATATTCATTATATAGGTCAGTGGGAAACTGGTATCAACAGAACTGTAACAGGGATGACAGAAACTAAGCATATAAAATAATGTCTTAGGCAACTGATGTCAACAGAACTTTACAACAATATTACAGGGATCATATAAAATAAGCACATAAAATGATATCTTTGGGTGGAACTTTAGCAAAAGTACTCCATCATTCCCCCTCAAATGAATGGGACCTAAAATTTTGGGGTAAGGTAGAAAGCTTCTTTTTCTATTACGATTTCCTGCTAAAATTAGACAAAGAGCTGTACTTGCCCTAAGAATTCCCATTTGAAAGGTCAGTTTTTTAGCTGGTGTCTGGAGCTTGGTAAATGCCAGATCCAGCGGTGAAACATGAGAGTTGTGGACAAGGGGTGACATCTGGCTTAAGCTGTCAGGCATCTGCAGGTGGAGAGTATTAATCCTGCAGAAAAGATATCTAGAGAACAAGTTTAACAGATGAAAAAAAAAGCCAAAAAGACACAAGGATACAATAACCAAAAGCAGGGTACATATAAATTCAGTCACACTTCTGGAGTTCATGAACCCACTATCATAGCTTCATTCATGGTAGAATATGAGTTAAGACTGCAAATTGGTAATCATCTTCCCCTGAATAAACAACAGTTATGATATTATCTTTCCCATGTGCCATGATTTCCACAGCCTTTGGAATGTCATCTGGCTTCCATTTTAGCCATACTCTAGCTCTCAATCTTATTCTTTCAGTAGAGTCCAATCCTTTAGTTCCTCTTCTAGTTATTTCAGATGGAGGGTCCGTTTCTACAAGATACATTGTTTCACAAGGAATAATAATTACTTCAACTATTCTATCATTTTTACAAAATTGTGAATTTTGGAAATTTTACAAAACTTAAATTTTGGAATGTCACAATGATTTCTCCATATTAATTAGAATCTGTCACTCTAGGTAATACATGTATTACTCGAGCTGCTAATCCTGATTTAGGTAATATCCATACAAAATTATATTTAGGGATTCTCATACATATTCCAATAGAGATTTTTCTTGTTTCTTTTCTATTCAACCAAAAGTTCTCTAAACAATGTAAATCATATTCTCTTGAACCAGGTGTTCTTGGATATGGTGCTGAGATGGATATGGTGCTGAGACATCTGGCCTGATAGTCCAATACTCAATATTTGGAATCTTATGTGTTTGTTGTTTTCCAATTAGCAGATTAGGGGTCATCATTCTGTCTAGCGGTGTACTTTCTCTCAATGGTCTAGTATTCAAATTACATAAAGCAGTGAACAAATTATCATTTCAATGTTGATAAGAATTCATAGAACTTAACTTTCTTTACTGTTTTTTCAATAATCCATTTATCCTTTCAATTAACTCAGAGACCTGTGGACAATATGGAATATAATATATCCATTCTATATTGTTTATTATGCAATATCTCTTCATTTCATTATTCATTTCACATTTGAAATGTGACCCACTGTCATTTTGAATCTTCGTTGGGGTTCCATAATATAGACTCATGATATCTATAGCTTTACAGGTGTTTTTCTAAGTCACATTCTTATAGGAACAAGTCACTAGTACACCTGAAAAGATGTCAACACAAGTACATATAAATTTGTATCCTTCATCTTGGGGTAGGGGTCCAATATAATCTATTTGCCAAATTTAGGCTGGTACTTTCCCACCTACTATCTCTCCAGTTACTACTCAAGGAACAGTTTGTTACTTTTCCATTTGAAATACATAACATTCCTCTACTACTTGTTTTAACAATGAATAAGAGATACTGATACCTCATTCTTGTGCCCTCTGTGTGTGTCCTGGACCCCTAAAATGGCTAGTTATTTGATGGACCCCTTTTACTAGAACCAGATCATCAGTTGGTGACAAAGTAGGGAAAATATGCTGAGTAGCAATGTTTGCTAGTCAATCAGGATGCACATTGTACTCATGTTCTGATGTGGTAAGAACCACATAAGCATTCACATGAAAAACTGACAAATTAGTAACCAAAGACATGCCCCATATATCTTCCCATAATTCTTTTCCCCAAATTTATTTGCCATGAATTTCCCAATTTTTATTTTTCCACATGGGCATCCATGTAGCTAACATATTAACTATCCCCCATGAATCAGTGGATATATGACATTGTCCTCCTTGTTCTTTTTTGGTAGCTTGATGTACAGATATAAGTTCAACATATTGACTGCTTCCACCTATCCCAATACTTTCCAAAGAATTCATAGTACACGTGTTGTAGACTACCACTTTCCAATGTGTTTCGTGGCCCAAATATTTGCTGTCCCATCCATAAACCATGTATGTCTCTTTTGTTGTTCAGTTAATCTATCATATACCTCATTCCATTTTACCGAGGATTGTATCAACCATTTCTTTGGTTGAGGGGGTATGTCATTTCTCACAGTATCTGTGTTTGCTACAGATTCATGTAAAGCAGAAACTCCACTTTGCCTACTTTAGATCTATTTTGGATTTATCATTTCCATTAAATTACACTAACCTCTGGAGCATGTCCAATTCCATGAGAAGCTGGGGTACTCATTATTCAGGTCATAATTGGAATTCTAGGTCTTAATATTACCTCGTGGTCCAAAGTCAGTTGTTCAGTCTTTACCAAAGCCCAATATGCAGCTAGCAATTGCTTTTCAAAAGTGGTCTATTGAATTATAGATGAAGGGAGTTTCCTAGACCAAAATCCTTAGGGAACATTTCAGCTTTGTTGTTTTTGCCATAAAGTCAGGTTTGCACACTTATCGTATACATTCATTTATAATTCCACTGGGTCACTTTGCACAGGCCATAAGTCTTGGGTCAATTGTATAGAGGCCTTTGCTTCTTCAAAAGTATTACTCTGTTCAAGTCCCCAGGCAATTGCCCAGGCAATATTCACAGCCCTGACAGCAACTATGAAAATGCCAACATAGTTCAGAATCACAAAATATAACAGAATCTCTCTACAGAAGGCAGAAGAAAAGCATTTATACAGATACCAGAAAACCATATTCCAAAACCAGAAAGCCAAAACCATCATAGTAGCCAAGAATTCAAGACACATTATCTCCATATGGGATAAAGTCTCTTCCAAGCCTCTGCCCCAACCCATGCTGGAGCCTTCCCACAAACACTCAGGAGCCTAGCTGTGCCTGCTTGCTTCTGTCTCCTCCTCTCTCCACCCTGACAGCTCTCAATAACTTCCCCTCACTTCTGTTCCCCCCTACCTGTTCCACCCATTTAGCAAAATCTTCCCACCATGTCACTTAGGCTTCCATGTGATTTAAGCAGGTCACATGGGCTTACTAATGAGTGGGAAAGATCTTCCCATTTAAATTACCATTACAGTAATTGATTCACCTACAAGTACTCTGATTCAGTACAACTGCTCTCTTTTCTCACTGCTATTCCTTGAATAAGATGCTTGGCTACTGGCTTTGTCTGTTTATGATACCTGGAATGCTCTCCCTCTTCCATTCAGACTACTGACCTCCACAGCTTCCTATAAATCCCCAAGAAAATTGCACCTACTACTGAAAGGCCTCCCCAATCACTATTCATTCTAGTGCTTTCCCTCTTAACTATTTCTTATTTGTTCTCTATATAACTTATTTTGTATATATTTGTTTGAATGGTATTGCCTCCATTTGTTTATAAGTTCCTTGAGGGCAGGGGTTTTCTTTTGCTTCTTTTTGTATCATCTGTGCTTAGCATGGTGCCAGACACATTGTTGGTGTTCAGTTATTCAACTGAGCCCATCTCTTCATCTCCCTATAGATGACATGTCCATGTGGTTTTTCTCACAAGGATATTGAAATGGTTCTTCACTGTCTTTTCTAGCTGATTAAGGTAAATAGAAGTTAAATGACTTGTCCAGGATCATACAACTATTATCTGAGGCTGGATTTGAACTCAGGTCTTTCTTACTCCAGGACTAGTGCTCTATGAATTGAGTCACCTAAATACTCCATTTCACTATTTATGTGTCAAACAATGTGTTAGGCACTGAGGATACAAGGGCAAAACATGATCAGTACTCCAACAACTATTCTTTTAAGAGGGACATACAGAGTAAGTACAAGTTAGAGAGTGATTAGGAATACACAAAGTACTCCAGGATTTTTTGAGGAGAGAGAAGGAGGAATCATTTTAGGGGAATTAGGGAATACAAAATAAAGGAGTTGGCACATTCGTTTAGCTGCGAAGAAAAATAAGGACTATGAGATGAGTAGGAAGTACCTGGCAGGAACTGAAGATGATACTATGAATGAAAATTTATAAACTGAAATTAGGATTTTTCATTTGAATTTCACAAAAAAGTTATTAAGGTAATGCTTTAATAGCCAACCAATGGCTCCCCAAATTACAACTTAATCTAAATGCATTCACCTATTTGCCTATATAAAAGTTGCATATGCATCCAAGTGTAAACGCAAAAAAGTCCTTTTAGCAAACTGCAAGCACAACAGTGACCTGTGATTTCCTGGGCATGTGAGTTCTCTCCATCAAATTTTAATAAAGTATATGATTTAAAGTTAGGGGTTTAGAGAAGCTAATGATAGAAGGACCAGATAGATGAAGTGATGCATTTTTTTTTAAAAAAGTAAATTTATGGGGGTGGAGCCAAGATGGCGGAGTAGAAAGACTCATGTATGCTAGCTCCAAACCCACAGCTCATATATTTCCTGCAAGAAGAACTCCCCATGAATTCTGGAGCACTGCAAGGCATGCAGAAACACAGTGGAAGAGATTTCTGTTTCTGGAGAGCGGTCCCCAGGGGTCTGTTGCACCCCAGAAAGCGGAGCTCACCCCTGAGCTGCCCTGGCCACGGCCCCAGAGGAGCAGATGGGCTGGCCAAGAGGGTAGCAGGATGTCTCCGTGGCTTGGGCCCCCTCGGGAGGCAGCAGCGGAGAGAGTGGCAGAGGCAGCGGCAGAGGCAGTGCTGGTTGTCCGGGACTCCCCAAGCAGGCAGAAGCTCCATTACTGAACGTCTCTGCATAAAACCCCTGAGGGAACTGAGCCTGGGAGGTGGCCCTGCCCCCACCCGCCCCATTACTGAAGGTCTCTACATAAAGCCCCTGAGGGAGCTGAGCCTGGGAGGCAGCCCTGCCGCCACCCGAGCACCAGAACTTAAGCTCACATTGAATTGCAGCCACACCTGCCACAGAAAGCCCATATGAATCTCAGACCCCAAGCACTAACTGGGTGGATCTAGGCAGGGGTGGACAGGAATCTCAGAACTCAAGTTCTGGCTGGGAAAATGCCCAGAAAAGGGAAGAAAAATAAGACTATAGAGAGCTACTTTGAGGGAGTACAGATGTTCCCGCCTTTCAATTTTGATGACGAGGAACTATTCTTACCATCAGGCAAAGACATGGAGGTCGGGGCCTCTGTATCCCAGACATCCCAGGTAGATGTTCGGCAGGCTCAGGCCATGGAAGAGCTCAAAAAGGATTTTGAAAATCAAGTTAGACAGGTAGAGGAAAAACTGGGAAGAGAAATGAGAGAGATGCAAGAGAAGCATGAAAAAAGGATCAATACCTTGGCAAAGGAGACCCAAAAAAATGCTGAAGAAAATAACACCTTGAAAAATAGGCTCACTCAATTGGCAAAAGAGGTTCAAAAAGCCAATGAGGAGAAGAATGCTTTCAAAAGCAGAATTAACCAAATGGAAAAAGAGGTTCAAAAGCTCACTGAAGAGAATAGTTCTCTCAAAATTAGAATGGAGCAGATGGAGTCTAATGACTTTATGAGAAACCAAGAAATCACCAAATAAAATCAAAAGAATGAAAAAATGGAAGAGAATGTAAAATATCTCATTGGAAAAACAACTGACCTGGAAAATAGATCCAGGAGAGACAATTTAAAAATTATGGGATTACCTGAAAGTCAAGATAAAAAAAGAGCTTAGACATCATCTTCCCTGAAATTATCAAGGAAAACTGCCCTGATATTCTACAACCAGAGGGCAAAATAAATATTGAAAGAATCCATCGATCACTGCCTGAAAGAGATCCAAAAAGAGAAACTCCTACGAACATTATGACCAAATTCCAGAATTCCCAGGTCAAGGAGAAAATATTGTAAGCAACTAGAAAGAGACAATTCCAGTATTGTGGAAATACAATCAGGATAATTCAAGATGTAGCAGCTTCTACATTAAGGGATCAAAAGGGATGGAATAGGATATTCCAGAAGTCAAAGGAACTATGACTCAAACCAAGAATCACCTACCCAGCAAAACTGAGTATAATACTTCAGGGGAAAATATGGTCTTTCAATGAAATAGAGAACTTTCAAACATTCTTGATGAAAAGACCAGAAATGAAAAGAAAATTTGACTTTCAAACACAAGAATGAGAAGAAGCATGAAAAAGTAAACAGCAAAGAGAATTCATAAGGGACTTACCAAAAGTGAACTGTTTACATTCTTACATGGAAAGACAATATTTGTAACTTTGAAAAATTTTTCAGTATCTGGGTAGTTGGTGGGATCATACACACACACATACACACACATGTACATGTGTGCATGCACACACATGTACACACATGCACACACATACAGAGACAGAGAGCACAGAGTGAATTTAATAGGATGGGACCATATCTTAAAAGAAATTAAGGTAAATGGTGAGAGAGAAATGTAGTGGGAGGAAAGAGGGTGAAATGGAATGGAGTAAATTATATCTCATTCAAGAGGCAAGCAGGAGACTTTTTAGTGGAGGAGAAAAAGAGAAGAGCTGAGAAAAAAACAAGAAATTTACCCTCATCACATTCTACTAAAGGAAGGAATAAAATGCACACTCATTTTGGTATGAAAACCTATCTTACAATACAGGAAAGTGGGGGAGAAGGAGATAAGCAAGGGGGGCGTGATGATGGTAGGGGGGGCAATGGGAGGAGGAAGTAATTTGAAGTCAACACTCGGGGAGGGACAGGATGAAAAGACAGAATAGAAACAATGGGGGGCAGGATAGGATGGAGGGAAATACAGTTAGTCTTACACAACATGACTATTATGGAAGTCATTTGCAAAACTACACCAGTATGGCCTATATTGAATTGCCTGCCTTCCCAAAGGGAATGGGTGGGGAGGGAGGGATGGTGAGGATTTGGAACTCAAAGTTTTAGGAACAACTGTTTAGTATTGTTGTTGCTACTACGAAATAAGAAATACAGATAATGGGGAATAGAAAGTCATCTGGCCCTACAGGACAAAAGAGAAGATGGGGACAAGGGATGGGAGGGATGATAGAAGAGAAGGCAGATTGGTGATAGAGGAAATTAGAATTCTCAGTGTATTGGGGTGGTGGAGGGGATAAATGGGGAGAAAATTTGGAACCCAAAATTTTGTGAAAATGAATGTAAAAAGTTAAATAAAAAAATAAAAAAACAAAAAAAAATAAAACGTAAATTTACTACATTTTATAATACTTTTTCCTATCATTACAATTTCACTTTAAATATGAATAACTACAAGAAGAAATTCTAACTGTGCTTTGAAATAAAAAAGTAATAATTCTTCTATCTGTCTTTACCTTTAAGGATAAAAAAATGTACTCTATCTATTGATGCAGCTTGGTCCTTCAAGACATTCTTGAATTCTGGTCATTCTATTAGTGATTTATGCACATAGCAAGGGCTCAGGTAGCCTTTTAACTTGATTCTTTTGGACTCTGAGCTTGGCATCCTATGCCTTATGTTATATTTTACTACCTTAACCCTATTACACATTTGGACAATTTGTTTTTTTTGCCAAATTAAAAACATGATCAACTGAAAGTGTTACACATAGCAGTGTGTGATAAATGTTAATTAAATGGAATTGCATTGGAGTGGGAAAACCTGATTAAGGGACACCATAAAGTATATTATTTCAATACTCCATTCATGAGATGATGAGACTTAGCATATGAGTCAGAAGAAAAAAAGAGGGTTGTGGCATATAAGAGATGTCACAGAGGTAGAATTCACCAGACTTGTCAACAAATTGGAGATGGGATGTAAGAGGGAGGAGTCAAAGATGACACCTAGGATGAAGCTTTGGTTTGCTTTGAAAAGTCTTCTCATTTTGTTGTGCTGTTGAGAGAATAAATAATTCATGGCCAGTGGTTAAATCATATCCTACAAACCCACTCCATTCAATAAACTCCAGCGGTTTGCAAAATGCACTAGAATTGAATATAAAATTTTGTTTGTCTTCTAAAGCCTTTCACAACCAGGACCCTTTCTAACATTATGGTCTTATACATTATGATCAAGTTACACTGGCATCCTTTTTGATCACCCCACATCTCCCATAACTTGAATGTTCTCAATCAGTCGATAAATATTTATTAAGCATCTTTTGTGAACCAGGCACTGTACGAAGAACAAAACACAGAATTAGGAGAAAGATAATCTCTGCCCTCAAGGAGCTTACAGTCTAAAGGAGAAAGACAGCACGCAAAAGAAAACTGAAAATAGGGAGGCAGTTGGAGGGAAGGTACTATATTAATGGCATGATGGAGAAGTCCAGAGGAATGCAGCCAGACTGAAATGAAGCAATGGTCGAACTCACTCTGCAGAGGGGCCTTAGTGACAAATGGTTCTGATGAGATGAAAATTCCAAGGCTTATATTAAAAGATGAAGAGGTTCCTGGGACATGTTGGAGTAGTTCAGAGAAGTGTGGTCTCTGCCTTCTGGCTTCCTTGGCTTCTTTTAAGTCTTAAGTAAAATATCATGTCTGCAAAAAGTGATTTCCAGTCATCCTTAATGCTAAGACCTTTCTTCTGAGATTACCTACAAATTATCACATGTAAATATTATTTCTACATGGTTGTTTTGATATTGTCTTCCTCATTAGGTTGTTAGATTCCTGAGGTAGGAACTATTTTTTTTGTCTTTTTCACCCGAGCCCTGAACATGGTGACTTGTTGCCAATATATTGCTTTTTCTCCTATTTTTTTAAAATACATTTTATTTTTTGTCTTTAATTCTCATTATTCTCCACCTCCCTCTGGAATGAAACTCTATCCCCTTGTAAAAAGAAAAATAATTGAGTAAAAATCATTTGACATGGAAAAATTTACAATATATTAAGATTTTGTCTTAACGATTTCCTATTTCTCTTCCATGAATACAGAGTATGTTTCATCTTTTCTTCTCTAGGGACATCGTCTTTTTTATAATTCATCATTAAATTTTTATTTTGTCATCCATTCATGTAATTATTTTTCTATTTATTTTTACATTACCTTCATCATTCTTTATATTATATTTTTGCTTCTGTTTATATGCCTTTGTTATTGTTCAAGCAAAGCATTTGATGTTTCTCTGAATTCTTCATATTCATGATTTATTTTATGTACATTAATTTGTTTTCAGTTTTCTAGAGTCACATCCATAAATTTTAAACCCCCCTCCCTCCCACCTTCTCTCTCTAGACAACATGCCATCTTATATGTCTACTATACATGCATTCTTATTAAACACATTTTCACATTAGTCATATTGCATAGAAGAATTAAATGAGAGAAATCATGAGAAAAATAAAACAAAGCAAAATGAAATATTAAAAAAAATGGAAAATACTCTGCTTCATTCATCGTTCTGAATCTATAGTTCTTTCTCTGAATGTGAATGGCATATTGCATCATGAGTCTTTTGTAAATGCTTTAGGTCATTGCATTGCTGTTGAGGAATAAGTCTATTAGAAATAGTCCTCACACATTGTGGCTATTACTGTGTATAATGCTGACCTGGTTCTGCTCATTTCATTCAGCATCAGTTCATATAAGTCTTTCCGGATTTTTCTGAAATCTGGCTTTTCATCATTTATTATAGAACAAGAATATTCCATTGCATTCGTATACCATAACTTGTTCATCCATTCCCAAATTGATGAGGATCCTCTTGATTTCCACCACATAAAGACCTACAATAGATATGTTTGTGCATGTGAGTCTTTTCCCCATTTTTATGATATCTTTGGGATACGGCCCTAGAAGTGATATTGCTGGATCAAAGGGTATGCACATTTTTATAAAGCTTTGGGCACAACTCCAAATGGCTCTCCAGAATGGTTGGATTGGTTCACAGCTCCACCACCAAAGAATCAGTGCTCCAACTCTACCATATTTCCAACATTTATCATCTTCCTGTTTTGTCATGTTAGCCAATCTGATAGGTGTGATGTGGTACCTCAGAGTTATGTTGATTTGCCTCTCTCTAATCAATAGAGATTTAGAACATTTTTTTTCATATGACTATAGATAGTTTTAATTTCTTCCTCTGCAAACTACTTGTTCATATCCTTTCACCATTTATCAATTGGGAAATGACTTACATTATTGTAAATTTGACTAAGTGCTCTATATAATTTAGAAATGAGAACTTTATCACAGACACTAGTTGTCAAAATGCCCAGTTTTCCGCTTCCCTCCTAATCATGCTTGCATTAGTTTCATTCCTGTAAAAACTTCTCAATTCAATGTAATCAAAATTGTCTACTTTGCATTTCATAATGTTCTCTATCTCTTGTTTGGTCACAAAGTCCTCTCCATAAATCTGACAAATAAACTATTCCTTGTTCCTGTAATTTCTTTATAGTATCATCCTTTATACCTAGATCATCTACCCATTTGGACTTTATTCTGGTATTCAGTGTTAGGCATTGGTCTATATCCAGTTTCCCCACACTACTCCCACTTTGTCTTGTGTACCTAACCCATTGTGTACCTAACCCTCTTGTGTATCTAATCCCATCCCCCCTTTTTCTTTGACAGCACCACGTGGTTTTGATGATTGATACTTTATAATACAATTTGACTGGTATAGTCTGGTATGACTAGGTCATCTTCCCTAGTATTTCTTTTCATTAATTCCCTTGACATTCTGCATCTTTTGTTCTTCCACATGAATTCTGATATTTTTTTTTTTAGTTCTAGAAAATGATTTTTGATAGTTTGATTGATATGGCCCTGAATAAGCAAATTAACAGGTAGAATTGACATTTTTTTGTTATATTAGCTTGGCCTATCCACAAGGAATTGATATTATTTCAATTATTTAGAGCTGTCTTTTTTGCATAAAAAGTATTTTGTAATTGTGTTCATATGTTTGTTGGATTTGTTTTGGCAGGTAAACTCCCAGATATTTTATATTGTTTACCATAACTTTAAATGGAATTTCTCTTTCTATCTCTTGCTGTTGGATTTTGTTAGTAATACAAAGAAATGCAATTGATTTATGTGTATTTTTTTGTTTTCTGCAACTTTACCAAAGATGTTTATTATTTCAATTTTTTTTTTAGTTGATTCCTTAGGATTCCTAAGCATATGATGATATTGTCTGCAAAGAGTGATAATTTAGTTTCTTCTTTGCCTAACCAATTACTTCAATTTCTTTTTTTAATCTTATTGCTAATGCTAACATTTTTAGTAGCATATTGAATAACATTGGTGATAATGGACATCTTTGCTTCATCTCTTATCTTACTGGAAATGCATCTAGCTTATATCCCCATTATATATATATATAATGCTTGTTTATGGTTTTAGGCAGATATTACTTACTACTTTAAGGAAGGCTCCTTTTATTCCTATCCTTGCAGTGTTTTCAATAGGAATGGGTGTTGCATTTTGTTGAAAACTTTTTCTGCATCTATTGAGATAATCATATGTCTTATGTTAGTTTTGTTGTTGATAGGATCAATAATGCTGCTAGTTTCCCTAATATTGAAGCAACCCTGCATTCCAGGTAGAAATTCTACTTGATCATAGTGAATTATTCTCATGTAAGTCACTGTAATATTTTTCTAATATCTTATTTAAAATTTTTGCATCTATGCTCATTAGGGAAATTGATCTATAATTTCCTTTCTCTGTTTTGGCTCTTTCTATTTTCGGTATCAAAATCATATTTGTATCATGAAAAGAATTTGCTAAAACTCTTTCTTTGACAATTTTCCCAAGTAGTCTATATAGTGTTAGAATTAACTCTTCTCTAAATGTTTGATAGAGTACCCTTACAAATCCATCTGATCTTGGAGATATTTTCCTAGGGAGTTCATTGATAACTTTTTTCAATTTTTTTTTTTGAGATGGTGTTACTCAAGGACTTTTTCTCTCTTATGGTAATCTGGGCAATTTATATTTTTGTAAATATTCATCCATTTCACTATGTCAAATTTATTATGGACATAATTTGTCAAAATAATTTCTAATTATTATTTTTTTTAATGTCTTCTTCATTGGAGGTGAATTCATCCTCTTCATTTTAATACCGGTAGTTTGGTTTTCTTCTTTATTTAGTTAAATTGACCAAAGATTTATCAATTTTATTGGTTTTTTAAAATAAAACTAGCTCTTAGTTTTATTTATTAATTCAATAATTTCCTCAATTTCAATTTTATTAATCTCTCCTTTGGTTCTCAGTATTTCTAACTTGATATTTATTTGGAAATTTTCAATTTGTTCTTTTTATAGTTTTTTTTTAGTTGTATGCCCGATTCATTGATTTCCTCTTTTCCCATTTTATTCGTGTAAGCATTCAATGATATAAAACTTCCCCTAAGAACTGCTTTCACTGCATCCCTTAAGTTGTGGTAGGTTGTCTCATCATAGTCATTCTCTTGAATGAAGCTATTGATCATTTCTATGATTTGCTGTTTGATCCACTTCTTCTTTAGTTTTAGATTACTTAGCTACTAATTAACTTTTGGTCCATCTCTTCATGACCCTTTACTACATATAATTTTTATTGCATCATGATCTGAAAAGTATGCACTGACTACCTCCGCCTTTCTGCACTGGATTAGGAGGTTCATATGCTCTAGTACATGGTCATTTTTGTGTATGTGCCAAGTACCACTGAGGAAAAAAAGAGTATTTCTATCACCATTCAATTTTATCCAGAGGTCTATCATATTTATTTTATGCAGAATTATTTTCACCTCCTTAATTTATTTCTCATTTATTTTGAAGTTAGATTTATCAAGTTCAGAGAGGGATATGTTGAGGTCTTCCACAAGTATGGTTTCACTGTCAATTTTGTCCCTTAACTCCCTTAGCTTCTTCTCTCTGAATTGCATATATGTGCAGAAAAGATATTATATTATTATCTACGGTGTCTTTTAACAGGATATTGTTTCCTTCCTTTTCTCTTTTTATTAGATCTATTTTTACTTTTGCTTTGTCTGAGATCAGGATCACTACTCCTTTTTCTTTTTTCCCTTATTTCAGCCAAAGCAAAGTATATTCTACTCTAGCCTTTAATTCTGTATGTATCCCCCTGCTTCAAATGTGTTTCCTGTAAACACTATTGTAGTATTATGGTTTTTAATTAATTTTGTTATCCACCTCTGTTTTATGAGAGAGTTCATCCCATTCCTATTCACAGTTATGATTAGTATCTGTGCCTTACTCTCCATCCTATTTTCCCCATTTGTGCTTTCATTTCTTCTTTCTCTGTTCTCCTCTTGAAGAGTTTTACTTTTGACCACCTCCTCCCTCACTCTTCCCTCCCTTCTATCAAATCCCCTCCTTTTATTTTCCTTTTCCCTTAGTACTTCTTCACTCTCTTCTAATCACTCCCTTCCTTTTCTTTTTCCTTCCCCTTCTACTGCCTGTAGGGCAATTTAGATATCTATACTTAATTGAGTATGTTGATCCCTCCTTGAACCAAATCTGATTAGCATAAAGCTCAAATAATGCTCATATCCCTCCCTTGTTTACCTCTACTGTAAATTTTTTGTACCTCTTCCTGTGGTGTAATGTATCTTTTTTCTTCTTCTTTTCCTCTGCCCCCATTATAATCTCTCTACCATTTAGTTACATCTTTTATCATCACATCAGTTAATTTATACTAATTCCCTCTATCTATGTCATAATAAATATACAATTCTTTGAAATGTCATAACAAATATACAATTCTTAAGATTAATGAATATCATCCTCCCACATAGGTATGTCAGCAGTTTGATCATATTGAATACCAAGTTTTTTTTTTCTTTTCCCCCATTTATCTTTTTCTCCCTTTCTCAATTCTTATATTTGAAGATAAAACTTTCTTTTGAATTCTGGTTTTTTCATTAAGAAGGTGTGGAAATCCCTTATATCATTGAAGGTTCATCTCCTTGCATGAATATGTTCAATTTTGTTGGATAATTGATCCTTGATTAAAGTACAATCTCCTTTGCCTTGTGGAATACCATAATCCATTCCCTACAACTTTTTAATGTAGAAGTTGCAAGGTCCTATGTGATCTTGACTATAGTTCCTCAAAATTTGAATGTTTTTCTGGCTTCTTGTAGTAATTTTGCCTTGAGGTGATAGTTCTGAAATTTTATCACAATATTCCTTGTCATTTTCAATTTGGGATCTTTTTCAGGAGATGATCAGTTGATTCTTTTGATGACTGTTTTGTCTTCTGGATCTAGAACTTCAGGGTAGTTATCCTTGATGAACTCTTGGAAGATATTGTCCAAATTCTTTTCATCTTGGCTTTTCAGTAGACCACTAATTCTTAGGTTTTCTGTCTTGCATCTGTTTTCCAAATCAGTTGTTTTTCTAATGAGACATTTGACATTTTTAATTTTTTTTCATTTTTTACATTTTGTTTGACTGATTCTTGATGTCCCATAGTTATTAGCTTCTACTTGTCCAATCCTAATTTTTAACAAACTGTTTTCTTCAGTTCACTTTTGTGCCACTTTTCCATTGGCAGAGTTTTACCAGTTTGGTTTTATACTTCTTTATCCACTTGACCAATTTTACATTTTAAGGAGCTGCTCTCATCAATGAATTTTTTCTTCATTTTGTCAACTGCACTTTTAAAATCCTTGGTCAAGTTTTCTTCTACCTCTCTAGTTTGGCTTTTAAAATCCTTGAGCTCTTCAGAGAATGCTTTTTACACTTAAGACCAGTTCATATTCCTTTTGGTGGTTTCAGATGTGGGTATTTGGTCAGTGCTATTCTCTTCTGAATTCGGATTTTGATCTTCCATTTTCCCACAGAAAGATTCTATGTTTTTTTTTGTTTTTTTGACACTTCTTTTGCAGGGTGATTGCCTTTTTCCTGACTTTAAAGTGGATCTCTACTTCTGGGGCACAGGGAACTCTGTTCCATGTTTCTTTTGCTGGGAGCTAAGGGCCTGGTAACTTCCTTTTTGTGTTAGGCTTCTGGTTCTTTCAGCTAGAATCTGTATAATGCTGCAACTTACCTGATGCTAAGCTGATTGGTATGTGCCAAGGTTGACACCAGGTGAAGTCTTTCTGAGTTTCCCCAGGGTGCCACTAAAGTTCAGGGAATGAGGTGTGGGGGAGCAGCATTCAGGCCACAGGAGGTCTCCTTCTTCCCTAAGTTTGAGCTAGAGAACAGGGAGGCTCACTAGTTGGTGAACCCCCATCTGCACTATTGTCTTCCCAACAGTGTGAGAAGGCACACCTGGGGTCAGAGTGCTCACCAGCTTCACCTTCCTGGGGCTTAGGATCTCCTCTTGTTTCACTGAGTTGAGACTTGCTGGGGCATCTCTGGTCCTGCACTCTTCCCCTTTAGCCACATAAAGAGTGGCTCTTCCCATTGATCCCCCTAGCTTCCCAAGCTAAAAAAACTGTGGTTCCCCTTCTGCTGGCTCCATTATCTCAGAACTTTTCCTAGGGAAATATTCTCTGGGTTTTTCAAGGTCAGTAAGTAAAGGGTGAGAGCACTCACAATTTATTCCACCATCTTGGCTCCAGGAAGTTAAAGTAGGTAACTTTGAAACATTTAGTGTGTTAGCCTCAGGAGTGGCTGTGACTGCTACCAGAGCCCCTGTGCTTCTCTCTCACTCAGTTCCGATGGGCTCCTGTCTGGTGCTGAGAGATTCAAGGATCCACACTTCTGCTTCTGATTTAGTCTGCCCAGGGCTGCTCCCAATCAGCTCTGGCTGAATCTGTGCTAGTTCAGCTGCATGCTCCTCTCTCCCCGCACATCCTTCTCAGTGACCCTTCTGGGTTTTCTTGGGCTGGAAATCTGCCAAACTCCGTCTTCCAGTGGATTCTGCCTCTCTAAAATTTGTTCCCATTCAGTTTTTAGAGGTATCAAAAGGAGTTTGTGGAGGAGCTCAGGTTCATCTCTGCTTTCCCTCTGTCATTTGACTCTGCTCCTTATTATCACACAATATCTGTTCTCACCAGGTTATCTGTCTAGTGAGTCTGTGAACGTGACTTCCCATCAGTCTCCACAAAAGCCACTCCCCAGCCCATCCATATTCATAATTTCTTATCACACAATAATACCACATTACATTCATATGTAATTATTTCTTTGACCATATCCTGATGAGTATGAATTCATTCACTTTGTTTCCAAGTTTACTACCACGAAGAGTGCTGCTGTGAATATCTTGATGAATATTGGTCTTTATGTCTGTCAATGATTTCCTTAATGTTATTCTCCCATACCACCAATGAGATTTCTGGGGCAAAGAGGGTACCCTGCTTAATCACTTTTCTTTCTCAATTTCCAAACAAAATCCAGAATGATCAATCATTTCTAAGCTTTACCAAGTGTTTGTTATTGCATTTGTCTTCCTATTATGTATGCAAAAATTATTTCAATCTTTTTTTATCTTTATCTTTATCAGTTTATATCAAATAAGGTGAGATGTCAGAGGTATTCTTTTAAGATTTTATTCAATCATACAATACAATTAGATTGAGGAGAAGGGAAACAAAATAATTTTACTTATTACTATACAATTATGGAGAATTTTTTTTTCTTAAGACATCAGTCAGTCAAAATTGAATGCCTGCCACGTGTCTAGTACTGTAAAAGTTCTCTCAGGGACCTATGAGAAGGAAGATATAAATGCTGTCAAATAAGGTATTTGGAAGATAAGACTATTACTTACAAAGTACTTAGCAAAAATAGGGCCATATGAATAACAGAACTAAATCAAGTGGTACAGAATGTTTGTGATTCATGAGATTAGATGAAATATGTCTCTTGAAGTCTACCATGAAAACTGTGGCCTTTGGACCATTGCTACTTTCCCAGGTTCAGTATGGCTTATCAAGAGGAGGTATGTATTATGCAAATCATTGTCTATACAACCTTCCCTGTACAACACTCTGTTCAAAGATGATAATAAAAGGTGAATATATCTATTCCACCAATGAAACATCTCCAGTATTTATAATCTCCCCTCTTTTTCCATTGTCACTGATGTTTTGAAGCTTTATTGCAAGACTCTGGAACTTCTATAATATCTTTTTAACAATGATTTTTCTCCTTCCTTTATCTCCTCACTAGTAATCATTATTTTGACCATATCCACCAAAAATCTTCAGTGGTTCTCTAATTTTTATACAATAAAATGATTTGACATTTAGACTTTTTATTCTGACATCTTAGAAGCTTTCTAAGACTTAACTTAGGTACTATCTCCTGTGTGGAGACTTTCCTGAGCCTCCTAGTTGCTGTGCCCCTCTTCAAATCATATTGCCTTGATTATAGTGGACATCATATTTGTTGAACAGAATTAAAGGTGAGATGATCCTATCTAACCAAGATTATCTCATAGTATTTCCTGCTATGGACCCAACACTCCAGGAAAATTGGACTACTTTCTCTTTCCTGAATATACCCTGTGCTTTTCTGTCTGCATTTGAGGAGGTACAGACCAACTACCTCTTCATTTTGCAGCCAGGTGCACATTACTGAATTTCTTGAGACTTCTTCACTATAGCCCCAGAAAATTTCTAATTGTGAAATCTCATTCTGTAAAACTGAATAAGTCTTGGAAATCATATGTCATCAGTGCTCCTCTGATTGGGCACCAAAGCCATGGACTCCTAAAAAGATCTAGACCAGCTATCTCTTCAGTTCATGCTGGCTGCACTCTTTGGGATTTATTTTCCATTATACTGCTGCACTGGGAGTACCTTCTCCACTCAACACCTTGTACTTTTTCAGCTTCCTTTGGTGTGTTGGATTATCCATTTAAAATTTTAAGCTCTTTAAGGACAGAGAATGTATTTTTCTTATTCATATCTCTAGTGCTTACCACAGTTTTTGGTTCATAGTAGGTCTTTATTTTTTTAACATATTTTGACTGTTTCTGTACTCCCCTTCAATTGGTTGCTATGCCAAAGGGATATTACAAGACTCTTAGGCATGTATGTATCATTCATCTGTCTAACTCATAGCCAATCTGAAAGCTGAAATTAAAATTTCCCTTCACCAATAAGTTTTCATGGATTCTCATTTAAACATCAGAGGTCCATTTGTTTTGGACCTCTCTGGTTCAATGAGATTGTAATATCTATAATCCAATTATTTGTGTAAGTTTTCCTTGTGCTAGACTTCAAAATCATTGAAGGTTGATGATTGGATAGCAAAAATGCAATTTAGCAACTCTGTTTTACCTAAACTTTGTATTTTCTTTAGTTTCCAGTACTATGTTCTGCACATAGTAGGGATCCAGGAAAGTCTATGTATTCTCTTTCTAAACTGAAAAAATATATATTACATGGAAAGTCACATGTAGTTAAAGCTGTATATGCATCAAGAAATCAAATGCCTGAAAGAAACAGATGTCTGCTTCCTAGAATTTCAGAAATTGATATTCAAAACATAAGGAAGTCTCTTCTGACTAATCTGCACATGGTAATGTTTAAGTCACATTTTCAAACATGCAATGTAAGTCTAATCATTGCCCAGTATTAGGTTTGGACTAATGTTATGAACATTGACTCATAATAAAAACAAAATTAGAAGACTACTTGTCAGGCAAATTATAGAGTGGTATTCAAATAGATCATTGAGTTCTATCATCTATAAGATTGCTTCTGGAGCTATCAGCTAGATTCTGTGCAGAAGGTAATTTAATTTAGGAAGTCAAATGACATGATTCAATAAACACTGGCCACTTAGAAAACTATTTCTTTTGATTTTGATTCTATCTATAAAAATAGGGTCCACCTGGTTACTCATGGCTGCCCCAGGACTTGATGTTTCATCGGCATGTCTTTCTGCTTCATTTCTTTGAGAGCATGCAGAAAATAATATGCTTCATTGTCACACAGATTTTGTTGAATTTCCTCTTCAGTCATTCTTCTGCTAGATGATGATACATTCAGGAATACCCTTTGTTGATAATTCATTTGTTTCCTCTCCCTCTGTCCTTTTCATCATGGAATCTGGACTGTGTACATTTTCACAACATCTATAAGATGTATATGATATTTAAAAAGGAAAGGAATCAGGACATTCAAAGTTTTCCACAATCAGCTGGTCAGTTATAAAAGAGCATATTGGCAAGGCTTCTGAGTAAAGGAGGTGATAGGTGCTTCTATACATAGGTGGAAAGTGTGAGTGGGGCCTAGATGGGAAAAAAAGAACTGTCAGCTGTATATGGAGAGAGTCACTCTCTCTGTCAGATTAGAATAATGTTCGTTATCCGTCATTCTCTCTATAAATTTTGGAAGACTAGTGGCTGACCATGGGAGTATGAAGACAAGGAATGAGAGAGAGAGAGGGAAAGAATGGGGAATGACTAGGATGAGAAGCCTTGCAGTTGCTTTACTTTGCTCTCACAATTCAAAAGTTATGAAATTGTTTTCATGTGGTCATTTTATATTTTGAAAATCTCCTGCAAATGGTTTATGGATTGTTTTTTATTATTTACCTTCTAAGAAATGTTTCCCAATTAGATATCTATACCTATGCATCTATTACTACATATGTGCATATATCTATATCTACATATGTGTATATATACATATATGTACACAGATATAAATATATGCCTATATGTCAATTACCTATATATTTTATATATTATACTCTCTCTATTATTTATCATCTAATTCTATACCCAAGGATATCTACTCTTCTTATATACTTCCAAATATGAAGTTGTCAATGGTCTATTTCATTATAAAAACAAATAGAATAAATTCCTCATTTGTTTTAGATTTTAAATACAGACAAACATGAAGCATGCCTAATCAACATTCTTCTGATAAAAGCCATTACTTGAAAATAATTCTAATAACATTCTTTTCTTCTGAAATGACTTGTGATATAGGAGTCAGAGGGTTTGGGTCCAAATCCTGATTTTGATGCTTAACTGGGTGTCCTTGGGCAAGAAGAAGAGAAAATTCTTAATATATTGAAGAAGTAATATGTGTTGGGAGAAACTCAAGATATAGACTCAGAACAAGAGCATAAATTGAGAATAAATAAAGGTAAAGGCAATAGAGAAATCATTCAATCCCAGCCTAACTCACAACTCAACCTTAATTCCTCATCCATAAAATAAAGGACATAGATTACGTGATGTCTGGGGTCCTTCTGAGCCCTAAATCTATTTAAAAATTCAAAGCTCACAGGATTCCAAATGTAGATGGACAAAATGAAATAATAGGTAAACAAAGGAAAGTAAAGTTCTTGTTCATTTAGTGAATACCATGAAAAGCAAAGCTCAGTGATTTCATGAAATAAGAAATATTAAAACAAAGTGAGAAGACTGAAAACTGAGCATCTGATATCTTCTATAAAAAAGCATTGACTTGGAAAATAAAACAAGAAAATATAATTCAAGAAACACTGGACTCCCTTAAAAGTGTGCTTGAACATCAACAGCAACAAAACAAATGTACTTCGTTTTAATAACAGCAATATTAGTGAAATCATAATTTGGTACATAGAACTTTAAAGTTGGTGAAGTGCTTTTCAATATTATTTCATTTTATTCTCATAAAACCCTGTGAAGTAGGTGCTATTGCTATTCCCATTTTACAGTGAGGTATCTAAGGCAGGTAGAAGTTATGCACCTTGACCAAAGAAACTTAGATTGTAAGAAATTTTAAACAAAAATCTCCAGAACTATTAGAACGAAATGAAAAATGAAAATAGAAAATGTTCACCAGCCACTTTCTTGAGGAAGTCTAAATTGAAAACACCCACAAATGGTATAGTCAAAAATCTTTCAGGTTGTCAGAATTCAAAACCAGGGAATTTCAGGCAGGATCACACACAACTATGCTACATCTACTAGTAAGAAAAAAAATAAAGGAAGTCTAGGAAAACAATATTCCAAAATTGAAAAAAAAACATACTACCAAGAATAACATCTTGAAGAACAGGGGATAATCCTAAACATTTAAAAGAGGGAGAACTTAAATCATTCCAGATGAAAAGAATAAAGCTAGGCAAGATCTCTGAAAAGGAAACGCGAGAGAGAAGAAAAACCAAGAAAACAAAGAAATGAAAACAAAGTGGGCATTCATCATTTAGGAAATGAATAAGCAAATTACGGAACACATATAGAATAGAATATTCTTACACTGCAAGCAATATTGGCTGTGATGTGTTCAGAGCAACCTGGGAGGACTTCTATCAACTGATAAAAAGTGAAAAGAGCAGAAACAGGAGAATCTTTTACACATCAACAAAGTGTACTTAATAGGTGTTCTTGTAGTCATATTTCATCATTTTTGCTCCTTTAATGTATATTGAAATATTTAGGCTTATGAATTTTTCTTGCATTCACAATTTAAAAAAATGAATTTATGATTTCCTGTCATGAAAGTGTAACATTTACTTTCTGCTGTAGAACTATAAATGTTGAAAAACTAACAACCATCTCAAAAAGGATGTCTACAACTAAGAAAAAATATTATTTGTAATTTTTTGTATGGTATGTCATATCAACCAATGCGGAGACACATGGATTTTTGAGGTCTCTGTCCAAGGGAAAGTCCCGTTGTATTTCTCTCTTTGTTGTTTCTTTTATAAAATCTTGCATTTTGCTAAAGTTTAAGAATCATGGTTTATCTTAGGGCTCTTGCCGCTATCACTAGAAATCAGATGCATCATGGAGGCAGGGCTGTACCATCACTCTTGAGATCATCATGTGTTCCATTGTTACTCTACTTTAAGTCAAACAGTTTCCCAAGCTATAGTGAGCATCAGCCTAAAAAGATGCCGTATGTTCTAACTCTCTAGCCTGAGGGTATGTACTTCCATGGAAGCTCCATATGGGGTGTTCAAACTCATGAAAGCAAAGAATTCTTTGGAAAGAGAAACTGATGACAGCTCTTTAGGCAGAAAGTTGCAAACATTGAGTAAAGTCCATATTTGCTTGGAAATTTTGTGGCTTTCTGATAACTACAAAATTAGAGACAATAAAATAATTATATCAACAAGCATTTGTTAAGCGCCTATTACATGGTAGGCACTATGTTAGGCTCTGGGGATACAACAAAAAAATAAAAGAGTCCTTGTCCTCAAAGGACATATTGGTTGCTTGGATGAATTGTGGCATAATTAAAAGAATCGTGGATGTAAACTGCTTAAGATATAGAGATATACACAAATACACATATATGCATGCATTAGACACATACATATATGCATACATGTATATGGAATAAGGCCTTAAAACATGTCCAGATGTCCTAACATGTACAAACCCTGTTTTTATACATCCCCTACCACATGGATAGGAATAATGTCCTTAATTGTCTGCATAGCACAAACGGTATTTCTTTAAATTTGGCAGTCTAGAATAGCCTTATTCATTTTTCTGCTGTGTCCAGAAGGTAAAGACTGTACACAGTTCATCTGCAGTGTGTGAATCATCAAAGCAGGAAAGGCTACATTATTACGGCACTGCTATTCCTGCCCTTTTACCTTGTAGCTCCAAGAAATTGACCTAGTATCTTTTTTTTTTTAATTCTGTTTAGCTGATCAGTCTCAAATTCAGATTTAGGTACCAATCCAAACCACACAAGAAGTTTAAGCCATAGTAGCCTTACAGCTAATATTCCAGGCAGGATATTGCAGCTAGCCAGCCTAGCAGGGAAGCCCTAAGAATAACAGGTACTTGGAACTGGAACTAAAGAATGGTGGGTTGGGGGTGGACCTGAAACTTGGAATTCTGACACATAGTAATTAAATTAAACTATAGATAAAATCTAGTCCCTTTCCTTTCCCCAGACACTGAGGTTGTTTATGTTAGAGGGTGGGTGTATATTTGTTATAATATATTTGAAGTAAATATTCCTTTGTTAAAGCTAATCTTGATTTGAGTGGTCAAATGGACCTGGAATGTAGGGGATTTACCTCTCCTACAATTGAAGGCAAACAATCAATTGGGGCTAAATCCATGAGCAGAGAGCCGAGATGCACCAAATTCCCTTAAATGTACTGGAGAACCTTAGGAGGAGAATGATAACTAACACAACTGTCTGAAGGTTATGGGAGTTACTATATTCAGTATTTCCCAACATAATTTATGTTAAGACACTTTAGTAGATAGATCTTTGTGGGTATATGTATATGTAATATGCATATGAAATATATATAGTAGAGAGACAGAGACAGAGGAGGGAGAGAGATTGAGAGAGTTGTATATATTCACGTATATGCTAAAGAATCTTAACACAAACCATATATACATATATGTATATGCATAGATCTATACACATATATGCATAACTCATTCTGGTAAGAGTTCTTGATGCCTAAGCCTGAAGAGATTGCAATCCATGCCACACTGACATATCCTCCTCGACTGAAAGCCTTCAAGTACAGAGGTCTAATGATGAATGACATGCCTGAGAATCGAGGAGTAAAGTTTGGAGAAAAGTACATTTGTCCACAAAGAATTTTTTGGTTGGTTGTTTATTTTCTTTCTCCAGGCACAGAAACTCAGTAATACTGTTCACTGAGGCATGGGGGAATTATTGAAGACTATATCTAACTGATAAATCTTAGATCCATGAAATACTGAAGCACTTCCTTGAAATAGCTTCTGTTTCAAAAATGATACTAGTGTACAACTGAAGGTTGTATAACATTGCCAAAATTCACTGAAAATCCTGTTGTAAAAATTCCCATCACTGTTTATTACAAGTCTTCACTTTACCTTGCTTTCTTCTACTCAAGACATCTTCCTTTCTTTTCTTCCTCCTACCGGAGTGTTCTTGGCTTCTTTTCTGGTTATTTGATCACTATTTTTTGTCTGTGCTAGATAATTACCCCATGTCCTACCCATTAAGTATCCCCTTCAAAAGTTTCTTCTCTGAAAATAGCATTAAAGATTCCAGTTTATTTTATTAAATCATTTTTTTTTAAATTAGCAAACAATATGTACGGTAGTATCTCATAGTCTATTTCTTTTAGTCCATTGAAATAGTAAAATTATATTCCATTCTGGAATAGCACTTGCAAAAATTCTGCCTCCTTCTGACTTCCCTTAGTGCAACTTCAATTGCATGTTCATCAGAGGTGATTGTCATTGTTATCAGAGAGAGTAAATTCATTCAGGTAATTAGAGAATTCAGAATGAATTATGATCCAGTCCTTTACATCATCTCAAAAATGGTAGTTGATAACTCAACAATTTTCTTTGGCATATTTTCAGGGTATGATAGCAATTTCAGAACAATTTAAAGGAAAAAAAATATATTTTTGAGCCTGGCACATTAGTAAGAGCAATTTATGAAAAAGTAATACTAGCATAAAAATAACTGTGCATATGAAATTTTTATGTAAAATATTTTTACTTTATCAATACCCTGCATACTCTGCAAACTGTATATTTTTGAAGATGACCTAAGGGATACTTTGATTTAGTTAAGTATAAGGTTTCCTATGGCATTCAGGTTTGGTGTGATTAAACTAATATCTACCAGCGTGTTCAGATTTTCACACAGCAGAGATGTAACAGGATGAATTATTGTCTAAACAAATCTATCCTTAGAACGTGATTGGTTCTTGCCTTTGTTGAATTAATTTCCAGATCACCTAAGGGCATGAAAAATCTGGGCCCTTTCTATTTCATAGATGTCTAAAGATCATTTTTGTCACTATAGCCTACTCTGTAGACTAGAACTATTTATGAAGATGGGGGGAGGAAATATCTATAAAATCTGTCACTGCATCCATGATGTATACTTTTGCAAAGTAAACATGTTTTTGTTAACTGTTAGATGACTTACACATATGTCTCATGCTTTTTTTTTCCTTAATCAAATCACAGCCCACAGAGTTTTGTCATTTTGCCCACCCCTAACAAATGAGGTGCAAAGGGTTAGATAAAAGTGCAGTTAAAGGGATGCCACTATAGCTAAATATTTTCTAGCCAAATCTCATTTTAATCTGTGTAAACTAGATACATTAAACATTGGAAATACATGGACATAGGACTTAACCTCTCTTCTCTCTCCAGTCAACTCTTCAAAACTAACCTAGAGGAAAATAATTGCTCTGCATTTTCAGAGGATGATTTCACCTTCTTTGTTGCCTAAACCAATGAAATCATAGTTTTACATATATCCACAAAACAACATCATTTTCTTGGTTATTTCATCAGTTCCTGTCTATGTTGACAATTCTCAAAATCCACCTATTCCACCTTGATTTTTCTGATGATCTCTAATCTCAGATTTACAGCTGCCACGTATACAACTTGAACTGAATGTCCAGTAGATTGTTTAACTTCACATATGGCAAGCTGAACTCATTATCTTTCCTCCTAATCTCCTTTACTACCTTCCAAATTACCGTAGAGCATGAGATCATCTATTTCCTTGGGCTCATAACCTATGTACCATCCTCAGCCCTTCACTGTGTCTCACTTGAGATCAGTTGTCAAGATTTGTCAATTTCACTCTTGCAGCATTTCTCCAATATCTCCCCTTCTTCACTCTAGTGCAGGTCCTCATCACTTCATTCCTGGACTATTGCAATACATTACTGGAGGGTCCGCCTGCCTTTTCTTTTCCCACTCCAATCCATCCTCTATTCAACTACCAAAAAGTCAATGGAAATTTTATCTAAATACGTGAAACAGACATGCAAATATATGGATATGTGTGTGTGTGTGTGTGTGTGTATATATATATATATATATATGCATACATGTGTATGTATGATATTTTAGTTACATGCTTTTTTCTCATTAGATTTTCTTAAAACACATGTCTAACCATGCCGTACCCTAAATCAATAAACTCTAGTGATTCCTTATTACCTACAGGATCAAATGTAACATCCCCTCTTTGATATATAAAACTCTTCATAACCTAACAATTTCCTACCTTTCTAGTCATCTTAGACCTTATACACTGACACATACTTTTCTATACAGTGACACTGACCTCCTCGCTGCTGTACTAAAAAGATTTTCCCTCTTTTAGTTGTAAGATTTTATTTTTTCTGTTTGTTTCTGGCTCTCCCTTATACCTAGAATACTCTCTCTCCTCTCCTCCACCACTTGGTTTCCCAGGTTTCTTTTAAGTTCCAAATAAAATCTTCTTCTATAGAAGTCTTTCTCAGTCTCTCTTAATTTTAGGGCTTTTCCTCTCATATTTATTCCTAGTTACCTCTTATAAAGTTTCTTTGTAAAATTAGTTTGTCAGCCCCATTTGATTATCGTCTCTTTAAGTTAAGGATTGTATTTTGTCTCTCATAGTATATTTAGTACTTAGCACAGTGTGTGAATGATAATAAGCAATTAATAAATGCTTATTGATTGACTGAAAAAACAAACAACTTTGAGGTCTAGTTTATTCTCTTTCAAGTGAAAGAAATGTAGACCAAGAAGCAAAATTACTTTAGCTATTTCATAAATCTAGGTTGTAACATGGGCCAGATTCGAATCTCAGTCTTTTGAATTCAGTGTTCCTTCCATACTCTATGTAGTATTCAATATTTTAAAATTTTATTTTGAAAACATAAATTAGAGTATTTCTTTACTTATGAAATTGGTATATTTTGTGTTGACACAAACGATGCTTCAGTTCCCTTACTACAAAATACATTGCCTGGAAATGGTTCACCTGTAACAGGTGAAAATCCTGTACCAGAATAATTATAATATTCCTATTAGCCAGCAACCTAGGTATGAATCACTTTATTTTTTAAATGGGTTGGCATCTCTTTTTTTTACAATAATGACAATATTATTTTTTAACACAGGGATTTAGTTTATTTTCCCCAGTGACATTTAAAAACAATTTTTAATGTTAATTTATTAAAATTTTGAGTTCCAAATTATTTCCCTTCCTCCCTCCCCATCCCCTTACACTGAGAAGGCAAGAAATTCTAGATAGATTATGCATGTGTAATAATGCAAAACATGCAGTCATGTTGTGGAAAACATTGACAAAAAAAGAACTCAAGAAAAATAAAGTTTAAAAAAGTATGCTTCAATCTGGATTCAGACACCATCATTTCTTTCTCTCTGAATGTATAGCATTTTTCATCAAATGTTTCATAGTTGTCTTTCATCATTGCATTACTGGGAATACCTAAGTCATTCAGAGCTGGTCATTTGACAATATTACTATTGCTTTGTACACAAGAAATTTCACTTTACATTAGCTCATATAAGTCTTTCCATTTTTTTTTTCTGAGAGCATCTTGCTCATCATTTCTTATAGCACAATAGTATTCCATTATAATTACATACCTCAATTTTTTCAATCATTCTCCAATTGAGCATCCCCTCAATTTTCAGATTTTTGCCACAAGAAGAGAGATGCTATAACTATTTCTGCATATATAAGTATTTTTCCTCTTCATTTTAAAAATCTGCTTCAAGATACAGCCTTAGTAGTACTAGTACTGTTAGGTTAAACACTGAAAGGTTTTATAGCCCTTGGGGGATAATTCCAAGTCCTCCTACAGAATTTTTGCATCAATCCAAAACTCTATTAACAGATCATTAATGTCCACTTTCTGTACATCCCCTCCAATCTTACTCATTTTCCTTTTCTGCCTTATTAGCCAATCTAACAATCTAATACTCAGAATTGCTTTAATTTATATTTCTCCTATTGATAGTAACTTAGAACATTTTTATATGGCTGTAGATAACTTTCATTACTTCACCCGAAAGCTGTTCATATCCTTTGATCACATATCAGTTGGAGAATGGCTCTCATTTTTATGAATTTGACCCAGTTCTCTATGTTTGAAAATGAGGCCTTTATCAAAGAAATTTGTTTCAAAATTTTTTTCACAATTATTACTGCTAAATGTATTTTCCTCCATCTTATTTCCATTTATTCTATTTACTCTCTAATTTAATCCTGTCATTCTTCAAAAGTGTCTTGATTTTGACTGTCCTCTTCCCCAGTCTGTTTCCCCTTTTCTCATTTCCCCCACCCCACTCCTTCTCTTATTCTTTTCCCTTCCTACTTTCCTGCAGGAAAGATAGATTTCCATAACCTGGTGAATGTGGATGTTATTCCCTCTTCAAGCCAATTATGATGAGGGAAATGTTCATTCATTCCCCCCAGCCCAAACTTGACCACCTTCCTCTCTATTATAAAAATTTTTTTCTTACCTTTTATTTACATGAGATAATTTATCCCACTCTACAGCTTCCTTTCCTTTTCTCCCAGTACATTCCTCTCTCACCACATATTATTTTTTATATCATCCTTTAATATTCAATTTGTACCTTTGCCCTCTGTCTGTATATACTCCTTCTAATTGCTTTAATGATGAGAAAGTTCTTATGACTTACAAGTATCATCTTCCCAGAATGTGAAAAATTTAACTTTATTAAGTCCCTAATGATTTCCCTTTACCACTTACCTTCATAAGCTTCTCTTGAATCTAATATTCAAGAGTTTAATTTTCTATTCAGTTTTAATCTTTTCATCAAAAATACTTGAAATCCCTGTATTTCATTCAATGTTCATTTCCCCCCCTCAAAAAAGAGAAAAAGATTGTTCTTTGTTTTGTTGAGTAGGTGATTCTTGGTTGTAATCCTAGCTTTTTCATTCTATAGAATATCATATTCCAAGCCTTCTCTTTCTTTAATATATTAACAGCTAAATCTTGTGTTATGCTCACTGTGGCAACACAGTACTTGAATAGTTTCTTTCTGTCACCTTGAAATAATTTCTCCTTGAACTGGGGAGCTATGGAATTTGACTATAATATTCCCAGGAGTTCTCATTTGGTGATGGATGATCAGTGGATTCTTTCAATTTCTATTTTACCCCCTAGTTCTAGAGAACTTTTCCTTGATACATTCCTGAAAGATGATGTTCAGGATCAGGTAGATGAATCATTTTAAAATTTTCAGTACTTTTTAATTTTTTATTATTTTTTAAAATGTATTTATTATTTTTAGTTTTCAACATTCATTTCCACAAGATTTTGAGATCCGAATTTTACTTCCATTGCTCCCCTTCCCAGACCCCAAGAAAACATGCATTCTGATGACCCCTTCCCCCAATCTGCCCTGCCTTCCATCACATTCCTCACTTCCCTTTTTCTAATATTCTCTCTTTTCTCTAGGGTGAGATAGGTTTCTATACTCCATTACCTGTATTTCTTATTTCCCAGTTATATACAAAACATTCTCAACATTCGTTACTAACACTTTTAGTTCCAGCCTCTCACCCTTCCTCTCTTCCAACCCATTCCCACTGAGAAGGCAAACAGTTCAATATAGGTTATATATGTGTAATTTTGATAAAGACATCCATAATACTCCTCTTGTGAAAGGCTTCCTACATTTCTCTCATTCCTTTCCTGCCCCCCCCATTTAGACTACTCTCTCTTTTGACCTTGTCCCTCCCTTAAAGTGTTTACTTCTAATTACTTCTTCCTCCCATTTTCCCTCCCTCCTATCATACCCACCACCCCACTTATTCCCTTCTCCCCTACTTTTTTGTGGTGTAAGATAGATTTTCAAACCAAATTGACTGCACATGTTATTCCCTCTTTAAGTCAAATGTCATCAGAGTAAGTTTCACTTTTTCCCTCTCTCCTCCTTCTATATGCCCTCCATTGAAAAGACTTTTTCTTGGGAGGTGGAGCCAAGGTGGAGTAGTAGAAGGATGCACCTCTAGAAGTTCTCTGCCCACAGCCCATAAAATATCTGTAAAATGACTCTAAACAAAATCTAGAACAGCAAAAAACACAAAATGACAGAAAGAAAGAGATTTCTAGCCCAAGGCAACCTGAAAGGCCTACAGGAAAGGTCTTCTTCACTGGGCATAGAGCAGAATACAGCCTGGTCTTGGGTGAGCATCAGAGACAGGATGAGATTGGACTACAAAGCACCACTTGCAGCAGCTGAGGTTCCCAGATTCCTCAACCCACAAACTCCAAAGGCAGCTTCAAAAGTCTGTGAGAAAGCTCCTTTACCTGCATGAGACAGGAATACAGCAGTCAATCCCTAGCCATAGGTGGCTCCAGGCAACTGCAACTTCCATTTTTGGAGCCCTGGCCAAAGGCCCAGGGGGAGTTGAGTTACTGATCTGGATCTCAGCCCTGAGTGGCAGGCCTGGGTTGAGGAGGACTGCTGGCTGCTGTGGTGGAGCTGGAGGCAATTGTGGAAAGTGAATTCTACTGGCAGGTCCTGGGCAGAAAAGAGTGCTTGCATTTGCTCCCAGCGAGAGTGCAGGTCAGGAGAGAAGTAAATTCCTCTCCCTTGATTGTGCCACCTTGGAGGAACTGGGAACTTACATGTTCCCAGAGTATACTTCCTCTTGACAAAGGACTCAAAGGTCAAGCAATTGTCTGGGAAAATGTCCAAAAAAGGGAAAAAGAATAAGACTATAGAAGGTTGCTTCCTGGTGATCAGGTATTTTCTTCCATCCTTTAGGATCAGGAAGAATAACGCATACTATCAGAAGAAGACCTAAAACTCAAAGTTTCTGCATCCAAAACCTTCAAAATGAATATGAAATCGTCTGATGCCATGGAAGAGCTCAAAAAGGATTTTGAAAATCAAGTAAGAGAGGTGGAGGAAAAATTGAGAAGAGAAATGAGTGCAATGCAACAAAATTATGAAAGTGAGTCAATAACTTGTGAAAGGAGAGGGAAAAAATGTTAAGAAATTAACATCTTTAAAAATAAAATAGCATGAATTGCAAAAGAGGTTCAAAAAGCCAATGAGGAGAAAAATGCTTTAAAGAAACAGAATTAGCCAAATGTGAAAAGAGGTTCAAGATCTCTCTGAAGAAAATATTACTTTAAAAATTACAGTGGAGCAGATGAAAGCTAATGACTTTATGAGAAAACAAGAAACTATAAAACAAAACCAAAAGAATGAAAAAATAAAAGACAATGTGAACTATCTCATCAGTAAAACAATTGACCTGGAAAATAGATCCAGGAGAGACCATTTAAAGATAATTGCACGAACTGAAAGACAATAAAGAGCCTAACTATCAGTTTTCATGAAATTATCAAGGAAACCTGCCCTGATAATCTAGAACCAGAGGGTGAAATAAATATAGAAAGAATTCACCAATCACCTCCTGAAAGAAATCTGAAAAGAAAAACTATTAGGAATATTGTAGCCAAATTCCAGAGTTTTCAGGTCAAGGAGAAAATATTGCAAGTAGCCAAAAGGAAATAATTTGAGTATTGTGTAAATAAAATCAGGATAACATAAGATCTGATGATTTCTACATTAAGGGACTGAAGGACTTGGAATATGATATTTGAGAAGACAACAGAACTGGGATTGAAACCAAAAATCACTTACCCAGAAAACTGAGTGTAATACATCAAGGGAAAAAATGACCATTCCATGAAAATGAGAACTTTCAAGCATTCTTTGGTAAAAAGACCAGAGCTGAACAGAATACTGGACTTTCAAGCATTTGAATCAAGAGAAGCATGAGAAGGTAAACAGGAAAGAAAAATCATAAGGGACTTACTAAATATGAACTATTTACATTCCTACATGGAATGATAATATATATAATATTATGTATAATAATGTAACTCTTGTTACAGGGTTAGGAATATAATGGGAGAGAAATTGAAAAATGGAATGAGACAAATTATCTTTCATAAAAAGCAAGAAAAAAAATTTTTTTCAGTGGAGGGGAAAGGGGGATGTGAGAGGGAAAACATGAAGTTTACTCTCACCACATTTGACTTAAGAAGGGAAAAGCATGCACACTCAATTTGATGTGAAAATCTATCTTACACTATAGGAAAGTAGGGGAGAAGGGGGTAGAGGGGAGGACAAATGAGAGGAAAGGGTAATTAGAAGTAAATACTTTTGGGGAGGGATAAGATCAAAAGAGAGAATAGAATAAATGGGGGCAGGACAGGATGGAGGGAAATATAGTTAGTCTTTCACAGCATGGCTATTATGAAAGTCTTTAGAAAAACTACACATATATGTAGCCTGTATTTAATTACTTGCCTTCTCAGTGGGGATGGGTGGGGAAAGAGGAAGGGAGAGAAGTTGGAACGCAAACATTTAGGAACCAATGTTGAGAATTGTTTTTGCATGTAACTGGGAAATAAAAAATACAGGTAATGGGGCATAGAAATCTATTTTGCCCTACAAGAAAAGAGAGAAGATGGGGATAAGGGAAGGGAGGGGTGTGATGGAAAGGAGAGTAGGTTGGAGAAAGGGGTTATCAGAAGAGATGATGTTTTGGAGTGGGGAGAAGGGGGAGATAAGGAGAAACTCTGAAACTCAAAATCTTGTGGAAATGAATGGTGAAAACTAAAAACAAAGAAATAAATTGAAAAAAAAGTAAAAGCTTTTTCTTGCTGCTTTTATGAAAGATAATTTGCCCCATTCCTTTTCTCCCATTTTCTTCCCAATATATTCCTATCTCACACATTAATTTCATTTTTTAGATATCATCCCTTCCTGTTCAGCTCACCCTATGCCCTCCCTCTCTCTCTCTCTTTCTGTCTCTCTCTCTCTCTCTCTCTCTCTCTCTCTATATATATATATATATATATATATGTACATATATATAATGTGTGTGTGTGTGTGTGTGTGTGTGTGTATGATTTCTCCAACTACCCAATACTGGGAAAAGTTTCAAGTGTTACAAATATTATCTTTCCATGTAGGAATGCAAACAATTCAACTTTAGTAACTCCCTTATGGTTTCTCTTTCATGTTTGCCTTTTTGTGTTTCTCTTTACTCTTGTGTTTGAAAGTCTAATTTTCAATTCTTCTCTGGTCTTTTCTTCAAGACTGTTTGAAAGCCCTCTATTTCGTTGAATGACCACTTTTTTTCCCTGAAGTATTCTACTCAGTTTTGCTAAGTAGATGATTCTTGGTTTTAGTCCCACCTCCTTTGATCTCTATAATACCATATTGCAAGTCCTTTGTTCCCTTAACGTAGAATCTGCTAGATTATGTGTTTTCCACAATACTTGAATTGTTTCTTTCTAGCTGCTTACAATATTTTCTCCTTGATCTGAGAACTATGGAATTTGGTTGCAATATTCCTACAAGTTTTTTTCTTTTCAGATCTCTTTCAGGAGTTGATCAGTGGATTCTTTCCCTATTTATTGTAACTTCTGGTTCTAGAATGCCAGGGCAGTTTTCCTTGAAAATTTCATGTCTACTCTCTATTTATGATCATGGTTTTCAGTTAGTGCCATAACTTTTAAATTGTCCCTCCTGGATCTATTTTCCAGGTCAGTTGTTTTATTAATGAAGTAGTTCACATTGTCTTCTACTTTTTCATTCATTTGGTTTTGTTTTTGTAATTTCTTGTTTTCTCATAAAGTCGTTAGCTTCCATCTGCTCCTTTCTGTTTTAAAGAAGTATTTTCTTCAGTGAGCTTTTGAACCTCCTTTTCCTTATGGCTAATTCTACTTTTTAAAGCATTCTTCTCTGCATTTGCTCTTTGGATATCTTTTGCCATTTGGGTTAGTCTATTTTTAAAGATGTTATTTTCTTCAGCATTTTTTGGGGTCTCCTTTTGTAAGCTGTTGACTTGTGTTTCATGATTTTCTTGTATTGCTCTCATTTTTCTTCTCAATTTTTCTTTCACCTCCTTTACTTGATTTTCAAAATCCTTTTTGAGCTTTTCCATGGCCTCAGGTCATTTCGTGTTCATTTTGGAGGTTTTGGATGCAGAAGCCTTGACTATTATTTTTTCTTCTGATAATATCCCTTGTTCATCCTGATCTGAAAGGATGGAAGTAACTAACAGTTCACCATGAATGTAACTTTCTATAGTTTTGTTTTTTCCCTTTCTTTTGGCATTTTCCCAGATAGTAATGTAACTTTTGAGTCCTTTATCAAGAGGAGGTTACACTATGGGGATCTATAAGTTCTCACTTTCTCCAAGGGGGCATAATCAAGTAAGAGGTGTTTACTTCTTTCTTTTCTGCCCAGGATCTGTGAGTAGAATTCCCTCTCCAGAGCCTCCACCAGCTCCACCAGGCCAGCACTCTTCCTCACCCCAAGGTCATCATGGCTGAGACTCAAATCAGTAGCTCAATTTCCCCAGGGTCTTTTACCCATGGGTTCCAAAAAGTGGATGCTACTGCTGCCTGTGGTCAGGCTAGTACAGGATCCTGCTCCCTTCTCACCAGGTGAAAGAGCTTTTTCATTGCTCTTTGAAGATGTCTTTGGCATTTGTGGTTTGAGAAATCCCAAATCCCAGCTGCTGCCCAGGATCCCACACCCTTAAGCCTGCTGTGGTCCTGTCCATACTGGGCCCAGCAGCCAAGGCTGGGCTATGCTCTGTGGGCTGTACTTCCCCCTGAGACAGATGAGATAGCCCTTTCCTGTCAGCCTTCCAGTCTGCCTGGGGCTTGAAATCTTTTTCACTCTGTCATTTTGTAGCTTCTACTGCTCTCGAATTTGTTTAGAGTCATTATTTACAAGTATCTTATGGGCTGTGAGGAGAGAGTTTCTATAGGTCCATCCTTGTGCTCTGTCATCTTGGCTCTGCTCTCTATCAGTTTTTCTTAAGGAAATATTTTACATAAATGACTTTTTCAATCTTTTTTCCCATTTTATTGTTTCTTGATTTCCCATAAAGTCGTTAAATTCCATTTGCTCAATTCTATTTTTTTTAAAGAAATTATTTCCTTCAGTGAACTTCTTTACCTGTTTCTCCATTTAGCCAATTCAACTTTTTAAGAACTTTTTTTTCAGTGAATATTTGCGCTTTTCCATTCAGTCCATTCTGCTTTTTAAGGCATTCTTTCCCTCACTGACTTTTTGTACCTCTTTTTACCATTGGTTCTTATTTGTTTATAGGGTTATGTGTTCTTCAGCATTTAATTTGCATTTCTTTTACCAAACTGTTGACTTTTTTTTTCACAGTTCTCTTACATCACTCTCATTTCTCTTCCCAATTGTTCCTCTACCTCTCTTTGTTTATTTTAAAGTCCTTTTTGATCTCCTTCCATAGTCTGAGATCAATTTATATTTTTCTTAGAGGTTTAGGATAACAGAACATTGGCTTTGTTTTCTTCTTCTGAGTGTATGTTTTGATCCTCCTGGTCACTGTAGCAACTTTCTATAGTTAGATTTTTTTCTATTGCTTGCTTATTTTCCCAGTATGTTATTTGATTTTAACGTTTTGTTTATATTAGACTCTACTTCCAAGATTGAAAGTGCACTCTTCCAAGCTTCAAGGGTTTTGAGCAGCTGTTTTTAGGGATATGTCTTGGGCCCTGTATGTTTTCAGTTCTTCCAAGATGGTATGATTTAAGGAGAGGTGCTTCCTACTTTCCTGGCCTGTGCTGTAGTCTGTGAGTGACTTCAAACACTATTTTCTTTTGCCCTGAAAGTATAAGGAGGGTCCCTGCTCCTCTGTGGCCACATTCTCTCTCCTTCTAATTTTCATCCTTCCTTGGGACTGCCACCCAAGATTGTGACTCACATCCAATTATTAGCAAAGGAGTCCTGCTTCATTGTTAGCAAAGAGACCTTTATAATCTCCTTCTGACCAGTTGATTGACCCCTTTACTCTCTGTTGGATGAGAGCTCCTGAAACAGCACCTGCTGCTGTTGATTCAGTAACTCCCAAGGCCTAATTCTGGTTTACTGAATCCAGTGCTCTGCTGGCATGGCCTGCACTAGACTGTGCTCCACTCTTACCCAGATATGCTGACCTTCTAAGTTGCCTTTTGCATCTGTGGACTTGAGAGGTCTAGAACCTGTCACTACTGTCACTGATTCAGTCATTCTGAGGACTGCTCCTGGCTTGATGTGGTCCAGTCTATGCTGATGTGGCCTACTCTGGACTGTGCTCCTCTGTCACCCTGGTGCAACAAACCTTTCCTGCCAAAATTTAAAGTTGTCTTGGGCTAGAAAATTGTTTCACTCTGTCTTTTTATTTTTGTTTCTGCTGCCCTAAAATTTGTTTAGAGTCATTATTTAAAGCATTTGGAGGATTTAGAGAAGAGCTCAGTCCAACCTTGCCTTTATTCCACCATCATGGCTCCAGTTCCATATCCAAATTTTAGAAATATATTTCTACATAGAGAAGGGATTGTATTAATAATGAATTAAATGGAACCCTTACATACCATAAGGGATATGTGACTAATTTACTATCAAGAAGAAATTAGGCCTAAGAGGAAGTAGAGACTTTTGTACTTGACTTCTCTAAGCAAATCAGACAACAAATGTCTGGAAGGAAGTTGCGCTTCATTCTACTGCTTTCTCTCCTGGAACCAAGTTTTAATTAATTTCAGAGTCCCATTTTTTTTCATGATCTGTATTGCTAAAACATCCTCCTCACCATCACTCTGGTATCTGTCAATGTTCTTCTCTATCCAACTTTTCACTGGATCTTAAAAACAAAATAAACAAGGTCTCCACACATTTCGCTTGTTCTATTTAACTAAAACTATGTACAATATCTCCTACAAATTATGGATTTTGAGTGAGTAAAAATTGGGAAAATTAATGAAAATTAGAGAGCAAGGATATCCTCATAATCAATTTATTAAGTTAATAGTTTGGTTTGGTATTCAGTATAGATTAAATATGAAACTTAAGGGATGGTGATTTCTTTATCCAGGGTGATACATTTTTTCTTTTCTTCATCTCTCTTAAAAAAATCAGTTCTTCTAAATGCTGTTAAAATGTTATGTTCAAAAGTGAGATAAGTTGCTTGGGGGCTTCCTTCACAAAGGAAACCACTAAATTTCATTTGAGTAGATGAAGTGTATGTTAATGATTTTGATTTAAAATATCACACAAGGTAATCTGGAAAAAAAATGCTTCTCTAGCATCAAGCTTCCAATTTCATGATAAGTATGTAATCCTCTGGCTAGCTTATCTTCTAAAGGGGCTAACAAATCTATTGAGACTTGCTTCATTTGATTAAGCAGTATAAAAGAGTTAACTTTATAAAATTATTATTCGCAGAAAGGTACAAATGTTATTACCTTCCCTCTTACGGAGAGGCAAAGAGATCTAATTCTACGTTTTCAGGGAACTGATCAATTCTTTTAATTACTATACCTTCAAGCTGGATTGTCAAGCTAAATTTACATAGTGAGTGCTTTAAATTGTTGTTGGCATCTGCGCTCATTATTGAAGTTAGACATATGCTTTTGTGAATGTCTTTGGTTGAACAAATTTTGGAACTGGACTCAAACCATGATGTATAATTCTGAGTTGCACAGAGTTCCTAGTGTAGCTAAAAGATGACATTGTTTTAGTGACTGGTATTTTAGTTTGACTGCAGGGATCAGTGCTGTTAGGGAGATTGTGTGTGTGGGGGGGTGTAGAGCCTCTTACTTCAGGAGAAATAACATTGTTGTCATCTGTGTCCTCAGTAGACTTTAGATCTAAGCATTTAGCATTCTAAAAATCCTACAGATGTTAATATTGCATTATTCATCTCATTGGAAACTACCACAGCTATGTATTTTCCTGTCTGTTTTCCATAAAATTCTGGCATCAGATTTTAATTGGAGCAGAGTGCAATTCTGATGCTCATTTCTTATGTTATACTCAGAATGTGAACTGCAGGTATCTTCTTGTATAGTAAAATAGTGTTAACTTTTCTGTCCATAGGGTGTATGGAAATTTTCTTCATTGCCAATGAGTATTTCTTCTATATCAAACATACATTGAGATGATGTTTGTGTGACTTTTAGAGAATATTGGTTTCTTTCCAACTTGCCAAGAAAATACCAGCTTCTATCAGATCCCATTGAGAGTATTCATCTTAATCTTGTGCCAAAAAGAATTTCAACTTGAAAGAAGGGTTGGCCCTATACATAGACAACATAGATGACCATGTACTTTGTTATCTGAAGGTGATTAAAAAGTAGATCTGCCAAAAACATTCTGCTACCAGTTGTGGTGCTACCTTATCAACTAAAGTGGTTGAAATGCATCATTTTTCTCTACAAAAAAGTAATTATTATCCTCTACAAATGACACAGTTAAGATGCATATCTTACCTGGTAGGAGCAGAGAGATTTGTCTATTACCTAAAACAAATAAATTGAAGGGCAAAATATGTATTTGGGGAAGCCAGATGAAACCTTGGATAGTGTCTGTTCTGGAGTAAGGAAGACTCATCTCTCAGAGTTCAAATCCAGACTTAGACATTTACTAGCAATGTGACTAAAGTCACTTAGCCTAGTTTGCTTCACTTTTTTGTCTGTAAAATGAGCTGGAGAGGAAATGGCAAATCATTCCCATATCTTTGTCAGGAAAACCCCAATTGGATTATGAAGAATTTGGACATGATTGAAACAACGGAAGAACGACAATAAATCTATATTTAATAATGAAAATGTGACTGAATTTCCCAACATGTTCTTTACATAATAATGGGTCAACTGTCTTCCAAATAAGTTTGAAAAAATGTGTGCATTTTAAGCTCAAAAATTATTAGCTCCAAGCAAAAATAACCGTCTACTGTGTGCAGAACACTATGCCGTCATGGGACTTAAAGTCTAGTAAGACTCTGTGAGACAACAGAACTGAATGATGCAATATTCTCATTCTTCACCTCTCCCACTTAAATCCCTACTGACTTTCAAGGAACATCTCTAGTGTCACTTCCTTCAATGAGCTATCCTGATTTCCCTCAACTCTTAGTGCTCCTTCCCCGAATTATTTTTATTCAGTGTGTATATATTTTCTCACCATTTATCTATTGCATTATCCCCTAGTAGAATTATAGCTCCTTGAAGGACAGGAATTTTGTCACCAGCGTATACCATATAGAAGGAATTTAAAAATACCTAAGTTTATACACAACTATATTATTAAAATCATAAATGAAAAATGAATAAAAATATTTTCAAAGTTATGGAACAATTGAATAGAAGAATATTGCCAGGTAGAAGGCATCAAGAAAGAAATAGTATCTGAATTGGACTTTTAAAAAGATAGATAGGATTTGGAGAAGCAGGGAGTGGGGTCAGGAATAGAGAATATTCCAGAAATAGACAACTTAAGTGCTGCTTTTCCATGAGTGGTTGTATCCTTCCACTGTCCCTTTTTCAATCTTCTTCAAAGTTCCCCTCGTATCTGTCTGAAGTCAAAGAAATAAGTAGCATTTACATAGAGAGCAAACTCAAATGCCTTTCTTAGCAGATTTTAACTAAATGATTTAAGTGCTCCAGCAAATATATCAGCCAGTTGTATTTGAGATCAAATTACTTTTATCAGTGTTATGTTCCCTTATAGCAATATACCATAACTTTTTTTAGTGAAGTCTCTCATCAAAAAGATGGATTTCAAATAGCTTTTTAAAAGATTGTGGAAGAGTTTTGATAAATATTTTCTTTAAAATATTGATTATTTGAGCTAGCTTTCAGGAGGATGCTCATTAAATGCGAACAGAAGAAAATGAATAGGTATATCCAAGCACAGATAAGAGAACAAATTATGAACTCCTAGCAATCCAAGAGGATTCAGCTAAGTGCAATAAAATGCAAAATTAAAAAAAATGAACTCATGTTGTTATAAACATTTATAAGGAGTTTGAGAAAAAAGAGGGAGGATGTTAAAAATAGCATGACATGGAGTTGGTAAGAGTATTTAAAACATAATCAAGGCAGTAAAGTTTGGATATGGAAGGATGAAAAAGAGTTGCAAAAGGTTAATGAAAATGAGACACCACAAATAAAGCTCTTTAGTGTTGGAAGAGATCTTAGAAACTGTTTATTCCAGTCTGTTTGTTTTAATGGTAGAGACACCAACACCCAGAGGGCTGAAATCACTTTCTTCAGTTAACACAGGTGTTATATAGCAAAAGTATGATTTGAATGTAGGTCTTTGAATTCTAAATCTGATGTCTCAACTCCTTGATCTCTGTAGATTGCAATTTTAATAACTTTTTCTTTAAACAAATATTGAATGTATGCACCTTAAGTTGTTCCTGTAATTTTAAACCATATCTATTCTAAGTCCAATCTTTGGTGATGGATAGAGACTTAGTGAGTGATCTGTGAATTAGAACAAAGAGATATAGCAACTACCGTGTACTGGATTTCAAATTTCAGAACCCTAATAAAATAAAGGTGAATGCCTTTAAAAATAAGCATTAAAACTTAAAGTGGAATTATTCAATGCTTACAGGATTTTTTATTACATTAACATGTCATTATCCCTCTGATGACACAGATAGCAACTGCTCTGGGTTTCAAGATTTTCTGCGGCCAAAATGTTCAAATTTCATTTGCCTAATGTGGTAGTAAACTTCTCTGGATTCAGCTAGACTGGGCCTCAGATAAAGGATATATTCACTTAGTATATGGTACAAGCCTTTCTAGCTTGGTAGGATCTATTAAAACTTGTGATCTAGTTTTATGGTTTTCAAATATACAGGGCCACTTTGACACAATGATTAGGATTTAACAAATATAGAACTGTATGGAATACTAAATTGAATTACACTTTCATTTATTTCCAGGCTTTCCCCCTCAATTTTATCTATAACACTAAAAGAAAAGATCCCATGAAAAGGGTTCATCAAAATAAGATACTACAAAGCCTTTTGTAATCTAATGCAAAGAAGTTAGAGATGGAAGAGTCTTTACAATTCATTTATAACAACGCTTGTATTTTAAGCCTTTATAACAATATTTTTAAAAAATTAAAAAAAATAACTGATATACTTTAAAAACCGGATAAAATATATAATGTCCCACAAGTACAATGCATCATTTCTGTAAAGAAGCAGGAGAAGAGCTCCAAATGGATATACATAGATATATCCAATACATTTGTATGGATGACTTACATTTTAGATATAAATTTCATACAATTAAAAAAAATAAATGAGAGTAAAAAAGAAAATATCTTTGATAATTATAGAAAATAGGGGAAGAATTCATGACCAAATAAGACATAGAGAGGTCCACAGGGAAAAAGCAGATATAATTAGATATTAGATATAATTCTTTAAATATTTTGCAGTAAAAAATGCAATGCATGTATATTAAAATAAAAATAATTAACTGCAAAAAAAAATTTCAGCAAGTTTTGCTGCTAAAACTCTGACATCCAGGATACATAAATAATTGATTCAAATTTAAGAATAGCTATTTCCCAAATGATAAGCGGATAAAGACATGAACAAACAATTCTCAAAAACAGAAATTTCAAGCTATCTACAATCACATCCAATAAAGTTCTAAAGCATTAATCATTAAAGTAATGCAAATTTAAAGATCCACATCACACTTAGTCAGTACCTAGAATTAAGTAGAAGTCAATTTGTTGAATTAACTTTCCCAAAAAACTAATACAGTCTTTGAAACTTTAGATATAATTATATTGTACTCCCCCAAAAAATTAGCAACAAGTGGTTAACAACTGAACAAGTTATGGAACATTATTGTAACAATATTATTGGGCTATGGGAAATGACAACCGAAATGATTTCAAAGAAACCTGAGAACACGTGAATGAATTGATAAGGAATGAAAGAAGCAGAGCTAAGAGAATAATTTATATACCCATAATACTGTAAAAGAATATAACTTTGAAAGACTTGGGAAATCTGATCACACAATGTAATAACCAGTCCCAATTACAGAAGACCAGTGGTGGAGCTTACTACTCATCTTCTGACATAGAGTTGAGAAATTCCAGGTGACAAAAAGGACAAGATTCAACACAGACAATGATGGAATTTGTGTTGCTTGACTGTAGATGTATTTTACAAAGATTTGTTTGTTTTTTTGAAGTAGGGTTTGATGGTGGGATAGAAAGGGCAATAGTGGAAATAGTTTTAGTGTTGTTAACCAAAGTTTTCTACAAAAAGTAGGAAAAAAACAAAGATCATTAATATTTGTTTTATTTTAATGATTAACTTTTTAAAGTTTTCAGCAATCATTTCCATAAGTTTTAAATTTTTCTCCCCTTTTCTTCCTTTCTCCTTCCCTATGGAGGCATGTAATGTTATATGGGTTCTACATGTGCATTCCTATTAAACACATTTTCATGTTAGTCATGTTTCATAGAAGAATTAAAAGTAATGGAAGAAACAATGAGAAAAACCAATCCAAAACAAAACACAACAAAACAAAATGTTTCATTTTGAGATCTGTCTCCGTAGTTCTTTCCCTAGATGTGGATGGCATTTTGCATCAAGTTTCCTTTAGGAGTGTTTTAGTTCCTTCCATTGCTGTGAAAGGCCAAGTCTGTTAGAAACAATCCTTGAACACTATGGCTGTTACTATTTATAAGATTCTCCTGGTTCTTCCCACTTCACTCAGCATCAGTTCACATAACTCTTTCCAAATTTTTCTGAAATCTACCTGTTCATCATTTCTTATAGCACAATAGCATTCCATTACATTCAAATAGCACAACGTGTTCAGCCATTTTCCAGTTGATTAGCATCCTATAAATGTTCAGTTCTTGGCCACCACTAAAAGACCTTCTATAAGTATTTTTCTATGTGTGGATCTTTTTCCCATTTTTATGATCTCGTTGGGATATAGTCCTAGAAGTGGTATTGCTGGTCAGTGGGTATGCACATTTTTAGAGTCCTTTGGCCACAGTTGCAAATTCCTCTCCAGAATGTTTGGATCGGCTTACAGCTCTACCAATAATGAATTAGCATTCCAACTCTCTCACATCTTCTCCAACATTTGTCATCTTCCTGTGTTGTCATGTGAGTCAATCTTATAGGTATGATGTGATATCTCAGAGTTGTTTTGATTTGACTCTCTCTAATCAGTAATGCTTTAGATCATTTTTATATGACTATATAATTTTTTCCTTTGATAACTGCGTGTTCATATCTTTGACCATTTATCAATTGGGGAATGACTTGTATTCTTGCAAATTTTATTCAATTCTCTATATATTTTAGAAATGTGGCCTTTATCACAGACACTGCTTTTCAAAACTCTTTTCCAGTTTTCTGCTTTCCTACTAATCTTGCTTGCATTGGCTATGTTTGTGCAAAAACCTTTCAATTTAATGAAATCAAAATTATTCATTTTGCATTTTATAATATTCTCTGTGTCTTGTTTGGTCATAAATTCCTCCATTCTCCCTAAGTATGAAATATAAACTATTCATTGCTACCTTAATATGTTTATAGTCTCACACTTTATACCTATATTGTGTATCCATTTGGACTTTAGTCTGATGTATGGTGTCAGGTGTTGGTCTATGACCAGTTTCTCCCACTTTTCCAGTTTTCCCAGCAGTTTTTTGTCAAACAGTGAGATCTTATCCCAGAAGCTGGGGTCTTTGGGTTATTAAAAGAGTAGACTGCTATATTCATGGACTATTGTGTCTTATTTACCTACTATATTCAGCTGATCTATCCCTCTGTTTCTTAACCAGTACAAAGTGGTTTTGATGATTGCTGCTTTATAATGCAGTATGACATCTGGTATGGCTAGGCCACCTCCTTTAGCATTTCTTTTCATTAATTCCCTTGATATTCTGGACCTTTTATTCTTCCAGATGAATTTTGATATTATTTTTTCTATCTCTAGAAAATAATTTTTTGCTAGTTTGATTGGTTAGGCTTTGAATAAGTAAATTAATTTAGGTAGAATTATCATTTTATTGTATTAGGTTGGCCTACCCATGAGAAACTGATGTTTACCACTTATTTTAAAATTCACAAAACAAAAGAGAAATAAGATCAGAAGTAAACAGACAAGCAATATAGTGTTGAAACTTAAATTTTGAATTACAAAATTAAAAAGAAAAGCAAACTATATTTGATAGATTTGTATTTTCAAATATAATTCTCTTTATTTCTATTCTACTTCGTATGTGGAAATGTTCATTTTGTTGGGCATTCACGTTGATAAACTGAAAATCACTTTGTTTTAGAAGTCAGGGTGAAGACCCTTCTCATATGTATTCTTTGTAGCCTAACTTGAGCAGTATAATTTCACAACATTCAGCTTTGCTTCGTTTTTGTTCTTTCCATTAATATTGTGCTAATTATTACGTATAGTTTTCTTTAAATAACTTTTTATCAGTTGAAGTAAGACTGTCTGTGCTTCTCTGTATCAATAACATTCATTTTTACCTTACAGTATAGTAATATTCCATTACATTCATGTATCACTTGTTTAGTCCCCAATCAATGTTCATCGCTCTTTTTGGTACTTTGTTATTACAAAAAAAAAATAATGTTATAAATATTTAGGTATATATGAGGTCTTTCTTTTTCTAATTGGGCCCTTTGTTTTATAAGCTGATAAGTTTAGAAAAATGTATATGTCAAAGGAAATGAACATTTTAGTGATGTTCTTTTCATTAATTCCTGACACAATAAAGCTTTCTAATAGCCCATTTGATGGTTTGAAGATTTTATGTTTAATTCAAATTTCTGTTACTTCTGAGTACTTCTCTTCCTTACCCCACCAAAAAAAAATAATTGGGTCAATAAAACGATCTCCATTTGCTTTTTGATAAAATAAACAGAAGGAACACACATTTCAAAATGCAGGTTTCAGGTTGGCTGATTGGTTGGTTGTTGTCCATCTTCGAAGAAGACCAAAATGACATCACCATGATAAAGTGAAATTTCAGTGTGTCCGACTGTGGTTGATCAGACCAATATGAGCTGGGACCACTCTATGACGGGTTGGGCACAGATAGTCTTTGTGAATATTTGAGATGGTTATCTCAAATCTGCACATCCTGCATTTACTTTGAGCTGTCTCAATTCTACTTTGCTCAAAGAGCCCAGCGCCCTTTCTGATGTGGGTATGCCATGCTGAGTGGTCCTGTGCCAGTGTCTCCCATGTTGCAGTCAAATCCAAAGATCTTGAGAGAGATGTTGAGAGTTTCCTTTGTATTGTTTCTTCTGGCCACTATGGAATCGCCTGCCCCATGAGAGCTCTCCATCAAAGTCATTTTGGCAAGCGTACATTCTGCATTCAAACAACCTGGTCAGTCCATTGGAGTTGCACTCTCTGAAGCATAGTCTGAATACTTGGCAGTTCAGCTCAAGCAAGGACTTCAGTGTCTGGTACCTTATCCTGCCAGGTCATCCTCAGAATCTTCCTAAGACAATTTAAATAGAAGCAATTCAGTTTCCTGGTATGGCACTGGTAGAATATCCATGTTTCCCAAGCATTTAACAATGAGGTCAGCACAATGACTCTGTAGACCTTCAGTTTGTAGTCAGTCTAATAACTCTTCTCTCCCAAACTTTTTTTCAGAGGCTCCCAAACAGTGAGCTAGTTCTGGCAGTGCATGCATCAACCTCACTGTCAACATGTACATCCCTGGAAAGTACATTACCATGGTAAATGAACTTATCCACAGCATTCAAAACTTCTTTATTTATTGTAACCAATGGTTCCATATATGGAAGGTGTGGTGGTGGCTGATGGAACACCTGTGTTTTCTTGGTGTTAATTAAATATCAACATTTCTACATGGCAGTGATATTAAATTCATATATTTCATTTGACATATCACAATACCATATTATAAATATTTTACTGGTCAGCTATGAATTTTAAATTTTTACCAGACTTTAACATTTTTGAATGAATAGTTATCTCTTTCCAAAATCCTAATTGTGTTCTACTATTCACAGACTGCTTTTCTCCTTCAGTTACTGTTAGTACTATTTTGCCCTGCTTCTATTTTCTTCATTTCATCTAACTCATAAGATAATGTTAGGTAGCCTAACTTAGCCACCAGTCTTATCATCCTTTTTTGATTCTTTCTTTAATGTGAAAAATCAAAGATAAAGAAAAGAGCCAAAAGCTAAACTGACTTTTTTACTGAAACATAAACCATCTGGGATTTGTCTTTCTATTGAAAATGGCCATTGGCATCAAACTATGTATCTGCTTTAAACATACTTTCCAATTTATTCATTTGAGATAAAAAGGAATAACATAAGCAGAATAGTATGAATAATAAGATGAGGCAGCAACACAGATGCCTTCTGTTCAAAAATATTTATTTTAATGCAGTAAAACTTTAACATTATAAATTTAGTCTTTAACATTGGAAAATTAAGTCATGGATCATCAATCTTGCTTTTTGGTGCAAATCAATTATGTGTTGATATAAATGGTTTGTGTGAGTCATTTTGGAAGATCTATAAGTACAGTATCCAAAAATGTTGCCGACATTTTTGGCATACAAAAAGAGTCAACCAAACCAAGGGCTACTTTTATTTGAAGATGAGCCAGGCAGCATAACTGGCTTAATTCCAATTTTACTGATTTGAGTCTTGATACTTTCTTCCTGAAATTAAAATCAGGTCTTTGACTTCCAAGGGTTGTTGTGGTGATATAGCAAAGCATCAGCTCTGTGGAGCCAGAATCCATGAGCCTGACAAAAAGAGTTGATTGTTGAATGAGAAAAAAAATCCAGTTACCAACCAGTTATTTAGTTTATACTAACTAATTTTAATTACTTCTTTTCATGATCACATGACTTTTTAACATTGATGCAGAAATTATTGTGTTGCTGCAATAGAAAAGGTAATATTCAGTAAAAATATGATAACAACTAAAGCAATAATATCATTGTTAATGATATAGTAGCATAATGAAACAAACCATGATAAGGTGGAAGGAGCGCCAGTTCTGAAGTGAAGATCTGACCATAAATCTCATCTCTGAAACTTACTACATGTGTGACCTTGGACATGTTCATCTCCTCCCTGCTCTCTTATTACCTAGAGGGAACTTGGAAAATTATTTAACATTAAAGAAGAGATATCAAGTATTTAAAATGAATGGTTTGGACAAAATAACCTCTGAGATTCGTTCTAACTCTGGAATGCTCTATTATCCCATCAATTGTAATCACTTTTGAAAACAGTTTTGTTGAACTCTTCTGTGCCAAGTGTACTTGAAAGAGGAAGTATTTCTGAATTTCTTAGTATATAACTTCTATTTCAAAACAAAATGTCCAAAAAGTGACATTAAATAATAAAGGAGTTGTTAATATGCATGGTTCATTCTTCCAATATTCTGAAAGAAGATTATCAAAAAGTTAAATAAAATCAAGGGAGTTAAAGATGATTTAAACTAAATGCTCAAGACATGATCCAAAGCAGAATTTTCTAAGTACAAAATAAATGATACCAATAACTGAATTCAGTGAAGAGAGAGAAATCACTGTGGGATGGAGTTTCATAGAAGGCTACAATAAGGAGATAGGACCTAGGCTTTCTGTGATATTATTTCATTGTATAGAATTATCATTAAGTATTAATGCACATTCTTCAAATCATATTTTAGTTTACTGACCACAAGTTTTTAGACTTGAGAAAGTCGCTATGGTACAAGACTCCTATCTACAGTTTCCTAATAACGGGAACTCTGTGATCATTAACACTCTCCATATATATTCTACATATATATAATATATATTTGACATGTATATATTATATATATGTAGAATTATATATGTATTATGCCAAAATTCTTAATCTTTCACTTTGTCTCAATTTCTTCATTTCACTGCTTTAAAGAATTGCTACCAAAAATAACTTAGATACCAGGAATAACTATAATTCTATAATCGATGCTAAAAAGGAGCTTTAAGGATGCCAAAGACTGAAGCATTCTTGATGAAAAGATCAGAGCTGTATAGAAATTCTGAATTGCAAACATCATCATGAGAAGCATAAAAAAGCAAAAACATGGATAAGCAATCATTTTAATTAAATATTTTGTTGTTTGTAAGTATATGTAAAAAATGGCATCAGGTTTTCTTCCTTTTTTTTTTTTACATTTTGAGTTCCAAGTTCTCTTACTCCCTCACTCTCATTCCCTGTCATTGAGAAGGTAAATAATTTAATACAGGTTATACATGTGTAGTCATGCAAAATATTTCAATATGAGTCATATTTGAAAGAAAACATTAAAAAACAGAAAATATAGTAAAAATAAACTTTCATGTTTTCATCTATACTCAGACTCTATCAGTTCTTTCTCTAAAGATAGATAGTATTTTTCATAATAAGTCCTGCAAATTGTCTTGGGTTAATTGCATTACTGAAAATAATTGTCATTCACAGTTGATCATCATACAATATTGTTATTATTGTGTTATTGTGTACGCAGTTCTGGTTCAGGTCACTTCAGTTTGCATCAGTGAAAGTAAGTCTTTCCGGGTTATTCTGAAAGAAACCTACTTATCATATTTTATGGCACAGTATCATCCCATTTCCGTCATATAGCTCAAGTTGTTCAGGTATTCGTCAATTGTTGGTTATGCCCTCAATTTCTAATTTTATATATGTATATAAATATATATATATACATATATGTGTATATATATATATGTATGTAATTTGCAACATTCCCAATTTTAAGATTTTGTGCCCCAAATTTCTGCCGTTCTTTTCTTCCCCCTTCCCAAAGATGGCATTCAATCTCATACAGGCTATTGTTGTGCAGTAATATTACACAAATTTTCACATTAGTGAGGTTGTGAACGAAGAATCAAAACAAATGAGACAATCAAGGAAAAGACAAAAAAAGAGAAAATATGCTTTGATCTGCATTCAGATTCCATAATTCTTTCTCCGAATGTGAATAGTATTTTCCGTCGTGAATCTTTTGTAATTGTCTTAAATCATTGTACTGGTGAGTGGAGTCAAATCCATCAAAGCTTGTCACAGCACAATGTTTCTGTTACTATGCACAAGGTTCTGGTTCTGCTCGCTTCGCTCAGCAGCAGTTTATGTATTTCTAGGTTGTACTGAAATGGTTCTCCTCATCATTTGCTTGTTTCTTTCTTATATCATTTCTTATAGAACAATTGTATTCCGTTACATTCATGTAGCACAACATGTACAACTCTTGCCTGATTAATACTCACCTCCTCAATTTCTAATTCTTTACCACTACAAAAAGAGCAGCTATAAATAGGATTGCACATGCAGATCCTTTCCCCATTTTTTTATGAACTCTTTGTGTTATAGACCTAGTAGTATAGTAGTGGTATTGTTGGATCAAAATTATGTAGATTCTTTTTTTAAATATAAATTTATTCATTTCACTTTTCTTTTACGTTCATTTTCACAAAATATTGGGTTTCAAATTTTCTCCCCATTTCTCCCCTCCCCCACCCCAATACACCAAGCATTCTAATTTCCCCTGTCACCAATCTGCCCTCTCTTCTATCATCCCTTCCTTCCCTTGTCCCCATCTTCTCTTTTCTCCTGTAGGGCCAGATGACTTTCTATTCCTCATTAACTGTATGTTTTCTTTCCTAGTAGCAACAGCAATACTAAACAGTTGTTCCTAAAACTTTGAGTTCCAAATTCTCCCCATCCCTCCCTCCCCACCCATTCCCTTTGGGAAGTCAGGCAATTCAAGATAGGCCATATCTGTGGAGTTTTGCAAATGACTTCAATAATAGTCATGTTGTGTAAGACTAACTCTATCTCCCTCCATCCTATCCTGCCCCCCATTGTTTCTATTCTGTCTTTTGATCCTGTCCCTCCCCAAGAGTGTTGACTTCAAATTGCTTCCTCCTCCCATTGCCCTCCCTACCATCATCACCCCCCCCTTGCTTATCTCCTTCTCCCCCACTTTCCTGTATTGTAAGACAGATTTTCATACCAAAATGAGTGTGCATTTTATTCCTTCCTTTAGTCAAATGTGATGAGGGTAAACTTCTTGGTTTTTTTTTCTCAGCTCTCCTCTTTTTCCCTCCACTAAAAAGTCTCCTGATTGCCTCTTCTATGAGAGATAATTTGCCTCACTCCATTTCACCCTCTCTCCTCCCAGTATATTTCTCTTATACATTTACCTTAATTTTTTAAAGATATGACCCCATTCTATTCAATTCACTCTGTGCTCATTGTCTCTGTGTGCGTGCATGTGTGTATGTGTGTGCATGAGCACACGTGGACGTGTGACTGTGCATGTGTGTGTGTGTAATCCCACCCACTACCCAGATACTGAAAAGATTCAAGAGTTACAAATATTGTCTTTCCATGTAGGAATGTAAACAGTTCACCTTTGGTAAGTCCTTTATGACTTCTCTTTGCTGTTTACTTTTTCATGCTTCTTCTCATTCTTGTGTTTGAAAGTCAAATTTTCTTTTCAGCTCTGGCCTTTTCATCAAGAATGATTGAAAGTCCTCTATTTCATTGAAAGACCATTTTTTCCCCTGAAGCATTATACTCAGTTTTACTGGGTAAGTGATTCTTGGTTTGAGTCCTAGTTCCTTTGACTTCTGGAATATTCTATTCCATGCCCTTCAATCCCTTAATGTAGAAGTGGCTAGATCTTGTGTTATCCTGATTGTATCTCCACAATACTGGAATTTTTTCATTCTAGCTGCTTGCAATATTTTCTCCTTGACCTGGGAATTCTGGAATTTGGCCACAATGTTCCTAGGAGTTTCTCTTTTTGGGTTTCTTTCAGGCAGTGATCGATGGATTCCTTGAATACTTATTTTGCCCTCTGGTTCTAGAATATCAGGGCAGTTTTCCTTGATCACTTCATGAAAGATGATGTCTAGGCTCTTTTTTGATCATGGCTTTCAGGTAATCCCATAATTTTTAAGTTGTCTCTCCTGGATCTATTTTCTAGGTCAGTTGTTTTTCCAATGAGATATTTCACATTCTCTTCCATTTTTTCATTCTTTTGGTTTTGTTCGGTGATTTCTTAGTTTCTCAGAAAGTCATTAGACTCCATCTGTTCCATTCTAATTTTGAGAGAACTATTCTCTTCAGTGAGCTTTTGAACCTCTTTTTCCATGAGTTATGGAGACACCCTGCTCCCCTCTCTGCCAGCCCTGAAGTCTCTCTCACTGACCTGGTGCACCTGTGGGTGGTGGGACCTTCGCGGCTGCCAGAGATTCTGTCCCTCAAGCCTGCTCGGATCTGCTCCTCTCTGGCCTGTGTGGCCAAGGCAGGGCTGGCCTCTGCTCCGGGTCTGGTGTGCCACAGACCTTTGGTGACGGTTTTTCAGGGCTCCTTGGAACAGAAATCTCCCCCACTCCGTTGCTGCATGGCTTCCACTTCTCTAGAGTTTGTTGGGAGATCCTCTTTACAGGTAATTATGGGCTGTGGGTTCAGAGCTAGCATATGTGAATCTTTTTACTCTGCCATCTTGGCTCCTCTTCCTCAAAACTATGTAGTTTAATTGCCATTTGATATGATTAAAAAATTAACTCCAGCATTCATGAAACAGTTCACAACTCTACCAACAATGCATTTTCAGTATGCCAATTGTCTATCACTTTAATTTTCTGTAATATTAGCCACATATGAGAGATATGAGATAATACTATCTCATAGATGTTTTGATTTGTATTTCTATAATCAATAGTGTCTTAAAATATGTTTTATATGACCCTTTGATTTTTTTCAATGAAAACAATCTATTCACATCCTTTGATAATTTTTTTATTGAGAAATTACTGATATTGTTATAAATTTGACTCAGTTTTCTATAGAACTGATAAATGAGGTCATTACCACAGAATATTAATCTAGATTTCCCCTAGATTTTTGTATTCATTTTAAACATCACTGAATTGGATTTCTTTGCATAAAAACATTTTTAATTTTATGTAATCAAAATTATGATTTTATATCCAGTAAAGCTCTCTATTTCTCCTTTGGTTATAAATTCTTCTCTTATTCAAAAATCTGAGAAGTCAGGTATTCCATTGTTCCTCTTTTCTTGTGATATCACCATTTATGTATAAATCATATACTTATTTTAATTTTATCTTAGTATACAAAAAAAAACAAAACTAAACTAAAGCTCTTTGTCTATACTTAGTTTCTACCAAACTTCTTTGCAGGTTTCAGAGGCACTTTTGTTAAACAGTGATTTCTTGTCTCAACATCTTGGATCTTTAGGTTTGTTAAACATTAGATTATTATGGTCCTTTACTATCAGAAATTGTGTACTCAATACATTCCATTGTTTCATCATTCTCTCTCTTAGCTAGTGAAAGAAACTTTTGATGATCATTGCTGTGTAACACTGTTTGAGATGTAGTGCAGGTGGCCAACATCTTTCATTTTTTTCTTTTATTTATTTATTTACTTACTTATTTGATTTTAGATTATGACATTCATTTCTGTAAAATTTTTAGTTCCAATTTTTCTCCCTATCTCTCCTCTCCCCACACCTCATAACAACTTCCATTCTGATTACCCCTCCCCTCAATGTGCCCTCCTTTCTATCACATCCCACCCTTCTCTTATCCCCATCTTCTTTCTTTTCTTGTAGGGTAAGATACATTTCTATACCCCATTACCTGTATTTCTTATTTCCTAAATATATGCAGTAATAATTCTCAATATTCGTTTCTAACACTTTGAATTCCAACTTCTCTCCCTTCCTTCTTTCCCTCCCCACCACATCTCCACTGAGAAGGCAAGCAATTCAATACAGTCTATATATGTGTCATTTTGTAAAAGACTTACATAATAGTTATATTGTGTAAGACTAACTATATTTCTCTCCATCCTACCCTGTCCCCCCTTTATTCTGTTCTTTCAGTTGACCTCATCCCTTCCCAAAACTGCTTACTTCTAGTTACTCCCTTCCCCCATTTGCCCTTCCTTCTATCATCTCTCTCAACTCACTTGCCCCCTTCTCCTCTACTTTCCTATAGTGTAAGATAGATTTTCATACCAAATTTATTGAGCATTATTCCCTCCTTAGGTCATATGTGAAGAGAATAAGCTTCACTTTTTCCCTCTCACCTCCTCCTTTTTCTCTTCCATTGTAAAATATTTTTCTTGTCTCTCTTTTTGAGTGATAATTAGTCCCATTCCATTTCTCCCTCTTCTCCTCCTAATATGTTCCACTCTCACCCCTTAATTTTATTGTTTGTATAGATATCATCCCTTGTGATTCAATTCAACCTGTGGTCTCTGTCAATATGTGTGTTGGTGTGTGTGTGTGTGTGTATGTGTGTGTGTAATCTCACCCACTACCCAGATACTGAAAAGTTTCAAGAGTTACAAATATTGTCTTTCCATGTAAGAATATAAACAGTTCACCTTTGGTAAGTCCCTTATGACATCTCTTTGCTGTTTACTTTTTCATGCTTCTTCTCATTCTTGTGTTTGAAAGTCAAATTTTCTTTTCAGCTCTGGTCTTTTCATCAAGAATGCTTGCAAGTCCTCTGTTTCATTGAAAAACCATATTTTCCCCTGAAGTATTATACTCAGTTTTGCTGGGTAAGTGATTCTTGGTTTGAGTCCTAGTTCCTTTGACTTCTGGAATATCCTATTCTACACCCTTCAATCCCTTAATGTAGAAGCTGCTAGATCTTGTGTTATCCTGATTGCATTTCCACAATACTGGAATTGTTTCTTTCTAGCTCCTTGCAATATTTTCTCCTTGACCTGGAAATTCTGGCATTTGGCCAAAATGTTCCTAGGAGTTTCTCTTTTTGGATCTCTTTCAGGGGGTGATTGATGGATTCCTTGAATACTTATTTTGCCCTCTGGTTCTAGAATATCAGGGCAGTTTTCCTTGATAATTTCATGAAAGGTAATGTCTAGGCTCCTTTTTTGATCATGGCTTTCAGGTAGTCCCATAATTTTTAATTTGTCTCTTCTTGACCTATTTTCCATGTCAGTTGTTTTCCCAATGAGATATTTCTCATTAGCTTATATTTTTTTTAATTTTTTTGGTTTTGTTTTTTAATTTTTTGATTTATTATATAGCCATTAGCTTTCCTTAGCTCCACTCTCATTTTTAAAGAAGTATTTTCTTCCGTGAGCTTTTGAACCTTCCTTTCCATTTGGCTAAATCTTCTTTTTAAAGCCTTCTCCTCATTGGCTTTTTGGACCTCTTTTTCCAATTGAATTAGCCTATTTTTAAAGCATTTTTTGGTTCTCCTTTAGCAAGCTGTTGACTTGCTTTTCAAGTTCTTCCATGATCTGAGTCCATTGCATATTCAGTTTGAAGGTACTGGATGCAGAAGCCTTGACTTTCTCTGACAATATCCATGTACTTCCTGATCCCAAAGGATGGAAGGAAATACCTTTTCACCAAGAAAGTAACCTTCTATGGTCTTATTTTTTTCCCCTTTTTTGGGCCTTTTCCCAAGCAGTTACTTGACTTCTGAATTGTTTGTCAACAGGAGTGTCCTTGTCCTCCTCCTCACCCCAGGACCAAACTCAGGGCTGAGATTCAAATCAGCTGCTCAATTCCCCCAGAGGCTTTAAGTTGAGCTTCTCCTACAATGGAAGCTGTAGCCCAATGTAGATACTGCCAGGAGGCCTTGCTGCCCAACTGCTGCTGCTGCTGCTGCCACTGCCTGGGGCCTGTGCTACAGAGGACCCATCTGAGAAAGCCCTCTCACTGACCTATGAAGCTTTCTTTGGCATTTGTGGGTTAGGGGATCTGAGACGCTCCCTGCTGGGAATTCTGTCCCAGAAGTCTCTTCTGATCCTGTTCCTCCCATGTTTGATCATGACTTTTGAGTAGTAATTCTTAAATTATTTTGCTTTATCTATTTTCCATTTGAGTTGTTGAGGTATTTTACATTTTCTCCTAATTTTTTCTTTTGATTATGTTTGATTGATTCTTGATGCCTCATGGAATCATTAGCTACTTTGGTAAGTTGCAATTTAAAAAAAATATATATTTTCTTCATTGACCTTTTGTGCCTTCTTTTCCATTTGTTCAATTCTACTTTTTAAGGGATTTCTTTCTTCATTGAATTTTTATATATCTTTTCCCCCTATTTTTGTCATTTTAAGAAACTATGGGCTTATTTTTCATGATTCTCTCGGATCATTCTCATTTAGTGTTCTAATTTTCTTCTACTTTACTTATTTGATTTTCAAAATCCTTTTTTACTTTTTCCATTAAAACTTTATGGCTCTGAAAGCAATTCCCATTTTCTTTTTGAGTTTTTGCATGTAGTTGCTTTGACATGGCTCTTCTCTTTTGTATTTTGATCTTCTCTGTCACCATAGTACCATTCCATTATTTATATTTTAATATGGAGAAGGTGATAAAAATTCCCCTCAGAACTGTATCATCACCAGCTTCCTTCTCTGTCTCTTCTCTTCTCTTCTCTTCTCTTCTCTTCTCTTCTCTTCTCTTCTCTTCTCTTCTCTTCTCTTCTCTTCTCTTCTCTTCTCTTCTCTCTCTCACTCTGCCTCTCTCTGTCTCTCTTTTTGTCTCTCCCACATACACATCAATGTGTAACTATGTTTTACTTTACTATATATGGCTGTAACAGAAGTTTTGTTTTTGTTTTATTGTCTATGAGGGGGAAAGGAAGAAGGAGACATAGATGAGACATTTCTAGTAACTGGAAAAAAAACAATAATAAAGTTTTAAAATGCAATTCAAGTGAAAACATATGTAGCATAAAATAAAAGAATAATTAGTAACATGTGACAAAGGGCTATGGAAATGAAATAGATCTATAACTTTATTGGTATATGATTCATTTATATGAAGAACTTCCTCTAATAATGCAGATAAGCACCTTCTCTACAACTTGTAGTTTTAAATAATTTCCCAAAACCTGAGAGATTAAGTAATTTTCCCAGGGCAACACAGCCAGTAAGTGTAAGATTTAGACTTTGAACCAAATCTTCCTATTCTAGAGTAGCTTTCTGCACACTCCATGTTACTTGCTGGGGCATTTTTTAAGTGCTTTTCACATTCAATCCAACAAATATATATTAGCCACCTATCCAGTACAAAACACAGTTTTTAGATCCTGGTGGATATAAAGACAGTCCTATTTTGAAATACCTTACATTTTATTGGTGGAGCTGGGTAGAACATATCAATGGCTAAGTAAGATAAGTTGAGTCAAAAACAGAAAAAAAATTGAGTGGAAAGTAAAACCTAACTTGAGTTCTGAAAAATGTTAACAGTTCTTAGAGGAAAGAGTGAGGAGGCTTATTATAAAGGTGATTGTTTGAGAGAAAGAGAGTTTGCCAAATGTATATATGTTAAATGTAAAATCATGCAGATGAGATCATGTCAAGCAAATTAGCTTTTATTTCAGGCATAAATTTACAGAATAAAAGAAAGTATTTCATTTCCTAGTCAAATTATAGATGACCGAAACTCAAATGGTTCAAAGTTCAGTCTGGATTTAGAACAGGTTTAAAAGGCTTAACTACTTCTATGTCATTAATTTGAACCTCTGAAGAGGTTAGTAAAATTTGGTGTGAAATCTCTCCAGTACAGCCTCATATTACTTCTGAATGCCACTGGGAGGGAAGTTTAGATAGTTTTTCTCAAAAAAATCCTAGGTCTATCAGTTTTTTGACCCGGGTGGATACTGAAAGTGGAAACATAGGTGAATGAATATTTTGAAATGTCAGCAAGTCTGGTTTGATTTTTATCTAACAATACAGTCATATGAGAAAGACAGTTTTTTTGTTCTAATTGGCTATTATTATTCTTATGGTTATTTGCATGTTTTCCTTTTCCCCTGCCTCCTTTTAGTAATATCTTTCAGTTCAAGAGGTGGATTAAAAGAAGAGCTGTGAAGAGGAGGGGAAAAATGGCCAAACATGTACAAGAGAGTTTCACAAAAGATAATATGGACAATTTTGATGTCATAAAAATTGATTTATTTACTACAAATAAATTCAATGCAATTGAAATTAAAAAGGAAACAGTTAACTGGAAGTGAAAGCATTCTGGCAAGTTTCTCTGATAAAACTTTGGAATTCAAAATGTATAAGGAACTGATTCAAATATAGAAAAATAAATGCCATTCCTTAATACATAAATGATTACAGGATATGAATGGATGATTCTGAAAGAAAAAATAAGAAAACTAAGTCATCAATAATCATAAAAATGCTCCCAATAACTAATTATTACAGAAGAACAAATTTAATTGACTCTGAAATTCCACATCATACCTATCAAATTGGTGATGTCACTCCCCTGATTAATAAACTCCAGTAATTCCATTTAAATAAAATTATTTACATTATATATATTTTATATATGTAAATATAATAAAATTATATACAATCTATATTCTATATATAAATATAATAAAATTATTTATATATACTATGTTTATATATAAATATAATGAAATTATTTATATATAAGTAAAAAAATTCTATCTAAAATAAAATATAAATCACATTTCTTTTTAGCATATACAGCTCTTGAAAACTTGCTTTGATCTTGCCTTTCTAGCCTTCTTGTACCCTATGACCTTTCAAACACTCTGGAAATAGGCCACCTTTGTGTTCCTCATACATGACAATCCGTTTCTTATCTTCACCCCCTTTCATTGACTCTTTTCCTAGAATGTATTCATTTCCAGTTTCTTTCAAGATTCAGTTGAATATGACATTGTACATGTTTGTTTTTTTTTAAACCTCAGTAACTATAAGCCCTCCACTGCAAAATCACTCGGTAGTTGTCTTCTTTTTGTATTTGTATGATATGACCTTCAATAGAATGAATAATGCTTAAGGACAGAGCTTTGTCTTTACATTCCAATCATCTAACACAGTGCTGGTTACACAGTAGGTGCCTAGTAAATGCATTTTGGTTGTTGCAATAGTATGGGTAGAAGACTGGTACTAATAAGATTGATTGTTTTTTGTTAGTATCTGGGAGGTTTGCATTCATTAAAGGAGTTCTAGAATTTCTTGAAAGTAATCAACCCCTCATGCTTAATTCTGAGTCCGTATTGTCCATTCATACTCTACATCATAGATAGACAGATAGATAGATAGATAGATAGATAGATAGATAGATAGACAGATAGATAGACAGACATGCAAATGTATTTCTATGTATAGACACAGATGAACAAGCTCTTGCAGAATACAATAAGATCACAAAAGAAGTTCTACTTTGGGGAATATGCTCTGAAAATATATAAATATTGCACATATTAAAGACATATACATGTGTATATGTAAATACACACACATACAGACACACATGTATATGCATATGTGTATTTATGTTTGAAGTTTGCTCAACATTACTTTTAATTGCAAAAAAACTAGTAGCAATCTAAATGTCCAACATCAGAGTAGTGGTAAAACATGTGGTAGGGCATTGATGTAATAGGACACCATGTTGCTATTAGTACTATAATATAGCCAAGAAAAACAAATATGAGAAATAGAAAAAAAAACATGAAGATGTTTAAGAAACATTGAAAAGCAGCACAGAAAAAAACAAGCACATCAATCAGAACATTCAGTATAATAAGGGAAAGTGAATGATAATGAATGCACAAATAATCTGGATAAAGAGTCATAGGGAGTGACTGAAAATTATATTTTATATATTTAAAATAATTTAAAAATAAATTGGAAGTCAATGAAATCTGTTGAACTTGTGGTCTCTCACAAACTTTTAATTAACCATTTGATATAAAAAGAATTGTGCTTTGATTTGAACTTTTTTCATTCAATTATTTTTCAAGCAATATTATTTTACTATATACAGTAAGTAGTTACTGTATATAGTAATGTGATTCTGCTTTTTCCACTCTTCATTATTTCATGCAAGTCTTCCCACATATTTTTTTTCTTTCCCTAAAATTAACCTGCTCATTAGTTTTTACTGCACAGGAGTAGTCCATCACAATCATATACCACCACTTGTATGAGGCAGCTAGGTGGTGCAATCGATAGAACACCAGTGCAAGAGTCAGGAGGACCTGAGTTCAAATGTCATCTCAGACACTTGACATTCACTAGCTATGTGACCTTGGGCAAGTCACTTAACCCCAGTTGCTTCATCTTGGGTCATCTCCAGTCATCCTGATAAATATCTGGTCCAGATGGCTCTGGAGGAGAAGTGGGGCTGGTGACCTGCACAGCCCTCACTCGCTCAAAACAAAGTCAAATGCAAGTCCTGTCATTATTTCTTTGATGGCATGGTCTTCTTCACCATCAAAGGACAAACACACACACACACACACACACACACACACACACACACTTGTTTAGCCATTACATAATTGATGGGCATTCACTCAGTCTACAATTCTTTGCCGCAACAAGGGGAGTTGCTATAAATGTTTTAGAATATAAAACTTATTTTTTCCCCTGATAATCTTGGAAATAGATCTTATAGTAGTACTGCTGAGTCTTAAGAGTTTTATCACTCTTTGGGCATAACTCCAGATTGTTCTCCAAAATAGTTGGATCAGTTCACAATTCCACCAACATTACATTAGGTCTCATGTATATAGTAAATATTTGTAAAATATTTGTAAAATATTTTGTATTTGTAAAATTTGTAAGCATACTTTATAACATAAGTGATCAAAGGATATGAACAGGCAGTTTTTTTATGAAGAAATCAAAAGCAAATGTAGTGATAATTTTTTAAAATGCTCTAAATTATTTTTAACTAGACAAATGAAAATTAAAACACCTTGATATATCATCTCATGACTATCAAATTTGCTAAAATGATAGAAAGGGAAAATAACAAATGTTGGAAGGATGTGGAAAAATTGTTTTGGATTTTTAAAATAATTCCTATTACAAGCTATTAAATGTTAAATTTACAGTATAAAGTTCTGGTCAGTTTTCTTTCTAAGATTACGAGATTAAATTAGAAGAAATTTAAATGAATCCATAATTCTCTCTAATTAATGAATTAAGGAGACCGTTTAATTTTTTTATGTACTTGGGAGAGTGGATGTGCCTGACAGGTGGAAATCAATTCTGATTAACAATGAGAAAATGAATATTATAATGTGAGGTGGACCTATTTTAATGAGGGGCTAGGTATATGATGATGAACATCTAACAGGAACTCATCTCAAGTCAGACAACTCCTATTCAATCTGTACAAAAGGATCCTCCTCTACCCAGTCAATTAAAAATAAACAATGGTGGGGCAAGAATTTCACCCAGATAAGATTGCCCGGATGTGGTGAAATTTTCAGGAAGAGTTAGAAATGCCCTTGAGAGGCTGGAATTTGGCCAATGAAATAGGAAAACAACTGGACACTCCCACATTTCAATTTGTTATTAAGTTATTAATATAAGAAAAGAAAAATTATTTGTCTCACTACTCTTCAAAGAAAATGAGATTTGGAGGCAGGGGGCTGAATTTAAATCTCAGCTCTGTCATTTACTAACTATGTGAACCTGAGAAAGTCATTTAGAACTTCTGTGCCTCATTTTCTTCATTTATAAAATAAGGGGGATGAGCTAGATCCCGTTTACTATCTATACTTTCAATTCTAAATCTATGTTTTATAAAATAGACTTTAAAGAAAAACATTTTTCTTTCTTAATATATTTTTTTTTATTACAAAGTTGCATGTGAGCCAAAACTGTGGATATCCATCTGTAATCCCTGATAATGGGGCAGTTGAGACTGTTGGATGATTTGAACACAAACTCTATGCTACAGAGGGCTAAGTCAAACGGATATTCATTCTACTAGATTCAGCATTCATATGATGAGTACACAGGAGAAGAGGAAAATCAGGCTGTCTAATGAAGAGCAAACCAGTCCTGGTCAGAACAGAGCCTATTAAAACTTCACTATTGATCAGCAGTGGAATCTGGTCCATTGGTGGTCACTGTATATTCAGCATGGAAAAAAAATAGGGAAGTCCAATATCAACAAATAAATAAAAAATCAAAGTTGCATATGGGTTGTACAGTTTATATTTTACAACCTCTCAACTGGTTAATCATAATGAAAACCAAAAATGAAAAATATTGAGTTCCATGAATCATTATTAAGTGAGGTTTTTTTCTTTCTCTTCTGACAATTTTGTCAAAGCTAAAATCAAATTATGCTTTGTGTATGAGACTTGTTTTTCACAAATTGCTGGAAAACAATTTATTCAATCCATCTTTCTTCTGGTAATTGATTACGTGGATATTATTTATTGAACTGCTACAAGCACTTCTTTGCATCAAGCATATGCATTTTATCATCCTGCCTTACATTGTAATTGAAAATGCTTTATTTTAGGTTCATCTCTAGGAACTATATTTCAAGGTAAAATTGTCTTCATTAGCTGTTTAGAAGGCTTAAGCATTCATAATTACTACTGAATGAATTTGGAAAAAGCCTCATGCCATTTTCAGTAGTTATCAATCTATTTCTCTCACAAATGTGGCTTCAAACCTGTAAACAATGAAATAAATTTTCCCTTTAAAGATAAAATGCAAATTGCAAAATGCCTTTTATGTTTTTCATATTTTTTTCTCTGTGTAGTATCATTTTTACGTTAAATTTTTCCTATTGAATGAGGTCAGCGTTAACAGAAAGTCTTCTTTCTTTCATAATATGCCTTGAATTTTTATATTTTTCAGGCTATTTCTCTTATAGAATTAAAATAAAATGACTATAATTTATTTCACTTATAGGGTAAGAAATTAAAAGCAACTACATAATAAACAAAGTTTGATTGCTGATCGTTGTTAGATATTAGAAATTTGTTGCCATTACTTTTCTTTTTAGGGTAGACTCTCAGAGAGGTATAATTATAACCATTTAACTGTAATTTTAAGGAATAAAATTTTAAATAGCAAGCCTGATTACTAAGCCATAGATATTGAATATTATTTTTAAATCACAAATTAAAATCCTCAGTGAAAATATAGGTACTGTATTATCTCCTAAGCAATGTAAATGGCTGCTCATATAAATTCTTTTAAAAAATAGAAGTACAAGCAATTTAGTATTTATTAAAATACTAAAGAAAAATATAGGAAACAAAAAATCTCGATCATTATACATGTATGTAGAGAGTACTATATAAGGAAAGGCTATGAATTTGGAGTCAGAAGATATAACTTTGAACACAGAATTTGTATTTATTTCCTATATGACTTTGGGCAAATAACACCTCATGTTCAGTGTGAAACAAAGAATTTGGTGTTTTTATAGGGCATCTCTTCTACCTTTAACTTTCAGTGATTCAAATATGAAAAGTTTTGTTTTTTCTCATAAGATAAGAAAATATCAAAATGGAAGATGCCATAGTCTTCATTTGGATAAATACATCTTTTTTTCCACCTCATCAACGTCAATGAATGAGTAAGCCTTATTAAAATCTCATGCTTTCATTGTGCTTCACCATTTATGATGAACTTTCCCCAAAAATTCACTGTGAAGTAGATATTGCAAGTATTATTATACCCATTTCATGGATGACAAAACTGAAGTTAAGTGTGGGTCAGATGATTAAATTACTCATCCAAGTTGTTCTTAGGCATCTCCTAGTTCTAAGTCCTGAATTCTTTCTAATTCACCTTTTGTCAATGCACTTTGCTACAATGAGTCTGCAGCCCCAAGTGCGGAACAAATACTCCTTCAGAATCAACGCTTACCTACGTGAATGCAAACTATTGAAACTCTTGCTTCAGACATTTTGCAGTATTCTCAATATTTTGTACTCAGTAAATTTTTATGAATTATAAATAAATTAATACCACAAAGATCTGTTCTTTATATCTATATCATGTAAATTATTTTCTTGAAATAATATAAGGAAAAATAGACTCCAGTCCCAATATTAGGACTGAAGGATAGCATGTATGCTCTGTTAGTGTTCTCACAAAAGGATCAAAATAGAGTTGAACAGAATGGACAGGCATGGAAGGGGTGTGGTTAGGATATTCAGAGGAAATACTGACATCAGTGAAATTCTACTCAATTACTCTGGTATGCTTAATTATATTTCCTTCATTCTAAGTCATGGATGCACCTGAATATTATCTGTTTACTGGGACGACTGGGGTTCATTTTTAAACTGAAAATGACAAAAGAGAAGGGGTTGTCTTAGTTTAACTTTCACAAGTAGGCTCTGTGTTCAAGTACCAAGGAAATCTATTTTGAAGTCCACTGTGAAGAGAAAATTGTTAACAGAAACTCTCTTGTATGTCTTTGGCAGCAATGGTGATAATTCCAGGTTGTAGAAAATAAGGGACGAAAACATATTTACAACTCTCATGTCATTCAAGAACTTGAAAAGATGGTATGGACTTTAGAGGTCATCATGATCTACCTTCATTTTTCAACTGTTGCCCAGAGAAAAAAATGAAGTCTATTCATTGTAAATAGACCAGTTAGGAACTGTTTTCAGAATGGAAACCAAGACAAACGGGATTTATCCTTTCTACTCTACTGTTTTGCACATTGTCTGACTGACAACGGTCACTTCCCGGACTATATTCTTATCAATATAACAGGAGGATTGAGTGATTAGACTAAATAAACCTAAGGTCTATGACAAAATATGACTCTAGTGTCTTTTATATCTCTTCATTATCCGTGCCTATGACTCCCTTCCATTGACTATTTATCACAAGTTTCCTGTGAATCTCTCTAAATCATAGGTCTGCTGCTAGAAGGAATTTTAGACATAATCTAATTGAATCCTTTATTTCACAGATGAAAAAAAAAAACTGAGTACATGACAGGTAATTTGACTTACCCACGTCAGTAATAAGCAGCAGAACTTCAATCTGAGCAAAGAGTAGAATGCTAAATTTAGTATACTTTCCAAGATACCATCTCTTTTCTCCTTTTCATTTCCTACATCATCATCCCATTTTAGGCCCTCACTATCTCACTATTGTAATAGTTCATTTTTTATTCTGCCCACCTTCAGTCTCTGTCTTCACCATTTCATATTCAGATGAATCTTTTTCTTAATAAATAGTACTGACCCTGTCACTTATCTACTAAAATATGACTTACCACTAATTATCAACATCCTTAGCCTAGCACTCAAGGCCCTCATTGATCTGGCCCTAATAATGTTTTCTGAAATCACTTTCTTCCAGCCTTAATGTTCTCTCAAATAGGCCTCCATGGTTTTCTGACTAACTGATTCCGTTTATATCATTCCTTCTACCTGGGTTACCCTGTCCCCACGATAATGGAAACTTACACATCCTTCAAATTCACACTCAAAGAGAACTTAATTATTATCTATGTGCATTAAGTTTCTTTGGAACAAGGACTTATATGGGATTTATGATTCAATTCTGGAATTCAGTTCAATTCACAAGACATCACTGAGAGCCTGGCACTTGAGGATACAAAGACAAAATTGAAGCAATCCCCAAGCTCAGTGAGTTTAGTTTCCCATAAGTATCTGTTGTTTGGCATTTACTTGGATCAGGTATGTATTAGTATGTGCAGTGTGTATATATATACACAAACAACCTATATTAATATATGCAATACATATATTTTACATATATACATATAGGTATACATGCTTATGTATACATATAGATGATCTTAGACACTACAAATGGACAATAATCTCAGATTATGACTTACAGTGTCACATGTACAGTGCGTATCAGTAAGAAGACTTGAAGCAGGATCTTTCTGACTGAAGTCAACCTAAATGTGATCACAAGAAGCAGTATAGACTCTATTGGAATGATATATGACAATGACAATGAGATGGACCAGTGATGTAGTGAGATCTGGGGCATGCTTCATTGTATATGTTCACACACACAGAGGCAGAGAGACAGAGAGAGAGAGAGGGAGAGAGAGAGAGAGAGAGAGAGAGAGAGAGAGAGAGAGAGAGAGAGAGAGAGAGAGAGAGAGAGAGAGAGGAAAGGCCCTAGCATGTTAGATGGATGACCTATGGAGAATTTATGGGAGGACTTGATAAGAGTTATATAGACCAGGTAGACATAGATGCACATTGTTGGAATGAATGCTGATATCAATGAAACCATAAATCCCTTAATAAATTTCATGATTAGTGTTTTAAAGAGAAGATAGGAGTTGATAGGAGGAGGTCATCACTATATCAGAAATGCCTGAAATCACTGATGTATAAGAACTGCTTTAATAGAATTTGGTCTTCTGGTTTAAAAAAATAAATCATTTTCTACTCTTAGTTGCCCTTTAATAATTATTTTAACACATCTTCATTTATCACTAGAGAGCTTTTAAAATCTAACAAAACTGACAAAATATTGAAAATAGCATATTTTCTTGATGAAAATAACCATGAAGTTTTCAGGTATGACAATTTAAAAAATAATTTTATTTATTTTGGTATTTCTCAGTTGGAAGAAATAAAAAAAGGAATATTTCCAGGTGCAAATAAAAGAACCGCAAAAAATGATTACATATGAAATCCTACATTTCCATTAGATACTAATTATGCTTCTTTTCAAAATTATATAATACATTCCATATTTTTTGTTTCAAAACAGTCCACTTGTCCCTCTAACTTTCTTTATTTTCTCTGTTCATTTTTTTAAAAAATGATACAATGACCCTCTTCAGTTTATTGTTTGCCATTCCATTTCTCCCTTATAACATTGCCTGCCATTAAAAGAAAAAAGAACTTTTAACAAAAAACATAGTTAGGCTAATAAAATCCATATATGAACTCATTGGCTTGGGTGTAGTCTTAAGAATAAGTCAATTAATTTATTTAATTTGTTGATTAAAATCTGATTGTGAATCATTAGATCATGAGATTTCAGACTGAAAGGGAATGTTAAGTTTAATCTTTATTTTATACATGGTGAAACTAAGGGCCAGTTGGAATAATTTGTCTGGGGTCATATTAAGTAGAAAGCAGTACATAGAATCACTTTCAAAGATCCATTCATTACCATTTCATTACCAGGGAAACAACTTACTGTAGTTATCATTTGAATGAAAATTGAAAACTCAAGTGCTATCATTTCCCGTATCACTTCCCCATCCCATTGCAATGATTTACTCACTATTTATACATCATACATTTCCTTGCCATCATTAACATGTGATATATCTGTTTTAATGAATTATGGTTGGAATTTTAATTGATAGTTTCAAATAGAGAAATAAATTTATTGCTGCAATGAATAAAATGACTAAAAATAGACAGCCTGTATAAATTGTTTTTAGCAATTATATGGGTTTCCCTTTTGCAGCCGAATATGGTGCTAATTTTTAAAGAAATCAGTCAAACAACATGTAATGCATAACTGTACAGCTATTCCTATATAAAGCACAGTGAAAACATTTTCTACAATATTTTAAAAGAATGAGCTAAATGATCTTGCCGGAAGATTTGCTGAAGCAAAAAGCTCTTGACTTCTCTGATATATATCTCCATAAGCTCCTGTTTCATTTTATTTTAGAATGATTGCCTTTGTTCAACATCTCATCTGTAAACACCAGTCAAGTCTATTTTAGGAATTCACCATTCGCATTGTCTTCAGTATTTTAATTTTATTAAAATAATAAATGAAGCTTTCCTCACAAGATTTATAATGGGGAATTAAAATTCCAGTTGACCAAAAATCAAATACTGATTTCTGTGATGCATAACCTTACTGGGACAGATAAAGAGGGAGAGGTTAAATCTCTTGAAGCCTAGTGAACTACACAAAAGCTGTCTCTCATATAGAAAAAAAAAATCATAGTTCAGAGCTTAAGTTATCATTTTCTATAGTATTCCCATAACCTAATATGAAATCCTTTGGAGGCTTTCCTATAAGCTGTACCCCTCAAATAATGAAACCATATACATTACTCTAGAAAACAGCTGTATTGACTTATATCTAAATAAAATTGAAGTGCTGTGGAGCATTGGAGCAGAAGGTACATTGACAAAATGAAGTTAATTGCAATTTCTCACAATTTCTTACCTGAAATATCAGAGACCTGAGTTATTTCTTGTTTCTAAGGGAAAATGATGTGAGTCCGCACTTTTCTTTTCCTTTTGCAATATTCCTTTTTTTTTCCAAAATGGAAAGGCACAAGGTATTAGGACTCAGGTTTCTGACTTTTATGTCTGTATTAATATACCTTTTATCTCAACAAAAGTAAAAGCCAAATTTCAAGAAAAAGCACAGAAATACTACTGTGACCCTTTTGCCTTTTGAGCCATTAATTTTAGACATATTTTAATAAAATTTAGTACTCTATTAAATTCTATTTCCTGAGATAGAACACTAAGGAGTGATGAAAGTCTAGATGAGAAGATCACACTCACTGCAGGGTAACAGGCTATACAAAGAACTAGACCTAAACCTACAGAATTCTTTCTACTAGATTGAAGCAAAGTCATTTGTATTATTCATTGTTCCAAATAAAATAAAAGAACTAAAGAAATCTAAAGGACTAAAAAGAAGCTGGGATAGATTAAAAAATAACCCCCAAAAGAAAGAAAAAAAGGTGTAGGAAAGGTAAAAATGAAAATTGGGTAGGAAGTAAAAAAAAAAAAGGACAATTTTTTTTGTTCTTTCATTAAATGAAAACCAAATGCCCTTCCAAAGCACAATAACCACATAATAAAGCATTCCATGAACTTTGCAAGCAAATACATCCACTTGATCTAGAACGAATTGCATATCTTTCTCCTAATATCATGGAGTTTTCCTTGAAATAAGTTCCTTCTGCCTCCACTGAGATGTATGCCATGTGAATTAGTATTTAGAAGTCCGCAGAGGAGAACATGGAGTAGAGCACAGCTAAGCACAGTGAAATGTATACTTAAATATGAACTCCCCAGAGAGGAGCAGTCAAAGATTCTTACAGCAGCAATGCAAACAATTTGGGGATTTGTGCAAAGAGGCATTAATTCTGGATCCCTGATGTTTAACAAAAGAAAAGCTGTATGTGTCTTCAAGGAACAGTGGAAGGAATTTTAATTAATGTACTATAAAATATTCAGCCTGGCCAATAATTTAAATAGGCCATTTGGAAATGACTTACTAATGTTGAGAAGAAAAGTGACAATCACGCAAAATCACAGTATTTTAGACATAAAATATAACTACAAGTTATTATTATCTAGTTGAATTCTTAATTTAAAAGAATAGTTTCTATAACATAATCAATATGTGGTCATCTGTTCTATTATTTAAGACTTCCAAGGAGGAAGAACTCCATTCCTCAAGCTATCATAATCCACAGCAGGGCAACTTTAATTGTTAAGCAACGTTCTACATGTGAAACCTAAACAATGAACAAAAAAAAATTAGTTCTTGTTAAATCAAAGATCACTATAATGACCACTAATGTTCACTTGGCTTTTTCTTTCCATCTTTAGGGAATTTGCTTATGAAGAGAAGTTGTGAGCTTTCATTCCCCTAGGAGGAAGGCAACAAAGGCTTTTGGATTAAGTAACAAACTTCTACTTTCTAGGAAAAGGAAAAGAGCTCATTGCATCGTCTTCACCTTAGTCTATTGCTTCAGAGAAGGAAAAGATCATTATTTCAACTCCCAACACTTTTTCTATTACATAAAATGCCTAAACCCTGAGATGACTCTACATCTAGGGGATGAAAACCTATCTGATCTCATTCCTCAGTTGTTAACAATCTCCCTCCCCAACCTGTTAATATCTTTCCCAAATTTCTAGGTATCATCATTCAAACCTCCCACTCTCTGATACCTTATTTCCACTCCTTTCAACCCAGTCTTTCCCTTTCAAATGTTCCACTCCCAAGCTGCCCAAGCCTTTCCATTGTGGTTTCTCTTGTTTTGTCTATTTCATAGTAAATACACTTACTTTTATCTTAAATCTTTTCCAGATGCATTCCTTCCATCTTCTGCTTCTTCCTTTCACTTGACTTCTCCCTGAAAACACAGCTTCTTTGTCCTCCCTTTCCAGTACTGGATGCACTTTCATTCGTTCCTCCTGATTCACTGATTGAGGTGGGGGAGTTGGAAACCTCCTTGTGCCCCATTGTCAATTCCAAATTTTCCCTCTATGATCCTCACTCAATGGCCTCTCCTTTTTTGAAGTTTGCTCATTCCATACTAACCATTCCATGCAAACTCTGGTCGCTGTTGTAGCATATAACTCCAGAACACTGCTCTTCATTACTCACTGAGTTATAGCTTGGCTCATGGCTTATTTCTTGTCTTCAAATCCTGCTCTTATAATAGGGGACTTTCGCATATAATGATATTCCCTCAAACACCCTAAATTCATTGTCCCCCAATTTACCCAGTTTTCTTGACCTAATCCTCCATTTCAATTCATCCTAATAAAAAGGTGATCACATTTGTTGATCCCAAAATGTACCACTTCCATATTAATAAACTCTGAAATTTCTCTATGTGACCAAAGTCTATTGTCATTAAACTTCCCCCTCTGCCTTGCAATCCAAAATCTTATTCTGGTCCACCTCTTTATAACCTTGAATCCCTGAACCCATTAATGCTTTCCCAGGTAACTGCTCCTTCACTATCTCCCTTTCCAATCTTAATACCTTGGTGGGTCAGTTCAACTCTACTTTGTTTTCTTCTCTAAAGAATACATTAAAATAAAAACTGATGAACTTTTCCTGACAAGCTTCATTCTTGGATCACTGCCATTATCGACTGCCTTTGCTTCTAAACAGATGCTGCTAAATGAAGGAGGAAGAAGAAAAGTCATGAAACTGTGCTGTGTCCACTGAAAATCATGGCTTGATTTATTTTTTATTTATTGATCATCTAGACTTAAGAAAATGATGGCAAAAAATGTTAGCAAAAACAAATTAAACTTGAAAGGGTGTTGTGTGTGTTTGTGTGTGTGTGTGTGTCCTGATGAGCTGCTTTTTATACATTTCCCAACACAGTGTTGATTTAATTAAACTATTCTCACATGACATGAACTCAAGATGCTTCATTATCTGGTTGTCCCATCTAGAAACTGTCCAGTTCGTCAGAGTAGTGCTTAGAACTGAATGAAGCCTGATGACGGCAGAGTACAATGATTTTTTCTTAAATTTTAATACTTAACAGTATTTACACAGCATCTTAAGATTTTTCAACTCAAAATTTTTATTGATCTTTTCAAAAATTTAATTGAAAATTCAATGAAATTATTTTATCTTCACTTTACAAATGCAGAAATTGAGAATGAGAGGTTGAGAGTTTTGCTGACAGTCACAAAACTGGGTCTATCAGAGGCAGGTTTAAACTTAGTTTCTTAAGATTCCAAGTACATGTTATGTCTTTATGGCTCCAAACACAGAACTACCTCACTATGCCTTAAAGAAATTTTCATGCTTTATAACAACTTTAGTAGCCATTTCTGAAATGTTTATTTAATGTAAAAATGAAACAATTTACTAGTTATAAGTACATATTACAAGCTTGACATCTGGATAGTTTGGACATTAAAACAAATTTAATATTTGAAAATGATACTAAAAAGAGCAACATTTCACATAAATTCAATTTAAGCAGACCAGAAAGGATTTGCACTACAAATTTAAAGTATTTTTATCTCTTTACATGAGATTTAAACTTGTATTTATAAAAATAATATAAAAGTCATTTCAAAGTAGCATAGCTTTTTTTTCTTTAGGCTAATCTCTTACTTTTGCCCCAAACCATATAATTTTGTACTTTTTAGTTTCTAACTCTGTCTGCCACAAAACTCCATCTCTTAATACTCTGTAGTTCCTGTTGATATTGTATATGATTTTTAATAACATCCTATATTTTCTAATTAAATATAGACAATTTTAACATTTCTTTTTTAAAATTTTGAGTTCCAAATTATCTCCCTTCCTCTCATCCTTCCCCCTCCCTAAGAAAACAAGAAATTTGAAATAAATTAAACACATGCATTCATGTGAAATATTTCCACATTAGTCACGTGAAATGAAATGCAAACCAAAAAAAAGTAGTATGCTTACATCTCTACTCAGACTCAATTAGTTCTTTCTCTAGAGTTAGATGATGATATATTATTTTGCATCATGGAACACATGAAATGAGAAGATTCACATCTACCAACTGAATAATTGAAAATGGAAAGATTCCCTCAGACATTTGTTAAATATATGATATTAGAAAAGTCACTGAATCTTTCTGAGACTATTTCCTAATCTGTAAAATGGGAACAATAATAGTACCAGTCTCACAAGATTGATGTGAGGATCAAATGAGATAATGTACATTAAACATTGTTCATTTTTAAAAGCTACACCTTGGCTTGTATTATTTACGTAGGACTTAAAGAAAGGCATCAGTAAGAGCTACATGGTACAAGAAGCTATTATTGTACTATGATCTACTTTATTAGAAGGCGTTTCTGGTCTAGGAGCATTCAGGGAGTGTCCAAGAATCATACATAATATTGACAGAAATTTAGATTAACCCATCAGAACTGGAATACTTTAGAACTTTGTGACATATCCACATAGCAAAAATCCAAAAGTACTGCATTTACTACTAGTATGTGACAAAATGGAGTGAATACATAGTATAATCCTGTGTCAAAAAAGATCTGTATTTTGAACATTTTGGCTGAAAGTCCTTATTCCTCTGTTTATTGTCAAAATACCCCATAATAGAATAACATATAAGGTATTTCAAAAGTTAATTTACCACTTAAGGAAGTAACTAACATGAAAGATCTTGGAGGAGCCTAATTCCACTTAGAAAAAAATTCCTTAAAAAAATCTCAAAAGATAGATGAAACACTGATCAATACAACCACAGAAAATTAAGAGTAAGTTGCTCCATCCAGGCCAGTATTATGTACACACACACACACACACACACACTCTCACACAGGCATGCATATACATGTACATATACACATGTTTTCATGACACTAAGTGTGATCACACCATGGAGTATATAAAATCAACCTGTTTAGTAACTGAGACCTGAAGTCTTTAAGTACAAGGGCCAGAATTCAGTCTATTCCCCAGTAAAAAGGATCTGAAACTACTGGGATATCAATTTCTGGAGCTACCAGCAGAAGACAAAGTATGCACCCATAGTCATTATATAGGGATGGTGGGACAGGCAGAAGGCCAGGAAGCAAACTCAGAGGAAAGTAGCAGCAACTTATAAGTACAAACAAACCCTCAGGAACAGAGATAGGGTGGCAATGGGAATAGAATCAGCTTTTTCACAAAGACACTAAGATTGCTTGAAGAAATGGAAAAAAAAAATTAAACAACTGAAGAAAAATTAGGAAGTAGAACAAATAGTTTAGAGCAGAAGGTGGAAAACTTAACCAAGTATTGAGTTCCCTCAGAAATGGAATGAGACAAATAAAACTTAGTTATCTGGTAATAAATAGGAAATATTAGAACAAAACTAAAAAAAAACTGAAAAATGAAAATGATGTATTAGAGTACCAACTTGAAGTCAGAAAGATGTTATTTCAAATCCTTCCTCTAATCTTTATTTGCTTCAGTAAATAATTTAATGTCTGTAAGGTAATAATGTAAAAAGGGTTTGCTTATAGCTCTTGGCTTATAGAGTTGATATAAGGAATAAATGAAATCACAGATGTGAAACATTTTATTACCTATAAAGGGATAAATAGCTGTGAACTTTTTTTTTCATTAGTGAAAGTTCTCACTTGAAGTCTAAGTTCTTTTTTAGTACTGGGAACTGAGTGTTACCTTATACAGGATGCTTGGAATGTCTGTACCATGGATGTGGTAAGCATCTCAGCCCTCACTAGAAATTATGTGATCTCAGAGAAAGCTCCTACTCTTGACAAAGACAGGGTCTGTTGCAAAAAAAAAAAAAAAAGATTATAGAAGGTTTTGAATTACTCTCCAATAGAGCAGATGTATGAATAGAAGAGATTGAGGGCAGAATCAAGATGGTGAAGAAAAGGCAGGGACTTCCCTGACCTCTTCCCCAAAGTCCTCCAAATACCTGTAAAAATGACTCTAGACAAATTCTAGAGTTACAGAACCCAAAACATGATGAGTGAAAGAAATCCCCAGCCCAAAACAGCCTGGAAAGTTGACAAGAAGGGTCTATCACACCAGGTAAGGAGCAGTGCACAGTCTAGTGTGGGCCCTACCACAACAGATGGGCCAGAGCAAGTCTTCTCAACTCCCAAATGCCAAAAGTTCAGTGGGAAACTCTGTGGGACCTGGGTGAAAGAGGAGTGGGCATTTTGGCCATGTTCAACCCCAGCCCCAGGCAGTGGAGGTGGTGGTGGCAGAGGTGGTGGCTGGCAAAGACAGCAGCAGCAGCAGTCACTGCTTCCAGAATTCTGGGCCCACAGGTGGTGGGGGAATCTAGGGGTTGCTGCAAAATCCCTGAAGCCTGGGACAGTACACCCACCTCACCACCATTTAAAGCAAAGTATTACCTTGTTAAAGAGTTAGAAAGTCAAGTGTTTGCCTGGAAATATTAATAAACATCATGAAAAAAACCTCAGACTATACAATCTTACTCTGCTGACAAGGAAATCGGGACATACAGTCAGCAAAAGACAGCAGAATCAAAGCTCTTACATCAAAAATCTCTAAGAGGAATATGGTTTGTTCTCAGGCAATGGAGGCACCCAAAAGGATTTTGAAAATCATGTAAGAGCAGTAGATGAAAAATAGGGAAGAGAAATGAGAGTGATGCAAGAAAAACATGAAAAATGAGTCAACTGCTTTCTAAAAGAGACAAAAAAATGCTGAAGAAAATAACATGTTAAAAATAGACTAACCAAAATGACAAGAGAAGGCCAAAAGACCAATGAGAAGAATGACTTAAAAAGCAGAATTGGCCAAATGCAAAATGAGGTCCAAAAGCTCACTGAAGAAAATAATTCCTTCAAAATTAGAATGGAACAAATAGAAGTTAATGACTTTGTGAGAAATCAAGAAATTATAAAACAAACCAAAGAATGAAAAAAATAGAAGAACATGTGAAATACTTCATTGGAAAAAAGCACTGACCTGGAAAGTAGATTCAGGAGAGGGAATTTAAGAATTATTGGATTACCTGAAAGTCATGATACAAAAAAAAAGCCTAGACCTTATCTTTTTAAGATATTATCAAGGAAAGTTGTCCTGATATTCTAGAAAAAGAAGGTAAAATAAAAATTGAAAGAATCCACCAAGCACCTCTGGAAAGAGATCCTAAAAATAAAACTCCTAAGAATATCATAGTCAAATTCCAGAGTTCTCAGGTCAAGGAGAAAATATTGCAAGCTACTAGAAATAATTCTAGTATTATGGAAATACAATCAGATAACAGAAGATCTAGCAGCTTCTACATTAAGGGATCAAAGAGTTTGGAATATTATATTCCACAGGTCAGAGGAGCTAGGATTAAAACCAAGAATCATCTACCAGAAAAACTAAGTATAATCTTTAAAGGGAAATATTGCTATTCAATGAAATAGAAGACTTCCAAGCATTCTTGCTGAAAAGAGCTGAATGGAAAATTTAACTTTCAAATACAAGAATAAAGAGAAATGGTTTCTTAAATCTGTGTGCTTAATCAAAGGCAGAGAAATCTGATTCTGAAGTTGGAGTTCATCTCTCCAGGCTTTTACCCTGGCTGTCATATTCCACCTCAGGTCTCTTATCTTCTCACCCGTCTCTGAACATTGAAACTTGTGATATGAACATCCCAGGCCTCCCTAACCATGATAATTCATTCCTTCATTGTCCCTGTGATTATCTTCACCACCGTCTGGGGTCTTATTGGTATTGTTGGGCCATGGTTCTTGTGGAAGGGGCCCATTTGGGGGGTAATTATCACCATGTTGGTCACCACTGCTGTCTGCTGTTGCCTGTTCTGATTGATTGCCATCTTGGTTCAGCTGAATCCTCTATTTACCCCAGATGAAGAATGAGACCATCTGGTATGTCCAATTCTTGTGGGAGTGACCAACTGCCATCACCTGTCCTAGTTTCTCCAGCTCTTTCATTGATTTCAAGTGAAATCGAGCTGATTCTCTCCCCTTCCCCCGCTTCTCTGCATCTCTGTGTTCTCGGTATTACTCTTTCCTCACATCCACTTGGTCACTCTTAGACCCAGACCTTCCCTTTGAATTTGATCCCAATTCTAGGACATAGCCTTTTCCCTGGGAGACCTAGGCACCAACAGAGAGGGGCTCATAATCAGGCCAGAGTGACAGGATTCTTAACTTTTAGCACTCCCTTCCTCTTTCTTCCTCCTCACATTTAGCCCCCTGACAGATATGTGATATTTCTTTCTGCAAGTGTGACTGAGCGCATAGACTCTTCCTAACCCAAGGATGGATGCCAGTTGAGTGAGTCCACTATTCCTAGGGTCTGGCCTTGAGTTTATTGGATAGGAGACAGTAAGGTTTAGTGGGTTCTTTGGATCATGAGTCCAGACACCTGGAATCTACCTGGACAAGTCATAATCTCTTCAGGCCTTATAAGGGATTGTACTGAGATTCCCTCCCACTCTAACATTTTATTACCATTTTATGATTCTGTGATATACTTTGATATAAAATCTGTGGACATTGTGAACCACGAGGGTGGGAGGGAGGGACTTTCCTTTCTTTAAAAAGCATAAAATTGGAGTAAAAACTAAAGTATATGAAATTATTGTTAATACTCTTCAGAGCTAAAGTCACTTTGCTTAGGAAAGAGAAAATTGCTAATCAAATGAACTTGTATATTTTATATAAAGAAGGAAGACCTAGAATAAAACCAGAAAACAGAGATAGAAGGGAACTAGTTCTTTTTTATTTTCCTCATTTAAAGAGAAAAAATAACAATGAAACAGCTAGATTTCCCTCAACAAATTTTTCTGTGTATGTTTTTTTTTTTTAAATTCCTTTCATCCAGATCATATAGATGCAAGATATCCTGTTGGTCTGTCATCATAGTTCCTTAAGGGGGGTGCCAAACCCTAAAATTGGCACCGTGCAGTATATACAAGATATAACCTTAGGTTATTTACTACTTCACCAACTAGTTGGCGAAACAAGATGGAAGAAGGGAAAGACTTGAGAATGTTCCCATAACAACTTGTAAATTGAATATATGGGTAGCTAGGTGTCCAAGTATAGAGTGATGGCCCTGGAGTCAGGAAGACTCATCTTTTTGAGTTCAAATTTAGCCTCAGACACTTCTCAGCTATGTGACCTTGGACAAATCTCTTAACCTTGTTTGCCTCAGTTTTCTCATCTATAAAATGAGCTGGAAAAGGAAATGGCAAACCACTCCAGTATCTTTGCTAAGAAAACTCCAGATTTGTTTGTGAAGAGTCAGACATGACTCAGTAATAGTAACAACAGTAACAGAAGAAAGAGCACTGAATTGAGAATCAGAGAGCTGGATGGCTCTGCTGTTGAGTCTTTGTGGTACTGTGGACAAGTCTCAGCTTTCTGAACTACAGTGTCCTCCCTCCAAACATGAGGGCAAAGCAGTTTTAAGAATCTTTTTCAACTCTGGATCTTTAGTTCTTCAACCTGAGTGCTGATGGGATGTATGGATGTAATAGAATGCCTGGAACTGACTTTGAGTAACCCAGATGCTCCTTTCCCTTCCTTTCACCTTAGAATCTTGGAGAAACCCTTGGGTTACAACCCTGAGAAAGCATACACACCCCTCCAAGCAGGGGGAAATTTATTTTTCCTCTGTTCCAGATAACTTCTGCTTCCTGTGGGTGGACACTGTGTTTTACATCCTGAGCAATAGCTACCTGGGGCATCATCAAGCTTCTTGGAGGGATAATTGATGTTAGAGAGGAGAGAGCTTTGAAGGCCTTTAGCCACTCTAGTCCCACTTCACCATTTGAAGGTAAGGAAGCAAATCTACAGAAATCAGGATTGTCCAAGGATGAACACCTGGTTTATGGCAGTTCTGAGGCTAGGATCCAGAGCACCCAGCTCCCCAGACCAGTGCCCTTTCCCTTAAATCAAACTCACTCCTAAAGGAGCCTAGTTCTCTTATTTGCTTATTTATTTAAAATTAATTATTTACCAGTCAGAGTGCACTGATGGGAAATGTAAGAGAACTATTCCTGTCCACATTTTCTTGTTCTGGTATTGACCAACTACCCACCCCCAACTCCTCGTCCCATACTCCAGAACATCCCTCTGCTCTCAGACTCCCTACCCTTGGTTTCCAAATCTAGGTTTGTTTTGAAGGTAAATTACCTGCATTCAGCTCGCCTTTTGTTTAGTGATCTAAGATTGGTGAATAAGTCAAGATGTTTGCTGGAAGTTTCCTAACTCCTGTTTGATTTTGTCTTCTGGTCCCTGCTTCCTCCTTAGCTTTCTGCTGTGGGCTGAAGAAAAAGGAAACTTTTTGGGAGCTGGAACTGAGGCTTACCACTGCAGCCCAGGGTGGGGAGGAGATGGGTGAGTGGGTGGATGGGAACAGCAACAACAGTAGCTGGTCAAGCAGCAGCTTTGCAGTGGCTATACATCTGACCCTAAGCAGATGAACCTGACTCTTTTCCTTTTCCAAGGGAAGGCTGTGTTCTCCCTTCTCCTCCCCAGCAGCTCCAGGCAGAGGTCTGGAGCAGAGAGAGTTGGAAGGGTATGTTCAGACAGAACTCTGATCACCTGTACCCCTCCCTAGCTCTCTTGTATTCAATAAAGATCAGTGATTCTTATTGCAATGGATGTTATAAATGTTCAATAAATCTGAACACACAGCAAAAAAAAAAAAAGTCAAGAGAAGCATGAAAAGGTAAGCAGGAAAGGAATATCATAAGAGACATATTAAAGTTGAACTGTTTACAATCTTACGTGGAAAGATGATATTTGTAACTCATGAGACCTTTCTCATTATTAGGGTAGTTGGAGGAGATGATAGACAGATAGATAGATAGATTAGATAGCTAAATAGATAGATGGCACAGGGTAATGCTGCCTGACCAGCTACTGCTGTTGCTGTTCCCACACTCCCACCCACCCATCTCCTCCCTACACTGGGCTGCAGTGTTAAACCTCAGTTTCAGCTCCCAAAAAGTTTCTTTTCTTTTCAGCCCACACTAGAAAGCTAGGGAGGAAGCAGGGAATATGAATATGAAGGTATGATATCTAAAAAATAAAATAAATTAAGTGGTAAGAGAGGAATATATTGGGAGGAGAAAGGGAAAGATAGAATGTGGTAAGTTATTTCATATTAAAGAGGCAAGAATCAGGTTTTACAATGGAGGGGAATAGGGGGGAGATGGGAAGGAACAAGTGAACCTTATTTTCATCGAATTTGGCTTAACATACACACTCAATTGGATATCTTATCCTACAAGAAAGTAGGAGGGAAGGAGATAAAAGGGGGGTGATGATAGAATGGAGGGCTGATTGGGGCAGGGGGTTGTCAGAAGCAAACACTTTTGAAAAGGGACAGAGTCAAAGGAGAAAATAAAATAATTTGGGGGTGGGATAGGATGGAGGGAAATATTGTTAGTCATTCACAACATGACTACTATGGAAGTGTTTTGCATAACTACACATGTATAACCTATATTGTCTTCCTTCTCAGTGGCGGTGGGTAGGAAAGGAAGAAGGCAGAGAATTTAGAACTCAAAGTTTTCAAAACAAATGTTAAAATATTGTTTTTACATGAAACTGGGAAATAAGATGTTCTTGCAATAAAGGTATAGAAATCTATCTTGCCCTTCAAGAAAGTAAAGGAAAAGATGATGGGGGAGGGTGATAAAAGGAAGGACAGACTACAGGAAGGGGTAATCAAAATGCATACCATCTTGAGGTGGGGGTGAAGGGAAAGATTGGGAGAAAATTTGGAACTCAAAAGCTTGTGGAAATGAATATTGAAAACTAAAAATAAAGAAATAAATTTAAATCTTAAAAAATAATTAGAGATAGTGGTCTGTCACAAAAGGTTAAAAAGAAATGATCCTTTCGACAGGGACTCAGTCAAGAAGGAGACAACCCTGGAAGTAGCACAACGGCTGTTATTCTGATCATGGACTATCAATGGATATTATCGCTATTGTAATCTCCTCAGATTTTATCAGTTGTTTATTGTATGAATTGCACAATGACTTTTACTTTAAAATAAAGTTTGACTCAAATAGTTCAATCATAATAATCCTTTAGTTCACTTTTTTAAAAACTGTGTTAGATATCTACATTTGTATAAGACCAGTATGTCCATGTTAGATAGATATGCTGACATAGATTGTACACACACACACATATGCATTTATGTGTGTGTGTGTGTGTCTCAGGGATGGCATAGAGAGATACCTATGAAATCTCAGCTACCTCTTTCTAAGGAAAACTGAGATTTCTTCTTTGAGGGGAACAGGCAAAAGGCTTTGTCTAGAAATTTGCTCCTTCAGTGATTATCCCCCAAAGATGTATGAGGCTAAATTATTTCTATCTAACTTCTCAAATATTGGTAGCCTGGGGGACATAAGTAGTATTCATAAGGAAAATTGCTCCTCTAATTGCTCTTAAAGATGAGAATATTCCTTAGTTTACATTTGTCTGTCTAGCTCCTTCACAACAAACACCAATTACAGAAAGATTATCACAAATAGCAAATAGCAAGCTAAACCAATTAACCAAACATATAGTAAACAGAAATGCAAGAAATTATAAGAATTAGAACACACCAGTGAATATGTAACTGAACGACCTTTTTAGCTGGGAGCTAAAGCTATGTCAGCTAAAATCAAGAAAAAGAACTCAATCTCACCCAAGGAGGCTCATACTTGCGTCCTTTAAAGAGATAAACTGGCAATCAGGCATTTTAAAGAGCTGACCTCCCTCACATATTTGTTGCTTCTCTCACATGCCTCTCACAAAAAGTGTCTAGTGAAATGTGTTTCTCTGTCTTTCTTTCAATCTTTCTGTCTCTCTATTTCTCTGTCTTTCTGTCTCTTTGTCTCTGTCTCTCTGTCTAGGTCTCTCAAAACTCGTATCAAATCTACCCTATACATAGGTATGCAAAATTTAGGTATCACCTTCAACATTTTCTCTATCAGTCTAGAGTCATGTCTCCTTATGGATATGCAGGGATATACAAACTGCCCCAGGCTTGGTTTATCTTCTAAAAAAAAACAGGTGGTATTGAAAACAATTATAGGAATTCTAATTGAGGATGATTTTTTTGTATATCTAAATGATCAAAATTTTAACCACCAGAGTAGAGAGTAATTACCTCTGGGAAGTGTCACAATTTTCTTGTCAACCCAGCAAGAGTTAGTTATGCTGATGAAGCTACTACAGGACAGAAAATCCTGATCCTAGCATAAAAGGTTAATTTGCAGAATTAGAGAAACCACTCTGAAAACAAAATGTAAATTACTATTTATTGGTTAATTAAAATTAAATTGTAAAAGTCTAAAATGAAAACTAGTATGTTATTCTACATTCCAAATGTCCTACTTTGCTTTTTTTTAAAAACTCAGTTCAAGAACTGATAAAACTGCACAGCAAAAATTAGATGTCTTAGCCTTTATCAAAAGAGTTTTTAAGCTCAGAAAATATAAAAGATGAAAAAAAAATGTGGATGTAAACTTTTACATTGTTTTTCTCTAAGATTCATGAAGATTTTTCTCTTCTCATCAAATCTAAATTTAACTTATTGGAAATTTTAAATTGGAAGTTTAAAGAAAAGATTTTCTGAAAGAAGTGTTTTGTAAGTATTATTTAAGTAGTTGGATTGATAGAAAATAACAGGTGCCAGAGCACTTTTATCACTACCACAATGAAAGGTAAATAATGGTGGTATTATTTCTATTATTTTACAGATAAGGAAACTTGGGGCCAAAGGAGTTTAATGAATTCAATCAGATAGTCAGTCAATAAACATTTATTGAGAACCTACTTTGCACTGATTTGCTCTTTTTTACACTATTAGCTAGGAGAACAACCAGGATTATAACTGAAATCGCTTGCTCTATTTATTGAATCACTCTGCTTTATGGTCTGAATAGGACAAAAATACATGTTTTTCTCTGTGTAAATAGGAAATTTAATTAAAATCAAAATTTTGTTTGGTTATTTATTAAAAATGGTTGTCTTCTACATGATTTATATGATTTTATTTTGACATAAGAATTTTCATAACACATGAAGCATTTTTACCCTAGAAATGAGAATTTATATAATATTGATAGCACAAATTGTATAACTATTTGAGTGATGGATTTTTGGGGGGTGAAGAAGGCCTGTTTTGGGGGAAGCATGACTCAAAATGATTCAGTTCAGTCCAATATCATTTTAGAAGGTCTGCTCTGCACAATGAAGCATATGTCAAATAGTATGAGATAACATCTATTGATGTAGGCACAAATCTGGGTTCAAGGCCTATCTCAGACATATAATCATTGTGCTACTTTGGGCAAGACTCCTAGCCTCTCAGTGTTCTGAGTAATACCATAGGACTGTAATCTGCAGAGAAGATGTCCAATATTGGTAAAGGGAGTTTCCTTATTCATAAGTTCCCCATATCAGTAATATCACAGGCCATTATTCACTATCCTATAGGAAGGCAATCATCTGAGACCTGGAAAGAAATGCCGAAAATGGAACAATCCTTATTCTCAAGACACTTATATTTCACAGATTGTATATAATTTTATGTTGATTAGTATAGCATATACAAAGTGATAAAAGTTGATTCAGCAAGTAGAGATCCCTAACAACTGAGGAACATCAGAAAAGTATTTCTATAGAATATCTGGCACATGAGCTGTACTTTGAAGGAAGAGAAGGATTCTGGGTATATCCAAGTCTTAAAGGGCATTATTTAAAATATATAAGTTAAATAAATTTATAAATTGTAAGTTCAAGAAAATAGTAACACAAGCTTTATGAAATTGCCCTTTAACTCTTTATTTTTAATTTAATTGATTCCTAAAATTGAATTAATTAGCTAATTTTTCTGGTTTGGTAAGGACTTCAGCTTTTTTATTTTTACTTTATCACTGTGGCAGCAACCTCTGTGAAGGTCAATCACAAAATGTATGTGGTTCAGTCTTAGAGAGTCACCTGAGGCACAGAGAACTTAATTGATCTTACTATGATGAGATATATTTTTTTAATCACACATCTAGCATCAGAGGTAGGATTTTAAATGTTTTCTTCCTGAGTCAAAACACTCTTCTCAGATAGAGATCAGGCCATCAGAATTATAAATCTGTCCATTATGACACACTGCCTCTCGTTGAGTTGACACAGCTTTGTAAAAGTTTTAAAAAAGTAGCAGCAGAGCCAAGATGGCAGAGTAGAAGTAGAGACCTGCTACAGCTCTTCTCTAAAGCCCTTCAGTAAACCTGTAAAAAATGACTCTAAACAAATTCTAGAGCAATGGAAGCCACAAAATGACAGACTGAAGCAAATTTCTAGCCCAAGACAATCTGAAAGGTTGACGGGAAGGGTCTATCATGCAGCCTGGGAGAAGAGCACGGTTCAGTCACAGGGGCACACAGACTGAGCAGGAACAGACTTTAGGGAATGGAATCACTGGCAGCTGCTATGGGTTCTTGACTTCTCAACCCACAAATGCTAAAGATAGCTTCAAAGGTCAGTGGGTAGGGTCTCTCACCTGGCTGAGAGGGGAGCATGGTCCAGTCCCACGGTGGTTGCAGCCGCTGCTGAGGGCTGCTTCTGGAGCCTTTCACTTAAAGAAATTCAAAAGTCAAGGAAAGGAAGGAAAGGGAAGGGAAAATGAGCAAATGGGGGAAAAGAAACAGACTATAGATTCTTACTTTCTCAGTGAAGAGGTATTTTCATATGTCATTGGTGATGAGGAAGATCAAAACGTACAGTCAGAAGAAGACAACAAAGCCAAATCTCCTCCATTCAAAGTCTTTAAGAAAAATATGTATTAGTCTGAGGCCATGGAAGAGCTTAAAAAGGATTTTGAAATTCAAGTCATAGAAGTAGAGGAAAAATTAGGAAGAGACAGAAGAGCGATGCAAGAAAATCATGAAAAACAAATCAGCAGCTTTGCTAAAGGAAGCCTAAAAATTGCTGAAGAAAAAGTTCTAAAAAAGTTAAATTGCTAAACACTATACTGATAGTATTATGCATCATGTTGAGTAGAATTAAGAATGTATTCTGAAGTGCATTTATTCAGAAATAAAATGTCACAACAAATATAATTAGTGGATGAAATAAAAATATCATGTGTTTTCTATATAGTTAATAAAATATTTCATTTAGAAGATGAAAAACACCAATTAAGGTTCCAATTTGTATTTTTTAAAGAGGAAGCAGAGTGAGAATTATTAGGCATCAAACAGTATGATATAATGCTAACTTTTCATTCGAATGATGTTGTGCACTAGAACTGGGCATTTAATTTTCTGGAAACTCAATTCTTCCATCTGTACAATTTTGATAAAAAAAAAAAATAACCAACCCCTGCAGAGACTTAATTTCAGTTGAAAAAAACACAGTAATGTAAATGAATTAAAAGGCATAGATATGAATAATATGAACTTTTAAAATTAAATAGACTAAATATGGTACAGAAACATATTATCGACTGTCTCTGGAAGTCAATAGAAAGAAATTTTAACTCCCAGTGAACACTTGAAAGATCACCAGATTGATGTCAAATCTAATTAATTAGCATTCTTGTACTATAACAGAAAAATTCTCCATTTTGTCTAGTTTTCTTGAAAGAAAATGTTGTAAGTACTTCATATTTTGGTTTTCTAATCAATTATGAAAGTCTCTTTCAATTGAGGCAACATATTTATCATCTCAAATTACTATTCCATGTATTTACTTACTAAAAATAGGTAAGTAAAAATAAAAAAAAACAAGACCAAAACAAATAAAACTCTCCTCATTGACCATGTCCAAAATTTAATTTTTCATCTTGCACCCTTAATTTGCACCTACCTGTTGGAAGAGGAAGAACATGCATCATCATCAGTCCTCCAGAAATGTAATTGATAGTTTTGTGGATCTTAAACCTTTTGAAATTGTCCTTATGATATCGATTTTAATACTTGATTTTTTTTGCTCTTTTTACTTCATTCTGCCTCTGTTCATAAATGTCTTTTCATATTTCTCTGAAATAATTAATTTCATAATTTCTTATAGGACAATAATATTACATTGCATTATATACACATATAATGTGTCTATTCATTCCCTAATTTATGAGTAACCTACAATTTCCAGCTAATTGCCATAACAGAAAAGCAATTACAAGTATTTTTATTTTCTCTATGTGAATTCCTCTTCTCCTCCTCCTCCTCCTCCTTCTTCTTCTTCTTCTTCTTCTTCTTCTTCTTCTTCTTCTTCTTCTTCTTCTTCTTCTTCTTCTTCTTCTTCTTCTTCTTCTTCTTCTTCTTCTTCTTCTTCTTCTTCCTCCTCCTTCTCCTTTATTTTTTTTTTGGAGCAAAGACTTACTTGTGGTATGCAAGATATGAAAGTTTAGTAATACTGGCCACATAATTTCAAATTGCTTTCCAGAATACCTTTTTCAAAGCTCCAGCAATAGTATATAAATTCACCTATTTCCTCATAGCCCTCTAGCAGTTGTTATTTTTCTTTTATAATGAGTTTGCCAATCTGATAGGTGTGAGGTAGAACCACATTGTTGTTTTAATCTGAATTTTGCTAATTATTAATGACATTTTTCCATATGGTTGCACATTCTTCTAAAATCTGCCTACTTATACTCTATTTATCAGCTGGGGAAAGCTTCTTGTTCTTATAAATTTGATCAGTTCCCTATATATCTTAGAAATGAGAGTTTATCAGAGAAATTTTTTGCAAAGATTTTTCCTAGTTGCCTGTTATTCTTCAGTCATGTCTGACTCTTAGTGACCCCATTTAGGGGTTTTTGGCAAAGAACTAGAGTGGATTGCATTTTCTTCTCTAGTGTCTTTTATAGATGAAAAAACTGAGACTAATGGCTTAAGTGACTTGCCCAGGGTCACACAGCTATCAAATGTCTGAGACTGGATTTGAAGTAGGAACATGTGTCTTCCCATTTCCAAGGCCAACACACTATTTAATGTGCCATATATCTAGCATCCTAGATGCCTGCATACCTTCTAATTTTAATTACATTTTCTTTGTGTAAAATCTTTATAGTTTTATAGAAAATGCAACTTTTGCCTTCTGTGTTTTCTAGTCTTTTTATTTGGTCACAAACTCTTCTCTAAAAATCTCTTTATTCCTTACACTTCTACTTATGAAGACCATGAAGTCACTCCTTAAGTCTCAATAATGTCTACATCTGTGAACCGAAGGTCTATATGTAGCTTCTCCCAGATTACTTTCCAATTTTTCATATAAGTTTTGTCAAATAGTGCATTCTTACCTCAGTAACTGGGTTCATAAGCTTTATCAAACACTAGGCTGCTGTATTTGTTCCTGTACTGAATAGTATTTGACTTACATGATCTAGTGATTGGGTTCTACATTTTATTTGTGCCAGTACCAAGTCATTTTATTAATTATTATGTTGTGGTATGCTTTGAGACTTCATAACACTAAATTCTCTTCTTTCTTGTTTTGTTTTTCATTGTTTCCTTTGAGATTCTTGACCTTTCATTTATCTGTATAAATTCCCTTCTTTTTCTAGCTCTAGAAAAAGTCTTTCTGAAGTTGGATTGCTATGGAACTGGCTAAGCAAATTAATGTAGGTAGCATTGTCATTTTTATTATTTTTGATTTGGACTACCCAGGGAGTAATTAATATTTTTTTCTAATTATTTAGTTCTATAATCAAATAAATATTATTTTGAAGTAGTATTCAAATAGTTTTTGCTGTGTCTAAGAAGGTGGAAACTTAAATATTTTATAAATTCTATACGGACACTTTTTGCATAAAGTAAATCGGTTATCGTGTAGACCTTTCACACTCAAGGGGATCTGTGTAGCCCCAACCACTGCCTGGCTCTGAGGGCCACGTTAGCAAGAGCAGTTTCAGGACCTGGAGAAACGGACTCCTGTGAAGGGGCTGCATAAGTGCTGAATACCCATGCTGTTTGCTGCAATTGGGAGCTAAAGTTGAGTTGGTTTAGGATCTTTTGGCCCTCCTGCAGGGGAGTCAAATTTATATATAGTAAGATCTGTAGTTATGTTAATAAAACTTATTATCTTTCTGCTCCCATTTATCCATCTTATACAGAAATATTGATTATTAAGATTCTACAACTTTAAGGAAGCTATTTTTTTTTTTCACTTAAATTTCAGTTGAAGCTTTAAGGCTCTCAAAATAAGTGCCATTTCCAAGAAGCAATAATTGTGTTTCGTCTTTGCCTCAATTTCTTTTTCTTGTCTTTCCCTAATTCACAGCTTCTGTAGCTCATTACTTCCCCATTTTGGAAGACTCCACACTTTCTGTGCTCCACCCTCTCCTTACACCTGGACGTTGCAATTCCTCCCATGACACAGAAAACCCCACATACCTGTTTCTTCTCAGATCAAATTACCCCCTCTCCAAACATCACTCCATTATGATATAGATATTTAGACAATAAATTCCTTGAGAACAGGGTCTTTTTATCTATGTCTCCCCACAGCTTAGTACAGTGCAACAATCATAATAAGTGTTTAATAATTTTTCCATTAATTTATTCATTCATTCAAAAACATCTGGTTCATTGTTTTTTATGATTTCCTTTAACACTTTAATTTTTTTATTTCGTAAATTTTAACTACAAGTGAATTAATTTTCTATTTTTTCCTTCTTATTGGTATAAAAACATAAACCACTCCCTTGTGTATGCCCCACAAATTTTAATGTTTTATTGCATTTATATTGTCATTGTCATTAGTATAGCATTATTAATTCAATTAAATAATTTATTTACATTTAATTTTAATTTAATTTGTAATTAATTAATGAAAATTAATTTTAAAAGTTTATTCAAGTAATTATTCAATAGATTCACACAATTCAGTCATTTGTTTTTCAAGAGCTGCCATGAAGGTAATTCTTTGTGTTGCATTATTATTTTATGGGGTTTTTTTTTGTGAAGATTCTTTCCAGATCTCTACTCATTCATTTTACAGTTCTAAAAGTATATGTTAAGATTGATGTTTTATAGGTGTTAATTGATTCCAATGTAGAGTTTTTTTTTTTCACTTAGCTTTGATTTCAGAATATTCGTAAGTAATCTCTTAATATATTTAACACAGTTTTCTTCCTTGTTGCCAGATGCTTCATACACCCTGATGTAACAGTAAGATCCCTAACATACACAGGGGTCCTCCTACCACAGGTTCTTAGACCTGCATTCATAAAAGGAAAGGCAACTTTTGAGGGGTTAACAATCACTATAATAAAGCACATGCATCATTCCTTTAACTAAGCACATGTATCATTCACTTATTTCAGGGGAGTCAGCACTCTGAACTTCAAAGAAAATATAGAGAAATTAAAAGCCCTTAGTGGCTTCCCAGAATCCTCATCTGGAACTACAAACACTTCTAGTCAGTAAGCCGCACGGTAAAAACTCACCCTCAGAGTATTTATACACTTTTTAGAGTCAGAAGGCATAATCCTCTGACCCAGTGACTCACTAGAAAAAGAAAAAAAAAACAGAAAGGTACTGGGGAGCCTCCTACAAAACAACTCCCCTAATCAAGCTTCCCACCATGGGCAGGACCATCAAAGGATGGGAAAAACCCTCCCCAATTACATTATTCAATCAGAGGCACTTTTAGTAAAACAAGAACAGCAAAAGATCCTATTTTACCTGGCATTACACTTGACAAGAGGAAACCAAAGTAATCGTAAGTATTACCTTTATTCATTGGTTCAGTATGACCCCTGAATTCAAACTCATTGCTTTTAACATCTATCTTTCATTGATTTAATAATTTTACATTTAACAAATATAAGCATAATTCTGATAAATATTCCACTTGATAAAAGAACTCCATAATGTGTTTTTCTGTGGATTCATTTAACTGGGTGTTATTCATGTACATTAGACAATTTATAAGATATTTTGATTCAATTTCAGCTTTAACTTATAAGTCAAACTTAGTTCTACTTAGGAAAGATAACAGCGGATTTGAGAACAGATTGAACCTTAAAAGGCATAAATTATCCATGAATGACTCTCTATTACTTCAATTTTATGGACCTTATTACTTTGATGCCATGTTTTAGAGAACAGCTCTGCACTGGACATCAAATATTCTGGATTTTTCATTAAGTTTTTTTCTATTTCATTTGCCCATTGTACATAATTATAATCTGATTTTTGACTCTGGAAAAGATATGGCAATATATAGCTTCCTCCTTTCACTGAAGAGATTATGGACTGTTGGTGTGAAATGTAGCAGACCCTGTCAGATAGGGTCAATGCACACATTCTTTTTACTTAAGTTATTTTTACTTAACTATTTATTTTTCCTTTGTTATTAGTGAAATAAGTATTCAAGAAATGATTGAAATGTTAAAAAGGCATCAATAAACCTTAAAATAAACATTTTCACAGAAAACTTGTAAAACTAATTCAAATATATATTTCCAAGTATGCAAAAAAGTCATTAGACATTTATTATTAAGCAAAAGGTCCTTTGGTTAATAATTTAAATTGCTATATTTTTATTTCCCAAATAACATAGTAATGATGACATAAATTTATCTATTCATTCAAAAGAAATCCTGGTAGTGCCTACTATATTCATATCCCTTTTCTGATAGCTGAGCTTACTTCTCCTATGGTTCATTTTGAAAAAAAAAAGAGGGAGAGAAGAAATTGCTTCATTTCTTTACTGTACAATATCACATTTTTAGGTAATTATTTAAAAGTAAAAATAACAAATATATTACTGTGATAACTCAGTTACTAATCACATCAGTCACTTCTTCCATGAAGCCCTTCCGCATATCTCTCTTACTTTCGTCTGAAAGTTCTTTGATTTTCCTAAAGCACTTCTAAAATAAACATTTTTCCTTTTTCTTCTATTACATTTTACCTTATGGCATAGATAGATATAGATATGGATATGTGTAGATGTATATATGCATCTATATATATGCATTCATACATATATATCTCTTGTATTTTCTGCGTGTGCACATATATATAATTATATATGTATATAAATTGTAAATAGATTTATTTAAATATTATGTATACATTTGAGTACAATATTTATCCCCCCAGGTGACTTTTGATTCCTTGAAGGCTGACTATTCTGTTTCATTATTTCCATGGTCCTTCAATCTAGCTCGGTGAATATTAACAAAGGCTGCATAAACGTTTGTTGAATTGAATTAAATTGAAGAGAACAGAACTGAAAGGACAACTCCAACAATACCACAAGGATATAAATCATTAGGAATACTATTTTCATCATCTTAATTTTCCTTACTAGAAATTTATATATCAATTAAACCTTCCCTGTCTCTATCAAGTCTTTGTAAAAGTGTACTTTATAAAGTACACCTCAGACTATATTTAATTCTGATGGCTAGAAGCAAATTTGAGTAAGCAGGAGAAAATGAGAAGTCTTGAAGAAAATATGGGTTGTCCTTTTTGTGTTATCTCCCTTTACAATTTTCATGAAAGACTCTCAGATCACAAATGAATAAGTCTGAGAAAGGCAGCACTCTCCAATTACCTACAAATGGTTATCAAACTGATTAGGAGTAATTGGAAAGATCTTTCAAAGGTCTTGGAAGCATGGCTGATTGCAGTCTGTGTGATCACAAAGCATGAAACAGCCAGCATACCGAAAAAGCCTTCACCAAGTAAAAGGGAGAGATATCTTACTGAATATAATAACTCAAATATTGATGAGCTACAACATGCCAAGAGAGATTTGCCCAGAATGAAAATCAATGCTCTATGTTTGAATCTCAAAATCAATATATAACTGATTATAATGTAACAATGATCTACATTTCAATAAGGGATTTAATACGTCAGCTACATTATTTACAGTATTTGTACAAGGGGGAGTTTTCCCTCTCTGTTACATAAAAAATGTATCCTGACTATTTATTTACTGTCTATGCATTTTCACAAAATGTTTATTTTATCACTGGACCCCGAGTGAACAGTATTTTTGAAATTAAGAAATTATTTTGACTAAAAATATCTAAAAGGGAAAAGATTACAACGTGAAGACGTTTAATTAAATGCCTGAATTCTTTTCAATAAGTGTTCATTTTTCAGTGAACTAGTTGACTAAATTTCTTGACCACTCAAATAAGCAGAATAGCCAAAGAAGTTTAGATTTTCATTGGACCCCCCCAAAATCAGTTTCTCAATATGAATTTAAAAACCTCTGATGTGTCTAAGGCAGTGACACTTTTGCCCCTCACCCCCACCTCTAACTTCTCTGCATCTCCTTATCTCGCCAGGGGCTAGAAGGACAGAGTCTACTTCAAGTCAGCATTCCAGCACTGATTGGCACAGGAATTTCAAACGTCTACGTCTCTAAGATGATTCATTCCTTGCTAAGTACCATAGTGCCTCTCCCCCATACACATCCTAGGAGCCCACCTCACTGATTGAGTTTAGATTTAGTCCAAAAACAAAATTGGTTTAGATTACTGTAGCTCAGAACTGAATTCAAGAGATCCATTACAATGCCAGAATCTACAGTTCATATGTAAGACATGATTGACATGTTCCCTTCTCATAAAGTGCCAACACTCCAGCTAGAGGCTTACAATAAGACTCTCATACAGTATAGACTAAACATGGCATTTGAATTAAGAAAAAAAAAGATAAGTAGTTTATATGTTCATCAGAGGAAACTTCATGGTGAAGGTGAGTCAAACTGAGGCTTGAAATACTTGGAATATTTGACTAGACAGAAAAAAAGGCGAAAAAATATCTAATGCAGAGGGTTGAGAAGGGTAAATAAGTAAGATGCTAAGGTCATATTTTGGATGATCTTTAAAGCTCTACCATATGAGAATAGTGGGATCAGTTGACTACACTTAGTTTATAAAAAGATAGGATTGTCAGGTATATGCAGAAGTTCTTCTTAGAAGAAATATAGTGTGAATCATTAGTAATGAGAAGAACCAGGTAGGCTGGTTCAGATGTAAGGACTTAAATAAAGGTCCTACCCAAGGGATTGGAGAGAAAGAGTCAAATTGTAACTAAAAATAGCATATAGCGGTAGAAGAGAGATACGTGTTAGAAGAAAATTCCCACAGTTAATAGCATGGACAATGGGAAACAACTTATAACTGACACTAGATCATCCTATATCACACTTCACATGTTACAGAAAATTTTGCATATATTTTTTATTTAATCATTTCAATTGACCCCATTTAGTATTTTCTTTGCTAAGATAGTAGAATAGTTTGCCATTTCATTCTCTTGCTCATTTTACAGGTGAGCAAACTGAGGGAAAGAGGGTTATGTGGCTTGCCCGGGATCAAAGAGCTAATAAGTATACGCAGTCACTCAGCCTTCCTGACTCCAGGTCTAGCATTCTATCTACTGTTCCTCCTAACTGTCCTATTTACATATATGACCTAGTTTAATTCTCAAATCATGTGAGCTCAATAATGCAAGTATTATTATTTCCATTTAACCAATAAGGTAACTGAATTTCAGGGAAGGATTAAATGACTCTCCAAGGACATATAGAAGTGACAAAACTAATACTTGATCCTAGGTCACAAGACTATAGATTTAAAAGTAGAAGGAATTTTGAGGTCATCTGACTCACTGCTTCTCTCCTTTTACAGGTGAGGAAATGAGGCACTGGGGTGAAGTGGGTTGACCAAGATCAAACTGCTAGTAATGACTGATCTAGTATTTGATCCGAAGTCCTCTGATTCTTAAGCAAGAATTGTTTCTGCTCTGTCACACTTCCTCCTGGGAATCCAGGCTCAGTAATCTTTCCAAAACACAGCGCTGTTACAAAAGGAAGAGTCTGGACATAATTCATTGCTAAAGATATTGCCAGAAACTCCACATAAAGAGTTCATAACAGAATGAGAAAATAAGGAATGGGGTGCAAATGAGGGACTGGTGATGATAATTGAATCTATTACTGTTGCTGAGTTTTCCGAGAGAGTACACATGATATAGTTTTCCTAAGTCTAATGCATTCTTTCCAGAAAGTCTTCTTGCCTCTACTACCAAGATGCTTAAATGAAAGCTCTATTTTTTTGACAGATTATACTGATTAGTCCTAAATAGAAATGTGTAGAAAATATTACTTTGCAAAATTTACCGTTAATCTTAGGAACCACAGCTGTATGCAAGCAGGTGCCTATGCAAAGGGAAGAGTGGTCATTATCTATCTATCTATCTATCTATCTATCTATCTATCTATCTATCTATCTATCATCTTTCTATATGCGTATGTATATGCATACATATATATGCACGTATATACATATTCACACATATACACAAATACATTATATATATACATGCATATATACATATACAAGTATATGTAGAAATATATATGTATATATGTTTTTGTGTGTATATAACACACATATATACATATATTAGAAAGAGAAAAAATGATGCATTACAAAATGGGATTATTAACACCAAATAGGTTTCTTTTGGCTTTCATTTATATTTTGCAAGATTTAACACTAGCTCATACATAAAGTCAATGTGTTATCATGATAAATATTTTAGGAATCTTGAAGAATACTGTGTAATGTACCCTGGTAGATCTATCTTGAGGGGAATACTGGATAGGATCCATCACAAGACTGAAAGGTGAAATGTTTACTAGCCTTATTTTTTAATAGAAATTTAATATCTTACTAAGCCATGTGAAATTCAGTCTTTACTGAGTAACTCAGTTACAGATTAATATTTTACTATTAAGCCTTGAAAAAATTACAAATATACTATAGCATTGCAGAAGGTAACAAATTGATTACCTACTAACCAGATGCAAAGGGAAGGACTTTTAGGCTGTATCAGTCAGACAGTTTTTTATTAGGTGTCTACTAGGTGTCAGGCACTATGCTAAGCACTGGAAATCCAAGTATGAAAAAAAGACATTAACTGTACTCAGAGTTTACAATCTATTACAGGAAGATAGCACACAAAAGGAAGCTGAAAACAAGGAAATTGGGCTGAGAAAGGTGCCCAACTCAGGGTGATGAGGGTTCCCCAATAATGAACTTCCTGGAGTGCAGTGAAAAAATCATAGAAGTCCCAAAGTTGTGAAACCAGGTGAAAAATGAGAAGATGATCTGAGCTGAGCTCTCTCTTTGAATGCAGGTTTCAGTTTTCATGGCTTTTCCTTCCAGTCAAGGGAAACAGAGGGTGGGGATGAGGTAGAGGACCAAGGCCAAGGATGATGAGGTTTTTCTAATAACGTACTAAAGAAATAAAAATATCATAGAAAAAATGTCCATTTTAAAAGTTATGGGTCTTTAATTAGTTATACAAAAAGACTTGATAATGGTGAGGTAATGGAGTGAGGGAAAGGAAAAACAAAACAAGACACCAGATTTGATGTCATAGGATTTGGTTTCAATGAGTAGATCTAAATATTTGCTAAATGTATGATTTGGGGTTAAAAACTTTAAGCCAGTAATTCTTAAACTGCAGTGGTAGACTTGTTTTATTTAATTTTTCCGATATTTTCATAAGTGGATATCAATATAATTATTTTCCTTTGTAATTTTTTAAAATTTTATTTAGCACACTTACAAGCATTATTCTGAGTAGTTTATAAGTTTCAACAGATGGCCAACATGTTCCATGACCTACCTCCATTAAACCTTAGCTCTCTTATATACAAAATGGGACTAATATTTGTAACATCTCCCTCATCAAGCTGTTGTGATGAATATGTTTTATAAACTGCCAAGCATGATACACATGTGAATCATCTTTGTCACGATGACATTTGAATGTACATATGCTTCATAGAATCAAGGATATCAAAATTGAAAAAGTACCTCAGAGACCATATGGTCCAGCTCCTGCATATATGTTAAATAGTCCTCCAGCCCTTGTTGGAAAACCTCAAGTGAGAGGGAAATCAGGATTTCTTAAATTAACTTGTTCAATTTTTGGATAGCTGAAATTGGCATTAATTCTTCCTTTATAGGACATCTATTCATTATGCCTAGTTTTACTCTCTGGTGGCAAACAGAGTAAGCTTAATCCTTCTATGTGACATGTCTTCCAAGCCTGGAAGACAGTTATCCTATTCCTCTTCTTTCTTCCTCAGGCTGTACATTCTTAGTTCTTACAAGTAATCATTGTATGGATCCATGAGAATCCCTTCACCATCCTGATTCTCCCTTGGCTACCTTAAAACTTATAATTGCTATTCCAAACATGTGCGTTGTTCATAGCAATGTATTAAGTGTAAAGCCAAAGTTACCTCATTCTGATCATAGGGTCTCACTTAAAATAGTTTAAGGTCTCATTAATTATTTTGTCTGTCCTATTACATTGTTGATCCATTCAGAGCATAGAGGCTTCGAAAGATAAATTATTGCTAGCTATGCCTCCTCCAGGGGTGTTTATTACCACATATTTTCTATGAAGGTTTTTTTTATAACAAGTCAAAGTAAATGTAAAGTTGTTATTTTTTTAATAATGAAGGAAACAAACATAAATATGAGACTATATATTTATCCCCATTAATGTTATCTTATTAGACTTTAACTAATATTTTGACTAATCATGACTTTTTGATTCCTGATCTTTAATTTAATATAATTATTTAATATAATAGTTATCCTCCTACTATTTCTCTCTGTTTCCACGTTCCTGTCTCTGTTTCTTTCTCTCTTTACCAAATCAGTGATAAAAATATTAAACAACACAAAGCAAAAGAGATCCCCAGAACATTCCACTAGAGATCTTCTTCCAAATAGAATAATAAAATATTAATGTATACTTTGAGTTCCACCATTTTCCCAGTTTTGAATACACCTAACTTAATATGGTCTAGTCCATGTCTTCCCATTTTATCCACAAAAATAACATAAGATATTTCATCAGATGATTTCATAAAATATATGTTAACAACTTTTATAACATTTCATTGATATACCAGTTGTATAGTTTCATCAGTAATGAGTCAGGCCAGACTAATTTCATTTTCTTCTTTGACGGTGCTATAGAACTGATTAGGTACACCTGAAAGAGAGTGGAAAGGATGTTTTAGCCAAGACAATGGGTTTTGAACCACACATGGCCTCCAGACCACAGGTTCCCTATCCTAGGCCTACAATCCTGAAAATATAATCAAAAAGGATTTGACATGAAAATAAAAGAAAGGAGCTATTTCTGTATTCTACCAAGCTAGATATCATAAGGGTACTAGGAGATGAGGACAAATATTAATAGAACTAGCAGAATTTCATTGGCCACAAAATCCAAGAAAAATGATATCTACAACATCCATGACATCAGATGCACAGCATTTGGGCACATAAATGCACACAATATGAGTAACTAGTTCATTGAACCAAAAGTCATAATGCGAGCAGAAATTTCTAATACAATAGGCATGGTTCGAACTTCATAAGATAATAGTCATGACAACAGCATGACTCTCAAAGGGGATGCATTATTTTATTGTTATACTTTTGAACTTGACAACACCAAAAAGCACGAACATTTCCATATATTTGGAAGCAAAATAGCATTTTATATGAAATTGCAAACTTCCTTTCTGTGTAACTTATTAGAGGAGTATGCCTTATTTAAAAGGAACAAGATAGGTAAGGGCAAAGGTGAGGGTTTAGAATGGTATTACATGTAAAAATATAATCATGAAGAAACCCAAGATACAAAAGGGAAAACATAGCAAGAGTATTTAGGCGAAGGTTTATGCAGGCATATATTTTTAAAATAATATTTTCATTAGAGTATGACAGATCAACTGGTACACAAAAATGGAAAGGATTAGAAGTTTCAAAAACAGATCACAAGCCTGACATGAAGATATGATATGGCAATAATGAAGAATTTTAATCATATGAACATTTTTTGGAGTAAACCAAAGCAAAACAGCTAACCATATTTTTTTTCTTGTCTTGATGATGGAATATTTCAAAAATTGAAGACCTACTAAGGGGAATGCCTACTTTGCATCTGATTTTGACCAATAAGAAAAAGAAAAACACTGTTTTATGAGAATAGAAGTGAACTTATACCAGAGTGACCATTTCAACTTCCTCTTCAAAATAAAGTGAAGAAAGCCAGGAATATTCTAATGTACTACCTAGATTCTGGAAAATCAAATTTCAAAGGATTCAGAAAAAGGGTAGTTAGGATCCCAAGACTAAGGTTCTCAGACCAGGAAGGAATGATGTTCTGAAGATAAAAAGAGGAACACTTTTGATTAAGATAAAAAGGGAAGTTATCTACAGAGACCAATGTGGATGGACAGGGTCATTTATTGAACAATATACATTTGAGAAAGAAAAAATGTGCAGAAGATGAAAGGAATGGAAGAAAATAGAGAATGAAAGCAAAATTGAGGTATTGTCTTGCAGAAGAGCATTATAAACTAAAGTTCATAAGGAGATATGCCTGGTGAAGAAGGCCAGGCATTTTTGGTTGTTACTTTTCATTTTTAGCTATATTGAAGAAAAGACTGAAATCAAAGAAAGGATAGCAACGTTGCTCACTTTGTATAGGATAATGAAAGCTATTGATGGGAAGAAGGAAGCATTACTCAGATTTACGTTGTTTCTGTTTTCCTCAAAGGACACAGTAATATAGAGGACAAAAATAGCTATTAGAAAGTTCCTACTGCGGGCTGGAGCCAAGATAGTGGAGTAAAGGCAGGAACTTGCTTGAGTTGTGCCCCAAACCCCTCCAAGTGCCTGTAGAAATTGACTCTAAACAAATTCTAGAGCTATAGAACCCACAAAATGATGGAGTGAACATATCTCCAGCCCAAGAAAACATGGAAGGTTGACCAGAAGGATCTATTGTGCCCTGCTGGGAGCAGAGAGCAGGGTAGCATGTGTTATGCTGGCATAGAGAGGGCCTGAGCAGGCCTCAGGGGAATGAATCACTGGCAGTTGTGGTGGTTTCCAGAGTGTTTGGCCCTCAAACACCAAAGACAGTGTAGAAGCTCAGCGAGAAAACTCTGTCAGATCTGAGTGGGAAATGGTGTAGTCCAGCCCCAGCTCCAGGGAAATGGAGGTGGCTGTGACTCTAACAGCAGCAGCATCAGTGACTGCTTCTGGAGGTCCTGGCCCACAGATGGTGTGGGAATGGAGCAGCTGATTGCAGGGATCTCTTTTTTTGTTGTTTTAAACAATGTTTATTGCGTTTAAAAGATTACAAAATTTGAAAAATTGTAGGAAAGACTCAGATTTAAACCAGGGCAAACCCTAACAAGTAAAAATTCTGGCTCCTTAGGAAAACTGTCAGTTTAAAAACACTGTGGTGTTCACATTGGCAAGGCAGATGAAAAAGGTGAGACTTTGCACAAGCTATGGTTTTAAACTTTGAGTCTATCATTTCAAATGCATGGGGCTTAAAAATGGGATTCTGAAGGCCTGAACTGTCCCCTCCTCAAGAGAGGCCTTGAAACCTCCATCTGCAAAGAAACTCAATTCAAGGTCTAAAAAAGGAAAAGAAACAGTGAGGGGAGAGAGAGAAAGATAAAACTGATGGATATTTGGCAACGGAAACCATGAGGACATTTTGTCCTCACAGGTCATGCTTTGTTTATTGATAAATGGGACTCAGGAAGGCGGAGAACACTTAATTACTATCACAGCACTAACTTCATCTACCACATCATCATCAGCATTATAATTATTTGCATTTCCTACCTTTCATATATCTATATAATATATATATGTATGTCTATACATAGAGAGATATAGATATAGTAGATATAAATATAGATGTAGATATAGATATAGATATATTTACACCTTTATGTTATTATAAGCCAGTTGTTCCCATATGAATACAGGTATGGTCTCTCTTTGATATAAATATATCATTATTCAGTTTTCATTCCAAGACTTGGTTTGGTGTAACAATTGCACATAATTGTTCCTTGTTTTCTTTTTTCCTTTCCTTTCCTTTCCTTTCCTTTCCTTTCCTTTCCTTTCCTTTCCTTTCCTTTCCTTTCCTTTCCTTTCCTTTCCTTTCCTTTCCTTTCCTTTCCTTTCCTTTCCTTTCCTTTCCTTTCCTTTCCTTTCCTTTCCTTTCCTTTCCTTTCCTTTCCTTTCCTTTCCTTCCTTTCCTTTCCTTTTCCTTTTGCATAAGAAACATGTCCATTCAGTTCAGAGGCTCCCACTTTATTCAGATGATGGAGCGTGCATGAGATGTCCATCTGAGTTCTCGCCTCAGTACGTATTGAACTCATAGGAACCCATAATTTCAAAGCCTCTTTACAGCAACCTCTCAAGTACCTAACAAAGCTGAGGTAACAGTATCCATTCAGTGGAAATCTGATGACATGTGTTGAATCCTGATTCCAACCTGCATTGACTGAATTGTACATCACCTCTCCAATTTCTGTGAACACCTCTTTTATCAAAGATTTATCACCACTGAGTATAATCCTCTCTCTCAGGTCTGAGGCAACTCATACCACTAAACATTCACACGATCTAGAAAAGTGACCATTTTCCTGATCCTATTTCCATCTTTCCATCTCCATTAACATGAGTTGAAGCTGAAAGTACTTTGCCTCTTCATACAATGAAGTGTTGTCATTAAAATCATTCAAAATGAGTAGTTTTGATGTTCCTACAAAATATATATATATCAGAACATCTGTCCATCTCTGTCAGGGAAATAATGCTGTTTGACACTCTCCAAACAATTAACTCCTTGCCATCAAAAAGTCATCCTTGATTCAGGGTATTCGGTGAGTGTGGGTAGGCTAATGGTATACATGTGACCACCCACATCAATGTGGACGGATGCATTGGATTTTGTGAGTTGTGTTGAAGTAGGAATGGTTTGATTGTTCAATAAAGATGCAGGTCATCTAGTGATCAGAGGTCTTGACATATTGGGCCAACTGTCCCTCTGACTGGAGAGTAGCAGTACCAGCCTAGAGGGCGCACTGGTGAGAGGGGTGACCTGACTTCTCTAAGTAATGCCAGAGGAACAGTACCCATTTCCCTGCCCCCTCAATGACACCCCCCCAGCTCAGGGTGGGGGATTGTGATGGCTGCTGCAGCTGCTGCTGCCAGCAGTGGTGTCAGAGGCCTAGCTCTCAGGGGCTGCCAAGAGCTGAGTAGAGTAGCTAGGTAATGAGAGGGTGGAAGGAGACCAGGGGAGCCTCACACCCCTTCTCACCCATGGGCAGGGTGCAGACAGGGAGGCTTGGGAGAGGGACAGGTCTGGGGACTGTGGCTTCTCCTCCACCTACTGGCTGGCAGGCCAGCACATGGTTCCAAGCTCAATTTATCACTCTTCCAAAGGAGTAAAACACCCAGGACCCACCCAGTCCCTTTGGACTGCTGACAGACACTTTAAAGTTTTCATTAAAGGTCCAGGGAACTACCAGAAGGTCTGCAGCAAGTCCAGGTCATTTCAGCCAAAGGGAAGGAGATAGAGAGCAGGGATCTCATTGCAGGTGCTCAGGCAGAATTCTCTTCTTTGCCTCTACTTTTATCTGGGTCACAGTCCTGGATAGTGATTAGGGTGAATAGGAGCACTGGTGTGGCAGAGATTGTGGCTGTGCTGGAGAGCATTCAGAATGCTTGTGTTCAAAGACCAGAGTACAGGTCAGGAAAGTAGTTAACACCTCTCCTTTGATATTACCACCTTGGAAGAAATGAAAATTTACAGGCCTTTGATGTAGCTCTGAAAATAGTTGCATAAAATCCTTGAAGTTTGGGACACTACACAACACCGCCCCCCACCCACCTGGAAGTAGATGCTTACTTTGACAAAGAGTTAGAAAGTCAAGTATGTGGCCAGGAATTTGAGCAGATAGTGTTAAAAAAAAAACAAAACAAAACAAAACTCAGATCACAGAAACTTACATTGGTGACAAAGAAGATCGAAACATACAACCAGGAAAAGACAACAAAGTCAAAGTTGCTACATGTAAAACCTCAAGAAAAATATGAATTGGTTACAGGCCATGAAAGAACTCAAAAAGGATTTTGCAAATCAAGTACAAGAAGTAGAGGAAAACTTGAGAAGAGAAATGAAAGCAATGTAAGAAAGTCATGAAAAATGAGTCAACTGCTTACTAAAGGACACCCCCAAAATACTGAAGAAAATAAAACCTTAAAAAATAGATTAACCTAAGTTTCAAAAAAGGACCAAAAAGCCAACAAGGAGAAGAATGCCTTAAAAATAGAATTGTACAAATGGAAAAGGAGGTCGAAAAGCTCACTGAAGAAAATAATTTCTTCAGAATTAGAATTTAGGAAATGGAAGCTAGTTCCCTTATGAAAAATCAAGAAAATATAAAACAGTACCAAAACTACGAAAAACAATAGAAGACAATGAGAAATATATCATTGAAAAAACACTGACCTGGAAAATAGATGCAGGAGAGATCATTTAAAAATTGTCAGACTATATGAAAGCCATGTTAAAAAAAAATAACCTAGACATCTTCTTTCAAAAGATAATCAAAGAAAACTGCACTGATAATCTATGATCAGAGAGTAAAATAAAAATAGAAATAATCCACAATCACCTCTTGGAAGAGATCCCAAAAGAGAAACACCTAGGTATATTGTAGCTAAATTCCAGAATTCTTAGATCATGGAGAAAATAGTGTAAGCCAGAAAGAAGCTATTTGAGTATTGAGGAAATACAATCAGGAAAATAGAAGATCTAGTAGCTTCCATATTAAGGAATTGGGGGCTTGGAAATGATATTTCAGAGGTTAGTGGAACTAAGTTTAAAACCAAGAACCTACCAAAAATGAATATAATCCTTCAGGGTAAAAAATGCACATTCAATGAAACAGAGGACTTTCAAACATTCTTACTGAAAAGATCAGAGTTGAATAGAAAATTTGACTTGGGGTCAAATTTTGACTTGGGTGGTAGAATAGAAGGATGAACCTGTAGAAATTCTCCCCCTCATAAAATACTTGTAAAAATGACTCTAAACAAATTCTAGAACAGCAGAAGCAACAACATGACAGAGTGAAAGAGATTTTCAGCCCAAGACACCCTGGAAGGCTGACAGGAAAGATCTATCACACTTGGCTCAGAGTGGAGCACATCCCAGCCTTGGCTGTGTGGTGCAGTACAGACAGGACTGGAGCAGGCTTCACAGAATGGAATCACTGGTAGCAGCTGTAGCTCCCAGATTCTCAACTCACAAATGCAAAAGACACTTCAAAGGTCAGTGATAAAGGTGTTTCACCTGGATGAGAGGGGAGTGAGATCTGGCCTCAGCCTAGTCCCCAGGGAAGCAACAGCCACTGTGGCAGCAGAATCCATTTTTGGAGCCCTTGGACTAAAGACTCTGGGGGAAACGAGTAGTTGATCTGGGTTTCAGTTATGAGTGGCAATTCTGGAGTGAGGAGGAGCACTGGCATGGTGGAGCTGGTGGTGAATGTGGAGAGGGAACCCTACTTTCAGATCCTGGGCAGCAGAGTGCTTGGGGTTGTTTCCAGACTATAAGAGGACTAAACTCCTTTCACTTGATTATGTCACCTTGAAGAAACTGAAAACCTATAGGTCCCTAGAGAATACCCTTCACTTGACAAAGGACTCAAAAAATAAAGACTATTGAAGTTTACTTTCTTGGTGAATAGGTATTTTCTTCCATCTTTTTGGATGAGGAAGAACAAAACATACCATCAGATGAAGACATAAAAGTCGAGGCTTCTACATCCAAAACTTCAAAAAAGAAATACATATGATGGTCTCTAGCCATATAACACCTCAAAAAAGATTTTGAGAATGAAGTAAGAGAGGTGGAGGAAAAATTTGGAAGACAAATGAGAGTGATGAAAGAAAATCATGAAAAGCTAGTGAACAGCTTGCTAAAGGAGACCCAGAAAATGCTTATGAAAATAACACCTTTAAAAATAGACTAGCCCAAATGGCAAAAGAGATCCAAAAAACCAATTCTTCTCCAATTAAAGAAGAAGAAAACTTTAAAAAGCAGAATTGACTCACTGAAAGAATAGTTCTTTTAAAGTTAGAATGGAAAAGACGGAAGCTAGTGACTTTGTGAGAAACCAAGAAATTGCAAAACAAAACCAAAAGAATGAAAAAAAAAAGTAGAAGACAATGTGAAACATTTCATTGGGAAAAAATTGATCTGGAAAAGAGATCTGGGAGAGATAATTAAAAACAAAAATTATTGGTCTACCTGAAAACCATGATCAAAAAAAGAGCCTAGACATCATCTTCCAAGAAATTATCAAGGAAAACTGTCCTGATATTCTAGACCCAGAGTGTAAAATAGAAATGGAAAGAATTCACTGATTACCTCCTGAAAGAGATTCCCAAAGGACAACTCCTAGGAATACTGTAGTCAAATTCCAGAGTTCTCAGGTCAAGGAGAAAATATTACAAGCAGTCAGAAAGAAACAATTCAAGTACTATGGAAATACAATCAGGACAACACAGGATTTAGCAGCTTCTACACTAAGGGATTGAAGGGCTGGGAATATGATATTCCAGAGGTAAAAGGGAATAGGTTAAAATGAAGAATCCTCTACCAAGCAAATCTGAGTACAAATCTTCAGGGAGAAAAAATGAAATTTCAATTAAATAGAGGACTTAGAGGACTTCCAAGCATTCATGTTGAAAATACCAGAGCTGAATAGAAAATTTGACTTTCAGTTACTATAATCAAGAGAAACATTAAAAGGTAAACAGGAAAGAGAAGCCTTAAGGAACTCATTAGAGTTGAACTGTTTATATTCCTACATGGGAAGAAGTTATTTGTAACTCATGAGATCTTCTTCATTCAGTATTAGGGTAGTTATATACATATGTAGGTGTGTATGGGTAGGTATGTATGTGTATATTATATATGTGTAGCTATGTATATGTATAAGTGTGGATGTATATATTTGTGTATATGTATATTGTGTATATATAGGTATGTATGTACATATATATGTGTATATATAATATTATATATATACACATATATATGTGTGTATATACACACACAAACACACACACACACACACACATAGGACACAGGGTCAACTGAATAAGAAAGGAGAATACCTACGAAATAAAAATTACTGTTGAATGGAATGTCCTAGGAGTAAGAGAAAGAGAAAGGTAGAAAGTAGCAAATCATCTCACATAAAAAAATAGAAATAGTTTTTACAATGGAGGGGAAGAGGGAGGAGATGAAAGAAAATAAGTGAGCCTTGCTCTCCTGGTATTTGGCTTAAGGAGGGAATAACATACACCCAACTGGATATGGAAATCTATTTTACCCTGGAGGAAGGCAAGGGGGAAGAGGATAGGAGAGGGAAGATAATAGATGGAACAGCAAATTGGGGAAAGGGATAATGAGAAGCCAGTGACTGTTGCCTATTTATGATGATATGCAATACCATTATAAGGACCTTAGAAAGTATTTCTAGGACTTAAGAAGACCTAGGTCAGAAACATAAGGATTTAAGTGCAAAAGTAACATTCATTGCTGATGGATTTTATTTTTTATTTAATTTTTTTTTCTAATAATTGAAATTTTTCTCTCCCTTACAATCCTCCCCCCATTTGAAGGGGGTGAGAAGAAAGAAAAAGAAAATTCTTATAACAAATCAGTCAACAAGCTTTTATTAAGTGTCTACTTTGTGCCATGCACTGTGCTAAGTGAAAGCAATAGAAAAACCAAAAGCAGTACCTGCTCTCATGAAGCTGACAGCCTAATGAAAGAAAAAACATGCAAACAGCTATGTACAAACAAAATACACATGGGATAAATTGCAGACAATCAGCAGAAGAAAGGCACTAACCTAAAGGCTTCTTGCAGGTGGTTGAATATTAATCTAGATGTAATGGAAACCAAATATGCATATTTAAACAAGTAAAATCCCATATTGGCTATATGCAAAAATATATCTCCCTTTCTGTACTCTGAGTCCCTCATCTTTCTGTCAGGAGGTGGGTACCTTTCTTTATCATTACTCTTCTCAATTATGGCAGACCAGTGAGTTGATCAGAGTTCCTAAGTCTTTCAAAGATATTTGTCTTTACAATGTTGTTAATCTACCAACTATTCTGTTTGTTGTGCTCACCTTACACTGTCCTAGTTTACCTAGACTTCCCCAGATTTCAAAATGGCAGAGCTGAAGGACATTTGGCAGAATGAAATGATGGATTGTTGGTCAGAAACTGATAGTAACAGAAACAGATAGTCTAACAAGGACAGAAGGAATACTTTTGCCGAGTTAATCTGATCAAGGTCAATAGAAAAATTTGAGAAGTCAGTAAAGTACTCACATTCAGCTACTAAACTCTTGTTATGCTCATTCTTCATTTTCTAAGAGGGTTCTCAGAGAAATGATAACCAGATCCTATAGAAAGAATAGATACTATATTAAAAAAAATAGTGATGAGTGTTCATATAAGCAATAACATCAAAGAAAAAGCAACATTGATAGCTTAAGAGGAGATATATATCAGATATATATATATATATATATATACACATATATATCAGAATACAGGCAATAATAAAAATTGAATAATACAATAATAAGAAGAGAAAATTTGACTTGCAAATACAAGAATCAAGAGGAGCATGAAAAGGTAAACAGGAAAGAGAAATCATGCTGGACTTACTAAAGTTGAACTATATTCATCCCTACAGAGAAAGATGACATTTGTAACTCATGAGACCTTACTCAGTTATAAGGTAGTTGGAGGAGATAGATTAGATAGATAGATAGATACATAGATAGATAGATAGATAGATAGATGGATGGATGGATGGTATAGGGTGAGATGAATATGAAAGGATGATAAATAAAAAAATAAAATTAAGGGGATGAGAGAAAACTATATTAGGAGAAAGGAAGATAGAATGGCGTGAATTATCTCATAAAAAAAGCAAGGAAAAGCTTTTGCAATGGAGGAGAAGAGGGGGAAGGAGAGAGAGAATAGATGAATCTTACCCTCATTAGATTTGACTTAAGGAGGGAATAACATACACATTCAATGGAGTATTTTATCCTACATGAAAGTAGAGTGGGAGGGGAAAAGAAGGAGGGGAAGACTAGAAGAGAAGACAGATTGGGGAGGAGGGAGTCAAAAGCAAGCATTTTGAAAAGGAACAGGGTCAAAGGAGAAAATAGAATAAATTGGGACAATAGGATGGAAGAAAATATAGTTAGTCTTTCACAACATATGGAAGTGTTTTTCACAGCTACAGATGTATAATTTATGTTGAACTGCTTTCCTTCCCAGTAAGGGTGAGCAGATAGGGAAGAGAGAGAATGTGGAACCCTAAGTTTTAAAAACAAATGTTATAAATTGTTTTTACATGCAAATGGGAAATAGAATGTACAGACAATGGGGTATAGAAATGTATCTTGCCTTACAAGAAAGTGGGGTGGAAGGGGATAGGAAGAAGAGTTGGATATTAGAGGGAAGGACAGACAGGGGGAAGGGACAATCAGAATGCAAACCATTTTGTGAGGGGGAGAGAGAGAGAGATGGGGAGAAAATTTGGAACTCAAAATCTTGTGGAAATGAATGTTGACTTAACTACATATATATGTATATATATATATATATATATATATATATATATACACACACACACACACACATATACATACAAATACATATCCAACAAACAAATTTAACAGACAAAAAGAAACAAGGAGACTATAACCAGAAGCAGGGTAGATATAGGGTCAGGCATGCTTCTGGAGACCATGAACTGCCGATCATAATTTCATTCATGGTACAATATATGAGTTAAGGCTACAATTTGGGAATCATCCTCTCCTGTATTAACAACAGTTATTGTATTATCTTTCCCATATGTTATAATTTCTACAACCTTTGGAATATTTCACCCATATTTTATCTCTCAATTTTATTCTATCAGTAGAATTCAATCCTTCATTTCCTCTGATTGCTATTTCAGGAGGATCAGTGTCCACATGGGGTATTGTGTCAATATATTCCCAACGAATAATAGTCATTTGACCCATTCTATCATTTTTACGTAAATATATGGGTTCTTCACCTAAATTTTGCAATGTCACAAGCATTTCTCCATAATTAGAATCTATCACTCCAGTCAATAAATATATTCCTTAAGTTGCTAATCTACACTTAGGTAACATCTGTCCAAAATGATTTTTAGGGATTCTTGTACCTCTTCCAGTAGAGACTTCTTTTTTCTATCCAACTTAAATTTCTCTAAACAACATGTCTTATCCTGCTGAACCAGGTGTCCATGGATACAGAGTTGGGACATCTGGCCTCACAGTCCAGTACTCAATATTTGGGATCTTATGTGTTCCTTGTTTTCTAATTTGCAGATCTGAGGTCATCATTGTGGCTAGAGGTATACTTCCTCCTAATGGTCATTATTAAAATGACATAAAATAGTGAACATATTATCTTTCCAAGGTTGATAAGAATTATTAGAACTTCACATCCTTAACTATTCTTTCAATAATCCATTCTTTCTTTCAATTAAGAAAGAAACATGTGAATAACATGAAATATGACATCCATCCCATGTTTTTTAATACACAATATTATTGCATTTCATCACTTTGAAACGTAACCCATTGCTACTTCGTATGTGCATTGATGTTCCCTAATACAGACTTAGGATATCTAGTGTTTTACAGGTGGTTTTCTGGGTCACATTTTTATAGGGACAAGTCACTAGTACCTCTGAATAGATGTCAACACAATTATATATAAATTCGCATCCTTTATCTGGGCATAAGGGTCCAACAAAATCTATTTTCTGAATTTGAACTTGTACTTTTCTCCTTGCTATCTTTCCAGTTACTACTCAAGAAAGAGTTCATTCCTTATCTATTTGATATATATAACAATCTTCTACTATTTGTTTTTAGCAATGAATGAGAGATACTAATAAGTTGGTTTTGTGCTCACTGGTGTATTGCTTGGACCCCTAATTTGCCAGCCATTTGATGGACCATTTTGCTAGTACCAGGTCATCAGCTGGTGTCAAAGTAGGGATAATATGTTGAGTAACAATGTTTGCTAGTCGATCAGCACATGCATTGAACTCCTGTTCTGGTTTGGTGAGAGTCACATGAGCATCTACACGAAAAAGTGACAAATTAGTAACCCAAAACATGTCCCATACATCTTCCCTTAATTCTTCGCCCCCAACTTGTTTGCTATGAATCTCTCAATTTTGATTTTTTTTCACATGTGCATCCATGTAGCTAGCCCATTATTTACCTCACATGAATCAGTGAATATATGACACTGTCCTCCTCGTTCTGTTTTGAGGGTTGATGTACTGGCATAAGTACAGAATATTGATTACTTACACCTATCCCAGTACCTTCCAAAAACTGACTAGTACAGGGGTTTTAGGCTACTGCTTTTCAATGTCTCGGTGCCCCAAATATTTTGCTTTCACATCAGTAAAACATTCATGTCCTTTTTATTCTTCAGCTAATCCATCATATCCCATGTTCCACTTTGCAAAGGACTGTATCAAGTGGTGCATTGGTTCAGGAGGTATATTATTCCTCTCAATATCTATGTTTGCGATAGAGGCAGGTAAAGCAGAAACTCTATTTTAATATTATTTTGATTTAATTTAGCTTGCCTCTTGAACATTGAGTCCAATTCTTTAAGGTCATAATCAGAATTTCAGGCCTTAATATTACCCCGTGTTCCAAAATCAATTGTTCAGTCTCTATCGAAGTCCAATATGCAGTTAATGATTGCTTTTCAAAAGGGGTAAATTGAATTCCAGTGAAGGGAGTTTTGTAGACCCAAAATCCTACAGGTACATTTCAACTTTCGTTTTTGCCAAAATCTCCAGTTTGCATATTCATCCTGTACAGTCAGTTGTATCTCCACCAGGCCACTTTGCATACACCATAAATCTAGGGCAATTTTACAGTGACCTTTGTTTCTTCAAAAGCATTTCTCTGCACAAATCCCCAATCAAATTCAGATTTTTTTTCCTAGTAATTTTACATAAGGGCTTCAAAATTTTTCTTAGATAGATATTGGATATGATGTTGCCAATATCCAAACAGCCCCATAAATTTTCAGGCCTCTTTATTGGTGGGGATAGGACAATCCTGAATATTTTGTCAGCCTTTAAAGAGAATCTCTCACAACCCCCTACTCCATTGTATACCACAACATTTTACTGTTTGAGCTGGTCCTTGAATTTTTGCAGAGTTAATCTCCCACTCTCTGTTTTTCATATGCTCAGTTAGAAGTGTCAAACTCTCCTCTACTTCATTTATATTTTTTCCCTGTATTACAATATTATCTATGAAATGAGTAAATGGTACACCCATTAGCTCTAATTCATCCAAATGTTCAGCCAAAATCCTATGACAAATAGTAGGACTATACAGATATCCTTGTGATAAGCATGTAAAAGTTTATAGTTGGCTCTGCCAACTGAAAGCAAATTGATCCCATTTTTTAGAATCTATTGGAATTGTAAAGAAAATATTGACTAAATCAATAACTGTGTACCAAGTCCCATCATATATCTGGATCCTTTCTATTAAGGTAGTGGTATCTGTGACAGCAACATACAAGGGAGGAATCACCTTATTCAATTGTCTAAAATCCACTTCCATCTTCCATGTTCCATCTGACTTTCATACTGTGCAGACAAGATTATTCGTTTGAGTGGTTGTAGGGACTAACGCTCCTGCCTCAACGTATTCCTCTATATTATTGGCAATTTCATATTCCCCATCTGGCACACAATACTGCTTTAAAGTAATCACTTCAGAAGGTTGAGATAAAGTGATTGGGTCCATTTTTATTTTATCCTCTAAAATTGTATTAATGGCTATCTTCCTTACTGCAAATTGGTATCTCCCCTCAGGTAAATTTAAAGTCATACTTCTCATATTAATTCCAATGATGTATTCAGGAATGGGAACAACAACCATAGTATATCCTTCCTTAAGTAATTGTCTAATTTCATCATTAAGTTCACTTGTCTGACTGATATTTCAGCCCTTCCCAGTCCTAAAAGTTCCATGTTTAAACTTATCAGGGTTTTCATATATAAGGGAGGCCTCCTTCTCATATACATTAATGTCCTATTTACAATATTTGATGCATTTTTCTAATATATGTTCAAATTGATATAGGGTACATAAATCTTATCTGTGTATTTTTTTAAATCTGAGCAGGGGCTCTTCTAATTTCCTATTCTACCTGAAGGTGTGATGACCTTGGATATAAAGAGGATCTGTAGGGACAGTTCTCACTCTCTATTCTGGCAAATATCAAGCCCCCTTTCTCAGTACATTCTGTATCATTTATTAGCTGGAATACAATCTACGCTTCCAAAATCTATCCCTCCTCTCAACAGAGCACTAGATAGCACTTATCAATCGATTTTGACTTTGAATCAGCTGGCTATTTATTCTTCTCTCTCAAGGAAATTTATCTTTTCCCGAGTCCCTTCAGACATTTAACTGAAATCTTCTCCAGTACCTTCGAAAGAGGGCTCCCTATTTCCCCAATTGTTATAGTCAAAACTAGGTGCTTGTAAGCAGGAAGAGCCATCTTGGCTATTATATTCCTATGAGAAACTGCTAAGGGTATATCACGGTATGCATTTATGTTTCTGATCATTATTTCATTCTCCATTATCTCCTCCTTTAACTTCCTCATACAGTTGTGAAGGGAAAACCAGGGTCTAGTTTCACTAGGTCACATACAATCAGAGGCATACTACTTACAGCAGCTTTCTGCAACCAAAGCTAACAGATTAGTCACATTGCTACTTCCTTGCATATTGTGGTCTCTAAAGGCTTGATGTACAAAAGGTTGTACAGCATTCTGACTTATACTTCTTCCCTGATAAAACCACATTTATAGTTTCATAATTAATTTAAATATTAAGGATGACATGACAATCTAAAATTCATCCACAAGATATCCAACAGTAAGCTAATAATACAAGGTTTCTGGGTAGTATTATGCAAGGAGTGTCTGAAAAAGTCAGCATATTAAACCTAGAGAAGTATGGGAGTGTATGATAGCTGCCTTCACATATTTGAGGCATTATCATAGAGAAAATGGATTGGATTTGTTATGCCTGGTACCGGAGGGTGAACCTGGGAGACACAGATAGAAGTTGCAGAGAGGCAGAGTTAGGAATGATACATGAAATTCAAGATATCAACAATAATAGCACTGTTAATTAGAGCTATCCAGAGTTGGAATGGGTTGCCTCAAATGAGTTCTCAGAATGAACATCTGTTCTGTGAGTTGCAGACAAGATTCATCTTCAGGTCAGACTTACCCTGGATAACCTCCATGTTCCCTTCCATTTCTGAGCTTATTTGATTCTGGCTTGAAGTCCAGTGCTCTACGGACTACTTCAGTACTTGACCTTAGACTTCTATATGACCTGATCTTTTCAGGAGAAGCACAGAGGGGGCATAAACCATTGAACCCCTTAAGAAATGACAAAGGCCAAATTTAAATGGCTCCCTAAGAATGTCACTATCAAAGTGATCTCCAACTGAATGCTCATTCCACATTTTTTTGTGTGAACATTGCTTCTGTTCTCCTTTTGTCTTTGGACTTTTTCCTTTTGAATAAGAGCAGGTGTCTGATCCTTTCAGGCTAGAGTTAAAGGTCTGCCTCCTGATCTCCATTGTAATGATAAGGGCTGCTTTCACTTCTGATGAAACTAGACCCATAATTTATTTTCAAAGGAAAGCTTTCAAATTCTTGAGAAACCTCTTCTATAATTCTTGTTAGTCCAAAATCATATGCTAGTTTGCCATGTGCCTTTGGCATCAAGCCTCCTCAAAATTGTATTGTCTCTATGCCTAAAGAATTTCTTAGATATAAATATTCTAAATGTGTATAAATAAATAATAATCCATGCTTAGGAATAATTGATCATAATGGATCTTGTAAAGAAATGGTCTAGACAATTTCATGCATACAGAAGCAGCTTGGCCTTGTTGAATTAGAATGCTATAAAAGCCTACAATTCCATTTCTAATGTCAAATCTCATATTCAGAATCAGTGGCATTTCAAGTCTATGCATTTTTTTTCACCTGAGTTTGATGCCTACTTGGGAATTATCTTTCTCTTTGGTTATTATTCTTCCAAAGAAGTCCCCATCAATTTGCCTAAGTTTAGTTTGTGGGTTCCTAGTACTAGCTACTTCTGAAGTGCTAAGTATAAAGCATCCAAAGCAGAAAATCAATTGCCACTTTGCATTTAACTCTCCACATTAATTCCTGGCCTTACAAAATGACCCAATATAAAAAGCTCTAGAGGGAGTACTTCAAGGAAACATCTACTTTTTTCCTTTGAACTTTGGATTTCTATTTAACTCCTACAAATACAACATATGAGATACCAACAACAGTTAAAATATGCAAAAGTGTTCAAGAGCATAATAGAACATTTTTAAAAAGTTTGGGAGCTTATCATTTTTATGAAGACAGTTTTATCTTTAGGATTCAATGAAGAAGATAATAACTTAAATTTATAAAGAATACTTTGTAGTTTACAAAGAACTTTATGGTGATGCTGTGAGATAAGTAATACAAATATTATCTCTCTTTTGTTCCTAAGACCTCTGATTAAAAATTCAATTTAATTCCATAAGCATTTACTAATGATTCAGGTAGGTAGCATAGTGGAGAGGATACTAGACCTAGTTAGGAAAACCAGAGTTCAAATACAGCCTTAGACATTTATTGAGTGACCCTGGGCAAGTACTTTAAGCTCTTTCTGCCTCAGTTTCCTTATCTGTAAAATGGGGGAAACAATAGGGCATATCTCCCACATTTGTTGTGAGGATAAAATATGATATAATGCTAAGTGTAGGCATTTATGACTAAATCTCTAATGACTGCCCTCAAGAAGTTTCAGGTGAAACAGTAAGCATATAGGGATAAGTAAATACAAAATGTATGCAAATTAAATGTCACACATCCCAGGCCTACCTAAATTCTGGGGTAAAATGGCTCAATCTAATGTAAGGAAAAGATTAAGTGACTTGCCCAGTGTATCATACTTGCTACTTGCCAGAGGCAAACTTCAAACCCAGAGATTCTGAGTTCCACCACAGTGCTTATTCTACTGCACTATCCAATATAGGCTTTCTTCTTCCTACTTAACCATTAATCATTGCCTCCTACTATCAAATAGAGACCAAGGGAGCTAAGAGGATAGTGCCTACATAAGTACTACTCCATTTATGAGCCTTTAACATTGCCCATCAGGGAAAACAGCCTCATCGGCCATATCATTAGGAGCAAAGAGCTTTGCCTCAATGCTTTTACCCTCAACAACATCATGTGCTTTCATGTTATTCCAGGAAAATAACTTCTGTTCTGCAATTTCCTATTTCTGAGTAAAAGCATTTGGTAAATTAAATTTGATGGCTTATGTCATGTACTGGTACTTCATAACACTGAAACCTGTAAACCTTGTCATCAAGTGATGTTGTATACTAAGCATACTGTCTGACCAAAGTTTGTACTATCATTTGGGGACCTGGCAGGTCCTATGCCAAACTTAAAAATAGATAATTTGGCTTCAGTCAACAGTGTTCATTCTGTGCTCTTTATCTCCATTTAAAGGTCTATATTACCAACATATTCTTTCTTTGAACAAAAGTGACCAAGTGAATGAATTAACTTAAAATAAGTTAGTAGAGATAAATGGATGATACTTCCAGGTATGTCTGCATTTTAAAATGCAACCACATTGTGGGTCAGTCAGTGCTAAACACAAGGAGAGGAGAGATGGCTAACACAAAGACAAGGCTGGTGATAGGATTTTAGCACCAAATGAAGGGATGATTTTGGATAATTTTGCTGATACCCTTTGAGTGGAAAAAAAAAGACATGGTCCTTTATTCTTCTTCTGCAGAAGACCATATTCATCAACATCAAAAATCATCAATAAGAAATACAAACTTTTAAAATTCTGGAGTAATTTTAATGTTGTTTTGGTGTCAGAGTTATCAAATTGTAGCCTGTTTGTCAACTCTAGCCCTCCCTGTGTTTTTATATGGGGCATGTGCTATGAATATTTTTAACATTTTAAAAGAAAATCCTATTGCATTTTTAAAAAATCTTAAATTGAGGATCATACAAAAACAGGAGGAGGGCCAGATTTACCCCTCAGTTAGGAACATAGTTTGGTGATCTCCCTGTTTTGGGAATAATACCTTGTTACTACCATATATTTCTTATTTTCTTGATTAAATATTGTGAAAATGTATTGTATAATGTAAGAATAAAAAAGTAAAAATGTAAGTATAAATAGCACATTTCAAATTTTTATCCATCAATTCTCTCAATGAGCATTTTTCTTAATTATTTACAATGCACAAATTTAACTTAAATATGACCAAATATCATAATTAAATATATAGACAAGCAACAAATTTTAATTTATATCTCTTTGGTTTTAGATTTATCATGTCCAAAACCAAATTCAGTATCTTTATCTCTAAACCTTCCACTCTTCTTAATTTCCCTATTTCTGTTGATGGAGCCGTCATTCTCTAAATCACTCAATCTTGCAAACGATGTCATTCACAAACTATGTCGTTCTCACCCTCCTTCATGTGCAATCTATTGCAAAGGTCTACTGATGTTACCATTGTAAAATTTTGTATATCCCACCCCACCCCCAACATGACTATCAAACTGGTACAGGCTATCATCACCTAATGTCTGCACTATGATAATAGTCTGCTTATTTTTCTCCCTGCCTCAGATCTCCCAACTCTAGTCCACCCTTCATTCGTCTTTCAAAGTGACCTTGTGAAAGCTTATTGAGTGCATAAGACACTTGATCAATGAACACCAGTGGTTCCATATCACCAACAGGATAAAATATGTAGGCCTCTATTTGGCATTCAAAATCTTTCAAAATCTGAAACCCCCACACCTCCATTTTTCCAAGCGTCTGATATCCTACAATCCTCTAAAAATGATTCAATGACACTGGCCTCTTTGCTGTTCCTCACAAAATATAGGCCATCTCTTTACTAAAAGCATTCCACTGACTTTCCCCCATGCTTAAAATTTTTTCCCTCTCTTTCTCTACTTCCTGAATTATCTTGTTTTCTTCAAACTCTGGTTAAAATCCCACCTTCTAAAGGAATTGTTTTTCCTACTCCCATACTTTTATTCTATTGTTCTTCTTCTTTTGATTACTTCCAATTATATATATGTATATTAATTTTTATGTGTTTATATACGTATATATGTGTGTATTTATATCTATTTAATTTCGAAATGATTATTAGCCACTATCATGGATTAGTTCTCAGACAGCTGGATTTGAAATATGGAAAATTTGCATTCAAATTTTGCTTCTGATGGTTATAAACTACATATTTATTTACAGATCATTTAAATGCCTTGGTATTTTTTTCCAGTAAAATCATCAAGTTGGATTATATATCCTTCAAGGTATTTAGGTGAAGAGGTAGATAGGGTTCCAGTCCTGAAGTCAGATATACTCACATTCATGAGTTCAAATCTTGCCTCTGACACTTACTAGTTGTGTAACCCTGGGCAAATCACTTAATCCTGCTTTTCTCACTTTACTCATTGGTAAAATGAGTTGTGGAAGAAAATGTCAAATAATTTTAGTATTTTTGCAAGAAAACCTTAAATATGTTCTTAGGGAGTCAGATACAACTGAAAATTGAACAGCAACTAAAATATCAAGGTTCTTTCCAGAACTATGGCTATAGTCCAGTGATATTTAAAATAATAATGCTAACATTTATATATAAGGCCTTAAGGTTTATAAGGTACGCTCTCTCTCTCTCTCTCTCTCAACACACACAGATACACATATATACATACAAATGTATGCATGTGTATGTATGTGCAAATGTATGTCTATATACACACACATGTTTTATATACATACACAATCTCATTTAGTCCTCATCCCAAATTTTGTGAGGTAGGTGCTATTACTATCTTCATTTTATATATGAGGAAATGTGGGCTAAAGGAAGTTGTAATTCATCATATTTCAGGCATGCTCCTGGGTGATGGAGATGGAAGACATTAAAAAGAAATGAAGAAACACACCTTGCCCTCAAAGGGTACAAGGAAATTTTGCATGAAAAGTCCAAATTCTGAATAAAGGCTCACTGGAGGATTTAGGGGAGTACCCAATCAAGAACTACATAGAAAAAGAAAGCATGCTGTGTGCTTGAACAGCATGTCCACACTTATAAGATCATGATTCTGTTGATATTTATAGCAAGACAAGCATTTCTCTATCATCCTTGTGGATTCCTTGGAACATCACAGTTATTATATGTTTATAGGATTCAACTGAATATCCTTGACTAATACTTTGCTTTTCTCTGAAAGGGAAAAAAATAAAGCAAACAGTACTAATAACTTCTGGCAGAGTTTTGTTTTTTTTTTTTTTTTTTCCAAAGCAATTCATGCTTGATAGACAAATGGTAAAATTCAAAATAATAATGTCTCATTTCAAGGGCTTAGGTAAAAATGGAAGAACTTTTCATAACTTACTCCTCATCATCATATTTCCTAATATCCGATTCTTTCTTATCTTATCTTACCTCATCTAGGCATATATGAATGTCCTGATTCTTCAAACTTATACAACAACAACAGTGACTTGGACTAAAGTAGATTGCTTGCCCTTCTTAAGACAAGGTAAAGCAGAGGAATAGTATGTACAATGACTATATAGTGAAAATGGAAATATGACTCTATTCATATTTCCTTTAAAGTAAGCTAATTTAAGAGTACTTGAAACAATAATGATTATAGAATATATGTAATGACATATTTTTGCTTTTAGCAGAAACATTAAATAATAAGAAGATAGTATGTTAAATAAGTTTTCAAATTTAGCCACAGCATTGATTAATTTTTTATCTCACTTTTCTGTGTTGCTAAGAAAGAATAAATATCAGGATAGGGGTCTAGGTAGGTGAAAATAAGAGTGCAAAGTATATTTTTAGATATATCTAAAGGCCTAAGTTCATTGTTTTTACATTATAGGATTTGAAGTCCAAGGATAGGCACAAATCTTATCTTTTCCACTTTCTAGTTCCATAAATTTGGGCAATTCACCTCAAAAATGAGAAAATTGTACTAGAGGATAGCTAAGGTGTTTTTTTCTAATTTTAATTCTATGATACTATGGCAAACAAACAAAAATAGCTTGACAAAACCAATCTATGCAACGTGTAGCACAGACAAGATGACAGAATAAAAGCAGAGACTGGCTAGAACTCTCCACCCAATCCAGCCAAAAATCTGAAAAAAAATTACTCTAAGCCAATTCTGGAGCTGCAGAACCCATAAAATGACAGAGTGAAGCAAATCTCCAGTCCAAGACAGTCTGGATGATTGTCCAAAAGTATCCATCATACTGTTCAGGGAGCAGAGAGCAGTCCAAGATGAGCTGTACCAGGACACAGTGGGTCTGAGTAGTACTTGGGGGGACTTAATCTCTGGCACAAGTGGTGGTTTCCAGATTTCAAAATCACAAAACACTGTGGATACATTGGAATTTCAGTAGAAACCTCCTTTGTGACCAGGTGTGAGAGAGTAGAGAAGTCTAGCCCTAGACCCAGGACACCAGAGGGGGTGGAGGAGGCCATTGCAGTCACAGCAGCAGAGACAGAGGTAGTAGTTTTTTCTGGAGCTCAAGGATCAAAGATTTTTGGGGGGTCAAATGGCTGAAAATACACTCCCACCTCACTTGGAGCAGAGAACCACTTTGACAAATAGCTCAAAAGTCAAGTAAATGGCTGGGGAAATGAGCAAAAACTAGAAAAAGAATCAGACTATATAACCTTACCTTGGTTACAAGGAAGATGAAAATACATAAATAGAAGAAGACAAACAAGTCAAAGCTCCTGCATAAAAAGCTTGCAAGAAAATATGAATTGTCTCATGCCAAGGAAGAGCACAAAAAGGATTTTGGAAATCAAGTAAGAGAAGTAGAGGAAAAATTGGGAAGAGAAATAAGAGTAATGCAAGAGAATCATGAAAACCAAGTTAATTGCTTGCTAAAGGGGATAAAAAAAGTGCTGAAGACAATAACACCTTAAAAAATAGACTAACCCAAATGGCAGAAGAGATCCAAAAGGCCAATGAGGAGAAGAATGCCTTAAAAAGCAGAATTTGCCAGATGGAAAAGGAGGTCCAAAAGCTGAATGAAGAAAATAATTCCTTAAACATTAGAATGGAGCAGATGGAAGGTAATGACCATGAAAAATCAAGAAATTATAAAACAATCAAAGGAATGCAAAACAAAAATAGCATGCAGTGTGAAATATTTCATTGAAAAAACAACTGACCTGTATAAGTCCATGAGAAACAATTTGAAAATTATTGAACTAACTGAAAGTTGTGATAAAAAAAAAAGGCTCAAGATCATCTTCCAAGAAATTATCAAGGACAAAATAGTGGAGTAGAAGGATGTACCTTTAGATGCTCTCCTCCCACAATTCATGAAATACCTGTCAAAATGTCTCTAAACAAATTCTAGAGCAGCGGAAACCACAAAAGGACAGAGTGAAAGAGATTTCCAATGCAAAGCAGCCTGTAAGGCTCACAAAAAAGATCTACTGCACCAGGCATGAAGTGGAGTCCAGCACACTGTGGGTGATGCCACAGCAAGGGATAGGACTGGAATGGGTTTAAAGGCACCACTGGCAGCAGCTGAGGGTCCCAGATTCCTCAACTCACAAATGCCAAAGAGAGCTTCAAATGTCAGTGAGAAAGCTCTTTCACTTGTGTGTGAAGGGAACTCAGTGGTCTAGACAGCCCCAGGCAGTATCAGCTTCCATTGTTGGAGTCCTGGCCAAAAGCTCTTGGGGGAATTGAGCAGCTGATCTGAATCTTATTCCTAAGGTGTAGTCCTGGGATGAGGAGGAGTGCTGGATGGTGTGGTGAGGCTAGGGGAGGCTCTGGAAAGAGGGAATCCTGATCACAGACCAGAGAGCAGACCAGGAGAGGAATAAACTTATCTCCTTTGATTGTGCCACCTTGGACAAACTGAGAAATTACAGGTCCCCAGAGTATATGCTCCCCTTGACAAAGAACTCAGTCAAGTGACTGACCGGGAAAAAGGTTCAAAAAAGGGGAAAAGAAGAAGAAAATAGAAGGTTACTTTCTTGGTGAGCAGGTATTTTCTTCCATCCTTTCAGATGAGAAGGAACAATGCATATTATCAGAGGAAGACCTAAAAGTAAAGACTTCTGCATCCAAAACCTCCAAAATAAATATACGATGATCTCAGGTCATGGAAGAGCTCAAAATGGATTTTGAAAATTAAGTAAGAGAGATGGAGGAAAAATTGGGAAGGGAAGTGAGAATGATGCAAGAAAATAATGAACAGCAAGTGAACAATTTGCTAAAAGAGACCCCCCCAAAAAATGGTGAAGAAATTAACAGCTTTAAAAATAGACTAACTCAAATGGCAAAAGAGGGCCAAAAAGTCAGTGAGAAGAATGATTTAAAGAACAGAATTATTCAAAAAGAAAAGGAGGTTCAAAAGCTTCCTGGAAAAATAGTTCTTTAAAAATTAGAATGGATCATAAGGAAGCTCATGACTTTGTAAGATACCAAGAAATTACAATGCAAAACCAAAAGAATAAAAAAAATAGAAGACAATGTGAGATATCTTGTTGGAAAAACAACTGACATGGAAAATAGATCCAGGAGAGACACTTTTAAAATTATGGAACTACTTGAAAGCCAGGATCAAAAAAGAGCCTAGACTTCATCTTTCATGAAATTATCAAGGAGAACTACCCTGATATTCTAGAACCAAAGGATGAAATAAATATTGAAAGAATGCACCCATCACCTTCTGAAAGAGGTCTGAAAAGAAAAACTCCTAGGAATGTTGTAGTCAAATACAGAGTTCTCAGGTAAAGGAGAAAATATTGCAAGCAGCCAGAAAGAAACAATTTGAGTACTGTGGAAATACAATCAGGATAACACAGGATCTGGTGGTTTCTGCATTAAGAGATTGAAGGGCTTGGAATATGACATTCCAGAAGTCAAAGGAACTAGGATTAAAACCAAGAATCACCTACCCAGTAAAACTGAGTATAGTATTTCAAGGGGGAAAATGGTCATTAAATTGAATAGAGGACATTCAAGCATGCTTGATGAAAAAATCAGAGCTGAATAGAAAATTTCATTTTCAAACACGAGTCAAGAGAACCATGTAAAGGTCGACAAGAAAGAGAAATCAGAAGGGACTTATTAAAGCTGCACTGTTTGCATTTCTACAGGGAAAGATAATATTTGTAACTTTTGAAACTATTCTCAGTGTTTGGGTAGTTGGAGGGATTTTATACACACACACACACACTATATATATATATATATATATATATATATATATATATATATATATAGAGAGAGAGAGAGAGAGAGAGAGAGAGTTCATTGGGTGAGTTGAATAGGAAGGGAGGACATCTAAATAAAATTAAGGGGTAAGAGAGGAATATATTGGGAGGGGAAAGGGAGGGAAAGGGAGAAATGGAATGGGGAAAATTATCTCTCATAAAAAAGGCAAGAAAAACTTTATCAATGGAAGGGAAAAAGGAGAGGTGAGAGGGAAAATGTGAAGTTCAGTCTCATCACATTTAACATCACATAACATGCACACTCAACTTGGTGTCAAAATCTATCTTTCACTGCAGGAAAGTAGGGGATAAGGGGATAAAGTGGGATGTGTGGGAGATAATAGAAGGGAGGGCAATAGAGAAGAGGGGAATAATTAGAAGTAAACAATTTGGGGCAGGGATAAGGTCAAAAGAGAGAATAAAATAAATGAGGCAGGGTATGATAGGATGGAGGGAAATATAGGTAGTCTTTCACAACATAACTTGTGGAAGTCTTAGCAGAACTACACATATATAGACTATATTGAATTGCTTGTCTTCTTAGTGGGAATGGGTGTGCAGGAAGGAAGGGAGAGATGTTATCACTCAGAGTTTTAGGAACGAATGTGGAAAATTGTTCTTGCATGTAACTGGGAAATAATAAATACAGGAAATGGGGTATAGACATCTATCTTGCCCTATATGAAAAGAGACAAATGGGGATAAGGGAAGGGAGGAGTGTGATAGAAGGAAGGGTAAATTGGGTGAAGGCATAATCAGAATTAATGGTATTTTGGGGTGGAGAGAGGGGAGGGATGGGGAGAAAATTTGAAACTCAAAATATTGTGGAAATGAATGTTGAAAACTAAAAAGAAATAAATTGAAAAAAGATGAAAAGAAAAAAAGAATGACTTTCTTCAATGATATTTAATGAATAACTTATTTAATGAATGATTTTATTTTATTTAGACCCTGAAAAATTCTACTTTAACAACTTCATATCATATGAGATAAAAATTAGCAGCTTTATTTATTATATAAATATAAATTTATTATATTTAAAGGAAAAGTATGTGTTTGAAGATTTTAAAATATCTCAGTATTTAAATTGTATTAGCTAAATTAGAAAAAAGGAAATTATCAAGAAAAACTGTCCTGATATTTTAGGACCAGAGGGTAAAATAAATATTAAAAGAACCCACTAATTACCTCCTGAAAGAGATCCCAAAAGGATAACTCCTGGGAATATTGGAGCCAATTTCAAGAGCTCCCAACTCAAGGAGGACATTTTGCAAGCATCTAGAAAGAAACAGTTCAATTATTATTGAAACACAATCAGGATAACAGAAGACATAATGACTTCCACATTAAGGAATTGGAGGACCTGGAATAGGAGATAGCAGAGGTAATAATGTATAGGATTAAAACGAAGAGTCACCTACTCAACAAAACTGAATATAATACTTCAGGGGAAAAATGTATATTCAGTGAAATAGAGGCCTTTCAAAAATTCTTGATGAAAAGAGCAGAGCTTAATAGAAAATTTGACTTTCAAACACAAGAATCAGGAAAAGTATGAAAAGGTAAACAGGAAAGAGAAATCATAAGGAACTTACTAAAGTTAAACTGTTCACCTTCCTACATGGAAAGATCTTATTTGTAACTCTTGAAACTTTCCTCAATATTAGAATAGTTGGAGGGATTATATAGATATAGACAGAGCACACAGGTTGAGTTCAATATGAAAAAAAAAATTAGGTGAGAGAAGAATATATTGGGAAGAGAAAGAAAGAAATAGAATGGGGTCAATTAACTCTCACAAAAAAAGGCAAAAAATTTGCTTTTTTCAATGGAAGGGAAGAGTGGAAATGTAAGAGGGAAAGAATGAACTTTATTCTCATCTCATGTGGCTTAAGGAGGAAATAATATGTACACTCAATTTGATATGAAAAATCTATCTTATAATTCAGGAAAGTAAGAGGGAAGGGTAACTGGGGGTTGAGGGGATGATAGAAAGGAGGGCACATAGAAGGAGGGAGTAATCAAAAGTAAACACTTTTGAGGAGGGCCAGGGTCAAAGGAGAGAGTAGAGTAAATAGGGGACAGAATAAGATAGAGGGATATATAGACTTTCACAACATGACTGTTGTACAATTGTTTTGCATGACTACACATGTATAACTTTTACCAAATTGCTTGCTTTCTCAGCGGGAGGGAGGGAGAGAAACAAGTTGGAATTCAAAATTTTAAAAACAAATGGTAAAAATTGTTTTGACATTCAACTGGGAAATAAGACACGCAGGCAATTGGTTCTAAAAATCTATCTTGCCCGTAAAAGCAAATAGAGGAGATGGGTATAAGAGAAGAGAGGGATGTGATAGAAAGGTAGGCAGATTGGGGAAACAGGGGCAGAGGAGGGAGATGGGGAGAAATTGTGGAACTCATAATCTTGTGGAAGTGAATGTTGAAAACTAAAAATAAATTAATTGATTTAAAAAAAAAATCTCTGCAGTGAGTATACTTCACTGACTGTTTTTGCCATATCGTACACCTTTAATCCTCCCTCTCCCACCTGTTTATTGAAAGTAATAAGGTATAATTCTTCTTTTCTTAGTTGACTTTTTAAAATTATGTAGATTTAATGATTTATTTGAATTTTTCATTTAATCTCTAGATCAACCATTTTTCCCGTTGGAAATAAAGAAATATGCCAATCAGAAGCCTTTGAAAGACAATTAAGATACATGGGCAGATTTATACATTTAACTGATTTCTGTTATGTTTTGTTTCCAGCACCATAAATCTCAATAATCCTTCCAAATATGACCAAAGGAAAGTATATACTCACTTTTCCCAAGGCAAATATAATCCAAAAGCTTTCTGTAAGCATTGTATAAAGTAGTCAGTAATACAGACATTACACAGATAAAGAGAGGGAAATACAGACAGCTTGATATTTATACAGTAGGTTGGGACAGCAAAGCTTACAGTTATAAAAGTATTGTTTTGAATTACAAACTGAGAAAAAATAACTAGGGATGCCAGTAAGAGAATCAATATAAAATATCAAGATGTCACATTTTAACATTTTCATTTCTCGGACCATAATCACACTTGAAAATGGAACTTGAAGATAAAGAATTTTTGAAGAGCATGTAAACTAATATAATACAAAACATAACCAAGAGAAAAGGATTTTTATGTGGCATTGCTAAGCTTTGATCAGCACTAATGAACTCTACATGAAAGCCTTGGGTGGAAGGAAAGGAAATAATGAAAAATGTATTTCTGGGGAAATAATCATGTCAGACTGACATAGACATACATTGCTGGCTAGAAAGAAATGAAATGGAATAACTAGGATGTCTAAAAATGCTCTTTTCCTTAAATTTCTTAAAACCTTTTCTATTGCTGAAAAGAAAAAAAATTGTCAGTGTATTCTTGTTCCCTTCCTTTTCATTATCGTTATGCTTTTGTAAAATCTTAAATGCAGAAAGAGATGAGTACTTCTCTCAGCATGCTCAGTGCACTGCAATGACAACCCTGCATCTCATCCTCATATGTCTCAGTTACTAATTCCTAGAAAGAAACAATAAGGGCCTTTTAATGTCCAGGGTGAACAATTCTACCCTCTCTCTTTGTTTCTACAAGAGCTTCTTTCCAGAAAGCCGTGCCTCTTATTCTGTTTAAATTCTCTCTACGCCATTTTAACACCTTATATTTTGTTGTTCTCAGATGATAAATAGTAAAGTGTGACCCTCCACATTCTAATTTTTTTTTGCACTTCTTCAGACACTTATGATTTTATTACTTTGAATTTCTTTCCCAAGACAAACATCCCAATTACAGGCATGGGCTGGATAAGACAATTGCTGTATCGACAACTCAGTGAGCTTATGTCATCATTATTTGTACAGCAGCTAACAGTTAGAATGAACCTTCACAGAAACACACTTCTAATATGACAGAAAGTGCTGTGACTTAGAGCCAGCAAATGTGGATTCAGCTCTTGCCTGTATTTGTATTTATGTGGCTTTCACTTAAATTCTCTGTTCCCCATTAGTATAATGGGATTAGTATATATGGCAATGCCTCTGCAACTAGTTATAAAAAGACTCTTTCAGCCATAAAGAGTGTAGTGTTTTTGTCAGCCATTCACATGTGGCATTTTTATAATTGATCAAGAAATACCAGTAAATACTATGCTGAGAAAATTGCTGGAAGTGAGGGTAAATGTTGCCTGAACCATGCCACTTCCATGAAGGCAGAACACTTAAATGAGTGCTCCTCTGCCCGACTCCAGGATTATGCAAAAGTCTGTATTTTCTCCATATACGGAGGAGAAAACCCAAATGATCTACTTCTTTCTTCCTTGTTTTCATTTCTATTTGACTGTATTAAAAGTTGTTATTAGTGATACACAAACTACTAATTAAAGATCAGTGATTTCTCTAAATATGAAAGTACCATGTGGCCCAGGGGTTTCAAGAAAGGTCTTATGTAGACACTGGTACAGTCCTGGGTGTATTGACCCAAAAGAAAGCTCACTAGGGGTGAGCTGAACCAGGGAAAATTACCAACTCCATGGAAGCATGATTGAAAAGTCAGAGAAATTCCAAAGTAGTGTGTTGTGTGAGGAATGAGAAGTTGTTCTGAGCTGAGTTACCTCCTTAAATGAAGATTCTGGAGTTCTTGGCTTCTTCCTTCAATCGTAGCGACAGAAAGTGATGATCAGGTGGAGTCACAAAGATTATGAGACTTTTGAGAGGTTTTTCCAACAATTAATTTCCTGGGACAAGTTGGAAGTCAGAGAAGTCCCAAAGTAGTGTGGCCATGTGGAAAATTATTGACAATACTTACAGCCTTATTAAATGTGTCCTGAAAATCTCCATTTTCTTTTGTCCATGTTACCAGTAATTTTTATTCTTCATTAATGGTTGGTACTTCATGATTCATGGCATCTCTGGAAAATGTTCTTTTGAAAAGATTTGCATAAGGAGAAAATTAGAGTAACTGAAAGCACTGACCAATTTTTCAAATGAGTCCTGCTCTTTTCCTCCCTTCACTTTTAGGTTGCATTTCATTCCAGATGAAATATGTTATGGATTTTTTTTTTGAAATTTTCTTTTTTTTAATTTTTAATTAATTAATTTTCAGTTTTCAACATTCATTTCCATAAGATTTTGAGTTCCAAATTTTCTCCCCATTTCTCCCCTTCCTCACCTAAAGCACCATGCATTCTGATTACACCTTCCCCCAATCTACCCTATCTTCTATCACACCCCTCCCATCTTTTATCCCCATCATCTCTCTTTTCTTGTGGGGCAAGATACATTTCTATACCACATTACCTGTATTTCTTATTTCCCAGTCACATGCAAAAACAATTCTAAATATTTGTTCCTAAAACTTTGAGTTCTAACTTCTCTCCCTTCCTCCCTCCCCACCCATCCCCACTGTGAAGGCAAACAATTCAATATAGGCTATAAATGTGTAGTTCTTCAAAAGACCTCCATCGTAATCATGTTGTGAAAGACTAGCTATATTTTCCTCCATCCTATCTTGTCTCTCATTTATTCTATTCTTTCTTTTGTCTTTGTCCCTCCACAAAAGTGTTCATTTCTAATTATTCCTCCCTCCTATTTGCCCTCCCTTCTGTTATCCCCTACACATCCTACTTATCCCCTTCTCCCCTACTTTTCTGTAGTGCATAATAGATTTTCATACCAAATTGAGTATGTATGTTATTCCCTCCTTAAGCCCAATGTGATGAGACTAAGCTTCACTTTTTCCCTCTCACTTCCCCTTTTCCCCTCCATTTTCTTGTTTTGTTTATGAGGGATAATTTGCCCCATTCTATTTCTCCCTTTCTCCTCTCAATATATTCTTCCCTCACCCCTTAGTTTTATTTATTTAGATATCATCTCTTCCTATTAAACTCACTCTGTGCTCTGCATGTATATGTATATAATCCCTCCAACTATCCAAATACTGAGAAAAGCATCAAGAGTTTCAAATATTATCTTTCTATGTAGGAATGTAAACAGTTCAACTTTAGTAATTCCCTCATGATTTCTCTTTCCTCTTTACCTTTTCATGGTTCTCTTGATTTTTGTGTTTGAAAGTCAAATTTTCTATTCAGCTCTGGTCTTTTCATCAAGAATGCTTAAATGTCTTCTGTTTCAATGAATGATCATTTTTTCACATGAAGTATTATGCTCAGTTTTGCTGGGTAGGTGATTTTTGGTTTTAATGCTAGTTCCTTTGACTTCTGGAATATCATATTCTAAGTCCTTTGATTTCTTATGTAGAAGCTTCTAGATCTTGTGTTATCCCCATCATATTTCCACAATACTTGAATATTTCTTTCTGACTGCTTGCAATATTTTCTCCTTGACCTGGGAACTCTGGAATCTGTCTATAATATTCCCAGGAGTTTTTCTTTTTGGATGTCCTTCAGGAGGTGATTGGTGGATTTTTTCAGTACTTATTTTACCCTCTGGTTCTAGAATATCAAGGCATTTTTCCTTGATAATTTCATGAAAGATGATGCCTAAGCTCTGTTTTGATCATGGCTTTCAAGTAGCCCCATGATTTTTAAATTGTCTCTCCTGGATTTATTTTCCAGGTCACTTGTCTTTTCTATTGAGATACTTCACATTGTCTTAAACATTTTCATTCTTTTGATTTTGTTTTGTAATTTCTTGGTTTCTCATAAAGTCATTAGCTTCCATCTGGTCTATTATGGTTTTTAAATAACTGTTTTCTTCAGTGAACTTTTGACCCTCCTTTTGCATTTGACTGAATCTGCTTTTTAAAGCAATTTTCTTCTCATTGACTTTTGGACCTTTTTTGACATTTGGGTTAGTCTACTTTAAAGTCATTATTTTCTTCAGCATTTTTTGTATCTCCTTTAGCAAGCTGTTGACTCTTTTTTCATGATTTTCTTGCATCACTCTCATTTCTCTTCCCAATTTTTCCTCCACCTCCCTTATTGATTTTCAAAGTCTTTTTTTGAGCTCTTTGATGGTCTGAGACCATTGGAAATTTATTTTGAAGGTTTTGGATGAAGAAGCCTTGACCTTGATGTGTTCCTCTAATTGTATGCTTTATTCTTCCTAATCCAAAAGGTTGGGAGAAAAGAGCTGTTCACCAAGAAATTAACCTTCTATAGTCTTATTTTTTCCCCTTTTTGGGCATTTCCCCAGTCAGTTACTTAACTTTTGGATTCTTTGACAAAGGGAGGGTATACTTTAGGAATCTATAAGTTCTCAGTTCTTTCAAGGTGGCACAATCAAGGGAAAGGAGTTTACTCTTCTCCTGGCCTGCACTCTGGTCTGGGAGCAACCACAAACTTTTCTGCCCAGGCTCTGTAAGTAGGGTTCCCTCTCTACAACCACCTCCAGCTTCAGTGCTCCAGTGCTCCTCCTCACCCCAGAGCTGCCACACAGGGCTGAGATTCAGATCAACCACTTCATTTTCCCAGGGTCTTTAGACCAAGGGCCCAAAAAATGCACACTGCAGCTGCCTGGGGCCAGGACCAAGCCCAGGGCAGCACCTTTCTCCCTTCTCATCCAGGTGAAAGAGCTTTATCACTGACATTTGAAGCAGTTTTTGGTGTTTGTGGATTGAGGAATCTGAGAACTTCAGGTGCTGTCTGTGACTCTGCATCCTGAAGCCTGCTCCAATCCTCTCTGTGCTCTGCCACACAGCCATGACTGGGCTGTGCTCCATTCTCAGCCGGTGTGATAGACTTTTCCTCTTGCTTTTCCAGTCTGCCTTGGGCTGGAAATCTTTTTCATTTTGTTGTTTTGTGGTTTCTCCTTCTCTAGAATTTGTTTAGAGTCATTTTTACAGATATTTTATGGACTTTGAGGGGAGAACTGCAGCAAGTCTGTCCTTCTATTCTGCCATCTTGGCTCGGCCCCCCAAAGTTTTCTTTCCAAATATGAGGCTCAAAACTCTTCCTTCTGCAAATTTTGGTTAATATTAACTTCATTTGGCCTCTCCCAAAGGATGTGAAAAGTTACTTAAAGCCTTACACATTTCTTAGATAAGAAGCCAGAGGAAGAATGATTATTTGGTGACATTTAAATCCTCTTTCTCAATCCAACTATTTGGATTCTTCTACATGTAGTGTAATCTGTAACCTGACTTAATTTACCTACAGAGTTTGGTTGATGTCATTTGTTTGCTCAGCAGATGTATGAAATTATAACTTTACTTTTGTTCAATTTTTATGACCTTGAAAGGAGCATGAGATGATGGATCTCTCTCTTCTCTACATTTTTTGACGGTCTAAGAGGAATATATAAGATTGAAATATGTGAAATAATCATTTATTTGTCACTCTGATGTAATTTTAATACTAAAACCTTGTCCGAATCCTCACCATTGTTCAGTTTTTCTTTAAAGCCTGAATGTACGTTTGAGCATAATAATGAAACCTAGGGTTTTTATTACTGTTGTTTTCTCCTACAATTTCTGTGCTATAGTCAGTAAACATTTGGCAGAAATTACTCACCACATAAACTCAGAGAGGAGATGTTTCTATAACAAATGTCTTTCAATGACATCACAGAAATCTCTAACTTGGAACTGAAAGATTTCTTAGATGTCATGTAGTTCAACTACTTCATTTTACAGATGAGGAAATTAGTGCTCAAATGAAATGGCTTATTAAAGGTCATACAGATAAAGAAACAGATTTTTCAATTCACATCTAGTTTCTCTGACTTCATATCTGGTACTTTATACCACCTAAAGCTGATATATGTATTGATGAATTATATCAATGGACTATCCATCCAACATATGATCAGTGCAATAGGTGATTTTCATCCACTTAGTTTTTACTATATGAAATGTTGGACCAGTTACTTTTTATTAGACTTGGGACAAGAGACCCTCTTCTTTTCTGGCAAATAAGAAATCATTGGACTCTATCATGATATAGCAAAATAAATTCATTCAGATGTTTACAATTTTTACAAATGCATTTCTTAGCAAAAAGTTAACAGCATCAGAAAGTAAAATTCAGTGCACCACTGTTTATTTTAAAATTCTGTGTATTTCACAAAAATACCAGCTTTAATTGCTAAGTACAGGTCATTCAGACACATTGTCAGTAGTGAGAAAAAATTATTCAACACAATTCATCCCAAGTTGTGTTCCAGAAGTCATATATCTCTGAAGCTTCTGTTTCTCTTCTTTCCCAAGTTAATTAAGAAGACTTAGTTCCTTGTTATATAAACCATTATTATGGGCCATGTTTAGCAACCACTTTTCTGGGTGACTTCACTCAATGCAAAGAACAGTAAAGAATATTCAGTTCTTTTCTATTATGGCACTATGTTATTAACTGTTTTGCATCATTTAACCTCCAAATAGATAATCTCACTTTCTTGAGAGAACGATGCTCAATTTATAATCACAGAACCCTCTCTGACCCTTGATATGCTAATGCTTCTTCTAATTATATAGTAAATTCCCAGTTTATATGGAAGTGATTAAAATGGTATGGTTTCTTTTTAAAAACAGTTTAATTTGTCATAATTGACAAGTTATAATTACAAACTCAATGCTATTTTAAAAGTTATTATTTTCATAACAATGTATGTGTTGAAATGGAAATCATTTGATAACTTTCAAGAATACTGTGAAACACTTTGTATGAATAAATAATCTCTGCACTTTTGATTATGAGTTATCATGACTTTCTAGGAACAGGTTCCCTAGTCTGTTTCATGGGGAAGATTGTATTGACCAAATATCCTATGATTGAGCAACAGCCCCTGTGGCAGTTTTCTGAATCTGCTCCCTCCATTGGATTTGGCTATCATTTCCTCCTTTGCTTCAAGGATATTAAACACACACACACACACACACACACACACACACACACACACACACACACACACACACACAAAGCTCCCTTCTACCTTAATGACAAAACTGAATTAAAGGGTCATATATTTAGAATGTGAAGGGATTGTAGAAATTCTCTAATCTAATACCCATATTTTACAAATGAAGAAATGAAGGCCTATAGAGATTTAATGACATCCATATACATAAAGGCTGAAAGTGGCAAAGCTGGTCTGTGAATCCAGATCCTCTGACTTGAAAGCCAGACTCCTTTCTTCTGCAACACAAAAATTAGCACACCTGTGGACCAATAAGCATTTTATATATTTTATTAACTAAGATGCATATTTTAATACTTTCTTTTCTTTCAGCTAGTGGTCTTTACTTAAGTCTTCTCACCAGATACTCCGAATTCCATATAAATAATAGGGGAAAATAGTTTGCATGTAGCATTATAATGTTCTTTCCTCTTTCTGTTGCCTCATATGACCAACACAATATGGATGGTAGGTTGATGGTACAGCAGCACTTAAAATTTCAGTTCACAACACCTGATGTTCCCATATTATACGGGAATATAATTCCCATATTATTTTCAAACAAAATTGACTGTCATACGTTATCTCTAATACTTATCATTGTAAGGGGATGCTAGGTGGCACAGTGGATAGAGTGCTAGGCCTGGAATCAGAAAGACCTGGTTTCAAATCAAGTCTCAGAAATGTGTTAGAAGTGCATCCTTTGGCAAGTCATTTAACTTCTGTTTATTCAGTTTCTTCAGCCACAAAATGGGGACAGTAATGTCACTTACATCCTACGTTTGTCATGAGACTCAAAGGAGATAATAGTTGTAAAACACTTAGCATGGTTTCTGGTATATGTTGTTGATTACATTGTTATCTTTATTATTTTTATCATATGTGAAGTAGCTTAGAGGGTTAATCAAAGGAAATCCTATATAAAACAAGAGAAGAAAAGCAAACTTGTCAATACTTACTATAGAATTAGTAAAAGGATTGACAACTTTTATATTGAAAAGTATGATTTCTGTGTGTACATGAATGTATATAAATATGTATACTATATGCGTGAATATGTATATTGCATTCTACTACATATATACAAAGTTCAAATAACTTGCCATTCAATATTTTGTGTCTTGCTAATAATTGTTACATCATAGCACCAAAACACCAGGTCTTGATGAGAAGAATGCAAGAACTATACTTTGAGTGCTTTTGTTCTAGGCTTGCTTATTGCAAAAGATGTGTAGCATTAGGCAAGTAACTCCTTTGCATATCAGTTGAATTGTGAATAAGGTTAACTAATACCTCTCTCAGCTCTAAAAATATGTGATTTTGAAAAAGAAAACTCAAATACACCCTTCACAAAATCTGGTCTCCAAATAAGGAATTAGACATAGAGGAAATCAAGTCCAATTCCCTTCTTTTACAAATGAGAAACCAACACCCAGTTGGGGGCAACTAGGTGGTGCACTGGATAAAGCAGGAGTCAGGAGGACCTGAGTTCAAATCTCACCTTAGACACTTGACACTCACTAGCTGTATGACCTTGAGCAAGTCACATAACCCCAATTGCCTCATCCTGGGTCATCTCCAGTCATTCTGATGAATATCTGGTCACTGGATTCAGATAGCTCTGGAGGAGAAATGAGGCTGATGACCTGCACAGCCCTCCCTCACTCAAAACAAAGTTAAGTGCAAGTCATATCATTTCTCTGATGGCATGGTCTTCTTTGGCAACAGAGGACAAACATACACACCAAGACCCAATAAGTTTAAGTGACCTTTTCATGGTCACACAGTTAATAAACAGCAGTCAGACTATAAAGGCACAGCCTGTAAATCCAAAAACAGCACACTGTTAACTGTACCATACTGTTTAACTACATTTATCTCAGTGTCTGGTATACAATAGGTGCTTGACAAATGATGAGAGATTGATGTACTTATTGATTACTGCTTTGACTAAATTGGTCAAGAAATTAAATCAGTCCAAGGGATTTAACTGATTTCTGTTGCTACTATTACTGGTTACATTGGTTTATACATAGAAATTGCTTTATATTCTTATTTTCATTGATACATTTAATATATTTAGGATTTTTTTTAAATAAAAGGAAATATTTCTATATGAACATCATAACAGAAAGAATCATGCCATCCTTGATGACATAGAGGAAAAAAGGAAGCATTTGTGATTCCATTATCACAGAGAACTTTTTCTATCAATTGTAATGGCAATTTAAAAGGAAAGATCTTTCCCATTCATTAATAGGCCCATGTGACCTGCTTAAATCACCTGGAAGCCTAAGTCACATGTGACAGGAGGAACTTGCTGAATAGGTGAAATAGAAAGGGTGGAGCAGAACCAGGAGAAAGTTAGCAGGAGTGGTTGGGGTGGAGGAAAGAGGACACAGGCCAATAGGCACAGAAGGACTTGTGGTGGGAAGACCACAGCAGGGACAGGATGGAAGGCATAGAAATGCCTTTGTCCCCAACAGTGCTAATGTGTATTGACTTGGTTACTATGACAGATTTGACTTTCTGGTGTTGGAATTTGACTTTCTGGTGTCTGAATAAATGTTTTCCTCTGCCTTCTATGTGGACAGTCTTTTATACCTAGTGATTCAGAACTATACCAGCATATTCATAGTCACCCTCAGTGCAGTGAATATTGTCTGGGCATTATACCAATTCAGATCATAATTTTTCAGTATTAAGCCTAGGGAGCTTTTTAAGAGATAGAGAGGTTAAATAACTTGCTCAGTCTCACACTTGACTAGTAAAAGATCAGAGTCAAGACTCAACCCAAATCTGCTTCACTACTCACCCAATGCTTTGTGACTATGCCAAGCTGCCTCCACACCTTAAAGGCATTGAGGTTTATTAGAATTATTTTCATTTTAAGCACCTGAAATTGTCAATGTAGTAGAGTACATATGTGTATACACACATATTACATATGTGTACAGATGCAATGCACTCATGTGAGCCTGCAATGATAATATACTTTTGATTGTAAAAGGGAAGCCTTCATTCCTGCCTAACCTTATTTGTAGTAAATAATGAACAGTTGGCTTTTCTCATCTTGTCTTTACATGGAAAGTTTCTTTTGAAATTTCTAAGCTACCTACCTTATGATGAAAATGTGTCAGAATGTGCAGCAATCATATTTATTTGAAATTATTATGGGAGTTCACAATACAAAGATCATATGGTCTTTGATTTGGCTTAAGTAGTATGGTAGATGGTCAGAATTTGAGGATCAACTACACTGAGTGAGAACAACTGGATGACTGAATTTGTAGCTGACTGTTTTCTTCTTCAGTCACTCTCATAAAGGCTATTAATGGATTGACGAACAAAGAAGGGGGAAATTTTCAGGGCTTTAATATACATCAGAATATTTCCACATATTCAATGGTCTTTACATATGATAAAATGACTGTCAAGAATTCAAGATCCTGTTAAACTTAGGCAAATCTGAACTGTGCTTCCAAATAGCTGTAACTGCCCCAAGCTGTGTTTCTTTCCCCTACCCCATTCTTTTGCTTTTACATGGCAGTGAACAAGGCAGTGAGAAGCCATGTGCAATTAAGTTTCTTAAGCACCACAGTCTTTGACAATATAAAGGCTAACAACTAGTGCCTTCTTGTACTTTCAAAGAGAACAAAGGCATAGAAAAATTAACTCCTCAGGGCTATTGAGGGAAAAAAAAAGATATTCATTCATTGATAGTGGCATTGATAATTTATTGAATTCTTTTGGAGACCAATCTGGCATCACACAGCAACAGAAAAAGAAATCATATTCTTTGATCCAATAATTCTATTATTGTTAATATGCCAACAAAATGTTGCAAAAAAAAACCCAACACCTCAAAAGGTTACTTGTTCCAAGGTTCTCCAGAGCTTATAGCATATAGTTGCAAAAATAATATCAGAAATAAAAAAATCCAGAGACAATTTAAATATCCAATAGGGCACTGGTTAAAAGTACAGAATATTAATGTAATTGAATAATATAAGACCTACAAGCATTAAGAAATCAAAGACATCTGGAAAGACCTCTAAAAAACAGAGCTAAAGGGGAAAAAGAATAGAAGAATGAAGTACTAATAAATATCAATATATAAATAAAAGTAAACAAAAGTTAAAAAATGTCTTAAGAAGTGAATAAAGAATTCAAATGGGAGCTTACATTGTATTCTACTATGGAATAAGGAAATAGAATAATACCCCCTATATTTATAATATTGTACTTAATGTAGTAACAATTGAAATTAATATACAATTTAATTATAACATAATTTAGAACAGTTTATATAATGATTTAAATTTCTATGATACTTTATTATTTAAGTTGATTTACTCCTCTTCTTCCTGGTTCTTGGACTTTCCATACCGTGGTATTTTATCCTGTACTTTCTCTTGGTACCTGACACCTCTTTGCTCTGGAACATCCAGCCGAGTCTGTAGCCTTCCCAGCCTAGGATATTCCTGTGTAAGGTCTGTCCTCTTCTTCCACTGGTGAGTTTGTCCTCACCTTATTGCTGTATGACTAGGAAACCTGGACAGTACATCAGCATCATACCAAGAAACTGAATTACTTCCATATGAGTTGCCTTAGGAAGGTTCTGAAGATCACCTGGCAGGATAAGATACCAGACAATAAGGTCCTTCTTGAACTAAATTGCCAAGCGTTCAAACTCTACTTCAGAGCATGCAAGTTCAATGGGTTGGTGACATTGTTTGAATGCAAAAAGTATACTTGCCAAAAAGATATTTTATGGAGAACTCACACAGGGCAAGCATTCACATAGTAGTCAGAAGAAGTGATACAAGGACACTCTTAAGGTCTCTCGAGGACTTTGCAATCGATTGTGTGGTATGGCTGACACTGACACAAGTCCATTCAGCATGGCATGACCTCATCAGAGAAGGTGCTATGGTTTATGAGCAAAGCAGATTTGAAATAGCTCAAAGGAAACACAAGATGTACAAATTTATAGAATCCACCCCAAATGTTCACAAGGACTATTTGTACCTGACCTATGGTGGAACATTTCAAGCTCTTATTGGTCTTATCAGCCACAGTCAGACACACGGAAACTTACCCCTAGCATAGTGATGTAATTTGGTCCTCTTAGGGAACAAAGGACAACAGTCAAGCACCTAGCAACAGCACTTCCCTTCTGACTACTTCTGGATTTCAAAATCATGCTCTCCTGCCAAATACTACCATTTTGCCTTCTAGCCTGTTAGAATTTAAACTCCTTGTTGTCAAGGACTTTCTTTCTTTTTGCTTGTCTTTGTATCACTGGTGCTTAGCATGGTGTCTGGCACATGATCATTGCTTAAAAAAAATACTTGTTTGTTTTTATTTCTTTCACAAATAAATTTAAATGCAATTTAGTCATTAATCAATTTTAATTGTTTAAATTGATAGTTAAAATTTAGATTTTCATTATTTTTTTAAAAGGAAGCTACTACTCTTGTACTGGAGTAGTGGTATTTATTAAGATGCCTATCAGACATTGTATCAATCAACAATTTTTCTAGTTCATATTCAGTTATGTTGGGATCTTTCTATATTATTGGAAACTTCTGGAATCCTAAGAATTCTATGTAAGAATATTGACAAAAACTATGTGGATTGCAGTAAAAATGCCTTTAGTCTCCATGTCCTCCACTAGTCTGATATAACTTTGTTAATTACCTACCCAGTATGGCACTGCAAGAAGGGCATGATAGTGTAAACTTACAGATAATGACAGAATCAGAGGATATTAAGAATGGAAAATGTCTTAGAGATTCCTAGTTTATTTTTTCATTTTATAGATAATGGAGTAATAAGGGATTATTTTACTCACTTTGAAGGAAAGGGAAAGTGGCATTACTTGTACACATTTTGTGCAAATAAGGTAGGGAAGTATGGGCAGGAACAAAATTGGAATTTGATTCAATTCATAAGTTGTCTAATTTTAGTGAGTCAAAACTGTGCTCTTTTTGAAGTATTTCCTTTAGACTTCAAAAGACTACAAAGTGAAGAGATGGTTGTATAGAAGAAGAATGGATTGTGTAAGTCTCTGAAATAGGTCGAACTGGGGGGCAGAGCAAATATGGTGGAGTAAAAGCAGGGACTTGCTTGAGCTCTCCCTGCAACCTATCCAAATACCTGTAAAAAATGACTCTAAACAAATTCTGAAGCAGCAAAATCTACAGAATGATGGACTGAAGCAAATTTCCAGCCCAAGAAAGCCTGGAAAGTTGACAGGAAGTATAAAGCATCAGGGAGCCGAGCACAGTACACTATGGACCATGATGGTAGAGACAGGGCATGAGCAGGCCTTGGGGATTGCAGTACCAACACAGATCCTACAAAGGATATGAATATGCTAGGGCAATTTTGAGTTGTGAAATACAACAGACGGTCCACATTTATTCAGAAAACAGAAAGCAAAATCCATCATAGCAACAAAGAAATTTATACACAATAACAATGCACAGGACAACACCACCCCCAGGCCTTCCCTCTCTTAGGCTTCCACAAACCAACTTCCTTAAACAAATAACCAACAAATTCTCACACTCATGCTAGTCAGCTGCCCATTTTATCTCCCTCAGTTCTGACTGCTCTGATGAAATTTCCTCTCAGTTCAGCTATAGCTCTACCTTTTCTTGTTCCACCCTTCCCGCTCCAATCCTGACTGTTCCATGTGACTTAGACTTATATGATTCAGGTTTCTATGTAATGTAAGCAGGTCATATGGTTCTATTAATGGATGGGAAAGATTTTACCATTAAAAAGCAAAATTATATCAACAATAAGTAAAACATAAGCATAAAAGCATTATCAATACAGGGACTGAATCACTGGCAGCTGTGGAGGTTTCCAGATTACTCCAGAGGAGTAAACACCTCTTCTTCGATCATACCAAGTAGGAAGAGGTGAAAATTTGCTGGTTCCCAGAAGCATTTACAAAATACAAAAAGTACAAAAAACCTGAAGTTTGGGACAGTACACCCCTCATTCCAATGGAAGCAGGCAACTACCTTGACAAAGAGCTCAAAAGTCAAATAATTGACTTGGAAATTGAGCAAACACTGGAAAAAAAATCAGACTATAGAATCTTACTTCATTTACAAGAGGGATCAAAAAATGATCCAGAAGAAGGCGATAAAGTCAAAACTCCTACATCCAAAGCCTCTAAGAAGAAAATGAATTGGTATCAGGCCAAGGAAGAGCTCAAAAAGGATTTTAAAAATCAAGTAATAGAAGTAGAGGAAAAATTGGGAAAATAAATTAGAGTGATGCAAGAAAGTTGTGAGAAATGCGTCATCTGCTTGCTAAAGGGGTCTCAAAAATGCTGAAGAAAATGAGATCTTAAAAATACACTAACCCAATGGCAAAACAGGTCCAAAAAGTCACTGAGGAGAAAAATGTCTTTTAAAAAAGCAGAATTGGCCAAATGGAAAAGCAGGTCCCAAAGCTCACTAAGGATAATAATTCCTTAAAAATTGGAATGGAGCAGATGGAAACTAATGACTTTTTGAATAATCAAGAAATTATAAAACAAAACCAAAAGGATAAGAAAGGAAGACAATGTTCAATACTTCACTGGAAAAAACAGCTGACCTGGAAAATAGATCCAGGGGAGACAATTTAAAAATTATTTTGCTACAAGAAAACCATGATAAAAAAAAAAAAAGTCGAGGCATCATCTTTCATGAAATTATCAAGGAAAGCTGACCTTATATTTTAGAGCCAGAAGGTAAAATAGACATTGAAAATATCCACTGATTGTCTCCTGAATGAGATCCCCCCAAAAAAATACTTCTAAGAATATTGGAGTCGAATGCCAGAGCTACCAGGTCAATGAGAAAATAAAGGAAGCAGCCAGAAACAATTTGAATATCATGGAAACACAATCAGAATAACACAAGATCTAGCAGCTTCTACATTAAGGGATTGGTGGGTCTTAGACTATGATATTCCAGAGGTCAAAGGAGCTAGAATGACAACCAAGAATCAACAGAATAATTGACTATAATCCTTCAGAGAAAAAATGGATGTTCAATGAAGGAGAGGACTTTGAAGAATTCTTGATGAAAAGATCAGAGCTGAGTGGGAAATTTGACTTTAAAATACAGGACACAGGGTGAGTTAAATATGCAGGGATGATATCTAAAAAATAAAATTAAGAGAGGAGAGTATGTGGAGAAGGAGAAAGGGAGAAATAGAATGGTGTAAATTATGTCACATAAAAGAGGCAAGGAAAAGTTTTTACAATGGGGGAAAGAAGAGAAGAAGATGGGGTGAGAGGGAGTGAGTGAACCTTACTCTTTTCTCATTTAGCTTAAGGAGGGAACAATATTCACACTCACTTGGGTATGAGAATCTATCTTATCCTATAGTAAAGTAGTGGGGAAGCGGATAAGTGGGGGGATGATAGAAAGGAGGGCAAAGAGGCAGAGGGGGTAATCAGAAGTAAACACTTTCAAGGGAGATAATAGAATAAATAGAGGGCAGGATGGGATGGAGGGAAATATAGTCTTTCGCAACATGACTGTTGTTGAAGTATTTTGCATGACTACACATGTATAACTTATTGAATTGCTTGTCTTCTCCATGTGGGTGATTGGGCAAGAAGGGAAAGAATTTGGAACTCAAAATTTTAAATACGAATGTTAAAAGTTGTTTTTACATGCAACTGGGAAATAAGACATGTAGACAATGGGGTATACAAATCTATCTTTCCCTACAAGAAGATATAGGGGAAAGGAATGTGTGGGGGGAGGTGATAGAATGGAGAGTAGATGGGGGAAAAGGTAATTAGAATGCAAGCTGTCTTGTGGTGGGGGTAGGGGAGAGATGGGGAGAAAATTTGTATCTCAAAATCTTGTAAAAGTAACTGCTGAAAACTAAAAATTAATTAATTACAAATTTTAAAACAAGAATAGAAGGAAATCAGAAAAAAAAAAAAAACCCAGACCAGCAAGACAACTTTGAGAGTTGTATCTTAAAACTTATAGACATAAAAGCAACAAGCACAGTGTATATAAAAAATTCTCACTTTCATGAAATAGATAGAATTTAACTGAAACATGGGTAAGCATTCTTCAAATCTAAAAATGTTATTAATTATTAAATGTTTGTCTTTCTAATGCCTGAAAATCTACTACTGGATTTCTTATTGTTTTAAGTTTCACATCTCTGTTTCCTATCAAAATGTGAAAATGAAAGATACAAGGAAAATAAAGTCATCAGAGAAAATTTACTGAACCCATTTAGTAGGTAAGGTTATTACCATGCTTTATAGCTAGACTTCAGAATGCTATTTTATTTCTGTTCTTAACACTGGAAAAGATTACTGAATAAAATACTTAGTGTTGTTACTGATATTAACAAGTACATTATCATATTTTCTTTTTAAAATATACTCATACAAAAGTACTTGTATTAAAATTTAAGTAATTTATCTGTCCATAACATAACAAAACACATTCAATTTTATTGAATGAATGAATAATAAAGCATTTATTCAGCAATTACTATGTGAAAATCATTGTAGTAAATATTAATTATACTAATTGAAAAGCAACACAATCTCTGTTCTTGAAGAGTTCACATTCTCATAGCAGACAAAACACACACACACACACACACACACACACACACACACACACGCGCACTTTAACCATGACAGGGAATTAGTGGTGATAACTTTATTTCCTAAATCTTTACTAGCTTGATTCCCTAAGAATGCAGGAGGCATATCACCCACAGAGGAAGTTGCCTGGTTGCATCTCTAAAAGGTTTACTTCCCTGGATGACGTCTGCAAAGGCAAGTTTGACAGCAGGTCTAGTGGTCTCGGACAGTGGGGTGAAACTCAGATAATAAGGGATCCCTGAATGCAGCATAATGACTTAGAAAACCACAAATTAATATTATGTATGTTGCATTTTATTTTTATCTATTTTTTTGTCAAACATTGTACAATTACATTTTATTCTAGCTTAGGTACATATTCAGCACTTAACAAATGCTTTTTAAATCTATTACATATCTCCACACCTCAGCTGCCAGTTCTTTTGTGTTGCTACAGCTGCAAATACTCCTGACCTACTTGTCAATTCTGTAGTCACATAGCCTTTAAGAATCCAGGATTACTCATACACCACCAGCTAACTAGATAGTTTATAAGCATTTATTTAGCACTTAGTATATTCAGTGACAATATATAAATGACTGGAGTCACTGTACTAGGCTTTGGGAATTCAAAAAAGGCACCATGGTAAGAATTGAGAGTAATATTTAATAGAATAACATAGTCATTGCTTAGCTTTACAATGGAAATTGCAAAAAGCCCTGAGAAAGGAAACTCTTTAATGATCTGCCTCTCATGTACTGTTTTTTTTTCTTAATCCCCTAATTACATATTCACATTGAAACAGGTTTTTCAAGAGGGCTAATAACCCAAGTGAATATTACTTTACTTATGAATCAGGTCCTTCTACCTTTCATTCTTCCCATACCCTTCGTTCACTAAGTGAGAATAAAAAATCTGGTATCTAACATGACATTTATCAAATGTAACCTGAGTTCCAAAACTCATTGGTATGAGATTCTGCATTAGTGGAAACCAATGCCACATACAACTTCTTGAGGGTTGGGGTTGTATTATAGCAAAGAGAACTTCAGAATCTGCAGTTATTTTGGACATTTCTGTATTTTAGTTCTGAGAGAGAAAATGGATGATGTCAATCCCACTTGAGGTTGCTGAGAAGGGAATAGACTCGGGAAAGCCTGGAAAGAAGCCAACATGACAGCAGCCAGTTTGCTACACCATAGATCTAAGGAATTTTCACATTTGGGTATATTGGGATTCTTTTCCTTGTTTAAGCTATCTTCCAATGGCAGAACTCCTTCCTGTATTATCTGGTATATATTTTTGTATGTATATTCACTCTGATTTCTTTTTTTGTTATCAGTTTGGGAAAATGGGTGATTCCTATTACATTGTAGAACTTATGTCTGGTGGGAAAGGGATCAAGCCTTGGAAAAGAAGTTTAGGGATTTATTTTAGCCATTAATGAATGTATGTTTAACTTGAACCTGAAAAACACATCCTTTAGACAATTAGTATATGTGGCAGATAGATATAATTCTACTTCAATGCCACTTTCTCTGTGGAGAGCAGAATGGTTAGCCATTGTGTCCTCTAACTCTCATTTTGCTTCCTGGCAGTAATTAAAGTCTCCCATAAAGACAAGTGGGGAAAAGAGAAACTAGAGATACCTATTTTTGCCTTTCTTTAAACCACTCATCAACTTTATACTACATACCATATACAATAATGCAATGGGAGGGCAAATTTCCCTTCCCCCCTCCTTATACCCTTTCTCCCTAGGGAGGATAAAAAACTTAGGTGAATAGCATAGTTCAGTTCCTATAGAGTACAGTTTTGTTCTCAAGTCCAGCTCAACTCTTGGGCTGAAATTCCAGGTATTCTGCCTTCTTAGAGATTCTATGAAGGGCTGGCTGGCTTCACTATCCTTCCCAAAATTGTGGTTCCAAGGTCACCATGGCTTAAACTCATCATCCTTTGGGGATCACCTCCAGCACCTGAAACTAAGGAGGACAAATGATTCAAAAAAGAAATAAACACTTCCAGGTCCAGTTCTCAGAATGAGGGTAAAAGAGGTAGAACAGGGGAAAGAATTCCTTTTCTTCTCGTGAGTTCAGTTTATGGTTCCTGCACTTTAGGTAAATTGAAATCATCATCTCTGTCATATCAGAAAAGAGTGGCTAATCAGCAGGAAAAAAAGCAGAGTAAAATATTGTGGAATATATTGACCAGTTCAGTCTTGTCAGATTTAAAAATGCAGGTGCTGATCAAAGGTGCCTATACTCAACCACATGGTAGGGGATAGAGTCCTCTCTCTACATACTCATACAAGCCCCCAGTTTATTCAAGTTTTTGAAATTTTGTAATTAAAATTACTTATAGGTTTGACAGAGACCGTACCCAGAAGTATATTCTGAGATTTGTCTCCTTGAAGTGAGAAACTAAATTCAGAGACACCCTTAACATGTATGACCTTTGATTAGACTTCTCAATGAGGCTCAGTTTCTTTATTTGTAAACTGAGGGGGATGAACTAAATAATTTAAGGTGCTTTTTCATAGTTAGAGTTCAGAATTTGGAATCAGACGACTTGAGTTCAAATGCTTTCTTTGCTACCAGTAACTTACCTGGTAAGGGGGCTCATAAGATTATAGCTTTAAAGAGGGAAAGAACATCTCTTCTTAGAATGAGGTCCTTTCTTTCTCTAAATCTATGATCTCAAGAGCCCATCCTACCATTTAAAACCCTCAAAAGAACTGTCAACACTTACATTTGTACTCTTATCTTGAGCACCATCTCTGTTCCAACCAAATTATGTTCCAACTTGAGAAATAGTTATCATTGATACTTGGACACATCTTCTTCCATCCCTAAGCCTGTAATATTCTCTCTTCTGATCCTTCTTTTCACCATATCAGCAAATTGAAATTGTACCTATATGCAAAGGAGAAATCAAAGACTCTCTTTCAGATGGCCTTCACTGAGCTTATTTGACATCATTGTGTCTTTTTTTTCTTTCTCAAATATCCCAGAACATTTTGTTTGTTCTACTTTTATATTTTTTATCATATTCTTTTTCCTCAAGAAGACAAGAAAAGACTATTTCATTTTAACATAGTGTATGTGTAGCTCAACTATTCATTATTTCTAGAAAATGAATAATCAAATTTTCATTTTTTTCTTCTAGAAACCACTGTTGTATGATATTATTGTAAATATGCAACTAGAAACAAGGCATCTTTTAAATGGTCAATTGTGTGAACTTAGGTCCCAAAATAATCATAGTTTATCTTGCCATTGTTCAAAATCTACCTTAAATGATCCCCATACAGATTAAGTATATAGGCCATCTAAGTAAAATGGGAAAAAAGACCACCTATAGAAACTTTTAATCAACCAACACACATATATTAGTAAATATCAGAGCTTGACCTAAGATCTATTCCACATCTTCAGGGAATGCTGTTGCCCCCTCCTCAAATGTTCAGGTGTTCTTGTGTTCACAGGCTGCTCACTGCCTTATAATAGTACTGCCATGTACATAATCTTTTTGAGAAGAAAACAAGGTTTATTTATAGATCAAAGGCATCAGACAGAGCTCCTATCATTGCACTTGGGAAATAATGACACCAGCCAATGAGTAATCATTATCTAGTGATTTCAGTCAATCATTTATAATCACATACTAGACAAATATAACAGGATTTTTCTCCCATAGTTCGCTACTTAAATGGCATCAGTGCTCTGTATCTACCAGTAGGTAGCCCTCATCTTCATTCCCCTAAGTTCTGCTCATAACTTCCAGTGCAATATTCCTCTGTCATCATGGAACAGGTTGTGATTCTTAATACCAAGCTGGCTCAAATTAAAATAATAGACTGGTGTCATTTTTCCCCATCACTCCCGGGCAGTATATTCCCCAGACACTTTACATTCATCTATAAGCTTGATAAAATACCTGAATTCCTCCTTGTTATTCTTCTTGATCTACTATTCATCACACAGTTAAACTAATGATTCACGGTACCCAAATACTAATGGACCAACTTTCAATTCTTCCTCTTCCTCTGATACCAACTTCTACAATAACTTTTAAAAGTTTGGGAAGTAGCTCATTAGTGTGTGAGAATCTCAGTGCTCTCTTTATAGAGTTTTCTAGTCAGGAATGTCAAAGTTTAACAACTGGTACAGATTTCAATGTATCCACACTTTCTAATGCTATGCAATTCTTCTCTACATTCTTCTTTAAATCCTCCAAGGAGTTGTTACTCAGCAAAAGCCTCTTCCCTAGGTCTTTCCAATATTATTAATATATAACTTCTATTAGGGATTACTTAATCTTTTGCTGCAATGGTCTTTATTTTATGGAAGAACCAAGCAATGTATATTACATGCTGATTACCTGTGTCATGTAAACTTTGACAATGCATTGAAATTGCTGTATCTTTTTAACAGATTAAGGTTTCAACGTGTGAAACAAAGTACAAAGGATTATAAACATAAAAAAATCAAAATAGAGTTGTTGAAATATCAATTTTTTTCAAATGCTTTCAGTTAAAAATATCTGTAAGCATTCTAAAAAAGAAATACAATTAAAACAAACAGCAGATTTTAGTGAGAAACTGCTATATGCCTACAAAAACAAACAAAGACTTATGTATCCTATATTAGATTAGGTTTTTTTATTAAAATAGAATCTGGACTCAGTTTGATATCTATATCTCTTGAAGCATTCTTTAGAACAAAAAATGTTGAGTTTTCACCATTATAAGAAATTGAGGATACAATAATAAGTTGGTATATATATTACTATTGTCAGTATTAAAATGAAGATTAATTAAACTTAGTTTGTAGTCTTTCCCAAAATTTAAGGGGAAAATCTCTTTCAAATATTTCCTTTAAGTAAACAGTCCTGTTATTTAACCACAAGAAGGAATTAAGAAAATTCAATATGATTGTGAAAGAGGGATAATAATTGAGGAAAGAAGGTATGGATTGACTCTAGCATGGATATTATCTTCCCTGGAATCATTTCATTATGAACACTGCATAAATGACTGTTCTTTTGGCAGCAAGTGAACATAGTTCTAATTTCAGCTCCTAATTTCAGGTTCTCAGCTATAATTAATCTCTGTGTGGTAAAAGTACAGGGTTTCTTTTTCTTTTTTACTTAATAGTATTTTTCCCAATTACATGTGAAGATAGTTTTCAATATTCATTTTATAGGATTTTGAGTTTCAAAATTTTCCCCTCCCTTCCTCGCTATTCCCCTTCCCCATGAAAGAGAGCAATCTAATATAGGTTATACATGTACAATCATGTTAAGTATATTTCCATATTAATAAGGTTGTGAAAAAAGAACCAGAACAAAAAGGGAGACTCACAATAAAATGAAACAAAAAAAAAGGTGAAAATTATATGATTCAATCTGCATTCAAACTCCAGTTTTTTCTCTGAATATAGAGAGCAGTTTCATCATGAGTCTTTTGGAAATGTCTCGGATCATTGCATTGCTGAGAAGAGCTAAGTCTCTCATAGATGATCACCACACAATGTTGCTATTACTGCATACAAATTTCTTCTGTTTCTTCTCACTTCACTCAGCATCAGTTCAACTACCTGCTCCTCATTTCTTATATCACAATAGTATTTTACTACATTCACATTCCACAACTCTTCAGTTATTCCCCAAATAATGGGGAATTTTTTGCAACCACAAAAAGACCTATTAGAAATATTTATGTACATGTAGGTCCTTATCCATTTTTGTGATCTCTTTGGGATGCAAATATAGTAGCAGTATTGCTGGATTAAAGGGTATGCATAACATGATAAGCCTTTGGGCATAGTTCCAAGTTGTTCTCCAGAATGGTTAAATCAGTTCACAACTCCACCAACAATATATTAGTGTCCCAATTTTCACACATCTTCTCCAACATTTATTATTTTCATTTTTTATTATATTAATCAAGCTCAGAGTTGTTTTAATTTCCATTTCTCTAAACAATAGTGATTAAGAATATTTTTTCATATGGCTATAGATAGCTTTCTTCATTTGAAAACTTTCTGCTCATATTCTTTAACCATATAGCAATTGGGAAATGACTTGTATTCTTATAAATTTGACTCAGTTCTCCATATATCTGAGAAAAGGGATCTTTATCAGAAACACTAGAGGGAAAAATTGTTTCCCAACTTTCTGCATCCCTGCAATTTTTAGTTGCATCATGTGTGTGTGAAAACTTTAATTTAATGTAATCAAAATTGTTCATTTTGCATTTCCAACTATTCTTTATCTCCTCTTTGATCATAAATTCTTTCCTTCTTCATAGATCAGATAGGTGAATTATTCCTTACTCTCCTAATTTGCTTATGGTATCATATGTCTAGATCACATACTCATTTTCACTTTATGTGAGATGTTGGGCTAATACCTATTTTATGCTATACTATATTCTAGTTTTCTCAGTAGTGTTTTGTCAAAAGCTTAGTTCTTATCCCAGAAAATGGAATCGTTGGGTTTACTGAACAATAGCTTACTATAAATTTTACTACCATGTCTTGCGTATCTAACTTATTCCACTAATCCAGCTTTCTATTTCTGAGCCTGTAATAAATAGTTTCAATAACTGTCACTTTGTTATATAGTTTTAAATACAATATAGCTAGGTCAACCTTTCTAAAAATACTTTTTATTAATTCCCTTGATATTCTTGAAGTTTTTGTTCCTCAAGATCAATTGTCTTATTACTTTTTCTAGTTCTATAAAGTAATTTTGATAGTTGGACTGATATGGCACGGCATAAGTAATTTGGGTAGAAATTTCATTTTTATTAGACTAGCTCAGCCTACCCATGAGTCATCAAAATTTTTTCAGTTGTTTAGATCTGACTTTATTTGTGTGAAAATGTTTCCTATTTGTGTTCACATAATTTTTGAATTTCTCTTAACAGATGGACTCTAATATTTTATATTGTCTACAGTTATTTTAACTGAAATTTCTCATCCTATCTCTTCTTGTTGGGCTTTGTTGGTAATATATGGAAACGCTGAAGACATATGTGGGCTTACTTTATATCTAGCAATTTGTTAACATTGTCAATTGTTTCAGATTTTTTTTTAGTTGATTCTCTAAGTATATCGTCATGTCATCTGCAAAGAGTGATGGCTTTGTTTTCACATTGTCTGTTCTAATTCCTTCAGTTCCATCTTTTCTTCTCTTATTGCTAAAGATTATATGTGAGTACTCTCTTGAATAAAAGTGGTGATAATGGGCATGCATGTTTCACTTCTGATCTTATTGGGAATGCTTACTGATGGTTGTAGATGGATACTGCTTATCATTTTTTATATAAATTTATTTATTAAATATTTTACATTCATTTTCACAAAATTTTGGGTTCCAAACTTTCTCCCCATTTCTCTCCTCCCCACACCCCAATACACCAAGCATTCTAATTTTCCCTATCACCAATCTTCCCTCTCTTCTATCATTTCTCCCTTCCATTGTTCCCATCTTCTCTTTTGTCCTGTAGGGCCAGATAACTTTCTATTCCCCTTACCTGTATTTCTTATTTCCTAGTAGCAAGTACAATACTCAACAGTTGTTCCTAAAACTTTGAGTTCCAACTTCTCCCCATCTCTCCCTCCCCACCCATTCCCTTTGGGAAGGCAGGCAATTCAATATAGGCCATATCTGTGTAGTTTTGCAAATGACTTCCATAATAGTCTTGTTGTGTAAGACTAACTCGATTTCTCTCCATCCTATCTTGCCCCCCATTGTTCTATTCTCTATTTTGATCCTGTCCCTCCCTGAGTGTTGAATTCTAATTGCTCCCTCCTCCAATTGCCCACCCTTCCATCATCCCCCCACCCTGCATATCCCCTCTGCCCCACTTTCCTTTATTGTAAGATAGATTTTCATACCAAAATGAGTGTGCATTTTATTCATTCCTTTACTCGAATGTGATGAGAGTAAACTTCATATTTTTCTATCAGCTTTCCTCTTTTTCCCTCCACTAAAAAGTCTCCTGCTTACCTCTTCTATAACAGATAATTTACCCCAATCCATTTCACCCTCTCTCCTCCCACTACATTTCTCTCTCACCATTTACCTTAATTTCTTTTAAGTATTATCCCATCCTATTCAATTCACTCTGTGCTCTCTGTCTCTGTGTGTGCATGCACGTGTGCGTGTGTGTGTGAGTGTGTGTGTGTAATCCCCTCAACTACCCAGATACTGAAAAGTTTCAAGAGTTACAAATATTATCTTTTCATGTAGGAATGTAAACAGTTCAACTTTGGTAAGTCCCTTATGACTTCTCTTTGCTGTTTACTTTTTCATGCTTCTTCTCATTCTTGTGTTTGAAAGTCAAATTTTTCTTTTCAGCTCTGGTCTTTTCATCAAGAATGCTTGAAAGTCCTCAAATCATTGAAATACCAGGTTTTCTCCTGAAGTATTATACTCAGTTTTGCTGGGTTGGTGATTCTTGGTTTTAGTTCTAGTTCCTTTGACTTCTGGAATATCCTATTCCACACCCTTTGATCCCTTAATGTAGAAGCTGCTAGATCTTGTGTTATCCTGATTGTATTTCCAAAATACTGGAATTGTTTCTTTCTAGCCACTTGCAAGATTTTCTCCTTGACCTGGGAATTCTGGCATTTGGCCACAATGTTTCTAGGAGTTTCTCTTTTTGGGTCTCTTTCAGGCGGTGATCGATGGATTCTTTCAATACTTATTTTATCCTCTGGTTCTAGAATATCAGGGCAGTTTTCCTTGATAATTTCATGAAAGATGATGTCTAGGCTCTTTTTTTGATCATGGCTTTCAGGTAGTCCCATAATTTTTAAATTGTCTCTCCTGGATCTATTTTCCAGGGCAGTTGTTTTTCCAAAGAGATATTTCACATTCTCTTCCATTTTTTCATTCTTTTGGTTTTGTTTGGTAATTTCTTGGTTTCTCAGAAAGTCATTAGCCTCCATCTGTTCCATCCTAATTTTGAGAGAACTATTTTCTTCAGTGAGCTTTTGAACCTCTTTTTCCATTTGACTAATTCTGCTTTTGAAAGTATTCTTCTCCTCATTGGCTTCTTGAACCTCTTTTGCCAATTGAGTGAGCCTATTTTTCAAGGTGTTATTTTCTTCAGCGTTTTTTTTTTTTGGGTCTCCTATAGCAAGATATTGACCCGTTTTTCATGGTTTACTTGCATCTCTCTCATTTCTCTTCCCAGTTTTTCCTCCACCTGTCTAACTTGATTTTCAAAATCCTTTTTGAGTTCTTCCAAGGCCTGAGTCCATTGGATATCTATTTCAGACGTTTGTAATACAGAGGCCTTGACATGTCTTTCCTTGATGGTAAACATTGTTCTTCCTCATCCAAAAAGAAAGGAGAAAACATCTGTTCACCAAGAAGTAACCTTCTATGGTCTTATTTTTTTTTTTTCCTTTTCTTGGCATTTTCCTAGCCAGTTACTTGACTTCTGAGATTCCTCTCCACCCCCACCTCACTAGTGCTTGTGGTCTGAGGTTCAAATGCTGCTTCCCAGCCTCAGGGCTTTCTACACGGGGGCAGGGCTGCTATTCAGTGGGATCAAGTTCAGGTTCTCAGGTGGGGTCAGGGCCCCAGCCCAGGCTCAGTTCCTTCAGAGAGTTTATGCGGAGACCTTCAACAATGGATCTAGCTCCAGCCTGCTTTGAGAGCCTATGGCCGCTGCTTCCCCCACAGCTTCCTCTCAAGGGGGCCTGAATTATGGAGACACCCCGCTCCCCTCTTGGCCAGCCCAGAAGTCTGACTCACTGACCTGTAGCGCCTGTGTGTGGAGGGACCTTTGCGGCTGCTGGAGCTTCCATCCCTGAAGACTTCTTGGGTCTCGGGGCTGCGCAGCCATGGCAGGGCTGGGCTCCACTCTGGTCCAGTAGGTGATGGACCCTTAGGGTTGGTTTTTCAGGGCTCTCTGGAACAGAAATCTCCCCACTCCATTGCTGTGCAGCTTCCACTGCTCCAGAACCCATTGGGAGTTTGTTTTATAGGTAATTTATGGGCTGTGGGTTCAGAGCTAGCATATGTGAATCTTTCTACTCTGCCATCTTGGCTCCTTCCCACTGCTTATCATTTTCAGAAAAGCTCCATTTATTCTTATATTCTCCAGTAATTTTTAATAGGAATAGTTGTTGTATTTTGTCAAAAGCTTTTTATGCATCTATTGAGATGATCGCATGACTTCTGTTAGTATTCTTATTGATACTGTCAATTATGCTGACAGTTTTCCTAATATTGAAACAGCCCTGCTGCATTCTTGCTATAAATCCTACCTTGTCATACTGTTTATCCTCAAGATAAGTTACTGTAATCTCTTTACTAATGTTTTTTTTAAAAGTTTTGCATGTTCATTCATTGAGAAAATTAGTCTACAATTTTCTTTCTCTGTTTTGGCTCTGCCTGGCTTAGACATCAGCATAATATTTGTGTTATAAAAGGAATTTTGCATTACTTTTTCATCTATTTTTAAATGTTGGAATGTCGCAATGTTGGAATTAATTGTCCTTTAAATATTTGGTAGAATTCACTAGTAAATACATCTGACCCTGTAGAACAGTTTTTGTTGTTTTTTTTTTTTAGAATTTCATTGATAGTTCTGCAAATTCTATTTCTAAAATGTGGTTATTTAAATATTTTGTCTTCTGTTAATATGGGCAATTTGTGTTTTTGTAAATATTCATGAATTTCAAGCAGATTGTCATATTTATTGACATTGAGCTGGGAAAATAGCTCCTGAATACTGTGTTAATTTTCTCTTCTTTAGTGTATTAGTCCATTTCATTTTTATTATGTTAATTTTGTTGCCTTTTTATTAAAAATCAAATTAACCAAAGGTTTATCTATTTTTTTCATAAAATCAACTCTTGCTTTTATTAGTCAGTAGTTACCCAAATTTCATTTTTATTAATCTCACTTTTTGAATTACAGAATTTCTAATTTGTCATTTAATTGGAGATTTTAAATTTGTTCTCTTTCTAGCTTTTTCTTTAGTTGTATGTCCAATGAATTGATCTTCTCTTTCTCTGTTTTATTCATATAAGTATTTAGAGATAAAAAAAATTCCCCTAAGAAATGTTTTAGCTGCATCCCATAATTTTTATGTTTTCTCATTATTGTCATTCTCTTTAATGAAAGTATTGATTGTTTCCATTATTTGTCATATGACTATCAGATATTCTTTACTATTAGATTATTTAGTTTCCAATTAATTTTTAATCTACTTTTCCATGGCCTGTTTTTACATATAATTTTATTACACCGTGGTCTTAAAAGGATACATTTAATATTTCTGTCTTTCTACATTTGATTCTAAGGTTTTTATGCCTCAATCCATATTCAATTTTTGTGTATGTGCCATATGTCACTGAGAAAACAATCTATTTCTTTCTATCCCCATTCAGTTCTCTCTAGAAGCTCATCATATGTAACTTTTTAAAAATTCTATTCATTTCCTTAACTTTTTTTTTAAATACTTATTTCATGGCTAGATTTATCTGGTCTTCAGAGTAGGGTGTTGAGTTCTCCCACTGGAATAGTCTTGCTATATATTTATTTCAGTAACTCACTTAGCTTCTCCTCTAAGAATTTGCATGCTATGCTGCTGGGTGCATATATATTTAGTATTGATATTACTTGTGTCTATGGTATGTTTTAGCAGGAAGTAGTTTCCATATTTGTCTCTAAATTATATCTATTTTTGTTTTTACATGGTCTAAGGTCAGGATTGCTATCCCTGCTTTATTTTATTGTATTTTATATTTTATTTTGGCTGAAGCATAATATATTTTGCTCCAGTCTTTTACCTTTACTCTGTATCTCTCTGCTTCAAATGTGTTCCTTGTAAATAGCTTATTGTAGAATTCTGTTTTTAATTCACTCTGCTAACCACTTTCAATTTATAGTAGAGTTCATTCTATTTGCATTCAGAGATATGATTGCTGTGTATTTGCCTCCATCCTACTTTTCTCCCATTCACACTTTTCACTCATTTTAGACCTTACCCCTCCTCACCAATGTTTTGTTCCTTAGCACTGCTGCCCTCATTCTGTCTTCCCTGCTATCAATCATCCCTCCCTTCTCTTTTACCTTTCTCCTTCTACTTCTGTCCTCTGTTCTATCATCTCTCTTTGTATTCATTCACCTTTCCCTTCCTACTTCCCTATACAGTAAATGAATTTCTATACCCAACTAAGTGAATATGGTATTCCCGCTCCAATTCTGATGAGGACAAAGTTCTAACAATGCTCACCTCTCCCTTCATTCTCTCTTTCAGAGTAGGTTTAATGCAGCTTTCCATGTGATATAATTTACCCTAGTCTTCAGATTTCCAAAATTCTAATTTACACCGAGTAGTACCAAATCTATGCTCAGATTGTTCCTTCACATAAAAGGAGTTATAGAATCCAAGTGTCTTTGATGAATCACATATCAATTCAGAAACAAATCACTTAGAAGAACTCAAGGAATACAGATGTTATATTTGTTGTTCTTCTTTGTTTTGTTTTATTCTCTCATTAACAAAGTCCTTAAACACTAGTCCAGAAAAATGTAGGTCAACAAAAATCAATTTTGTTATATCTCTTGAATATCTATATGTTGTGGAAATATGAATGTGTATATTGAGAGAAATTTCAGTAAAAATTAAGGGCAGTATGAAAGTGAATTATAAAAAGAAATGACAATTTTGACAATTTCTTTTGAAAAGAAAAAAAGTTCTTTTTCTCCTTTCTTGGAATAGTTAGCAAAATCATTGTCCCCCTTCCCAGCATAAAAGAGGAGAACATCCCCTACACAACACCAATAACCCTTATCTTGAATTTGTTTCTCTCCCCCCTTTACTGATTCTTCAGGTTTCTAAGTTGACATGATTAGGAGGTCTACCATGTTATTCTTCTTCTCTTACCCTGGACCATGTCCCTTTAACAACTTTGGAAATATATCACCCTACTATTAATTTTAAGTTCTATTACTAAATAGGATTTTGTAGAAAGAATTTTAGGCCAGATGTAGAAGGTCTAAGTTTTAATCTAATGGAAGATGGATACAAACAAAAAGAAACTGAAAAGAGGAAATCGGAGGGAAAAAGAGGTACTGAGGCATGATGGAGTATGTTACTCTCTAGAGTGGAAGCAATAAGGACTCCTGATGGAGAATACAGTCAACAGGAAGAATTGCAGCTGTCTATAAAGGAAAGCTTGGGAAGCATTTAGTATCCTGCCTTCCAGTCCACAAATTGGAGGGGTGAGGTGATTTAGGGTGAGTTGAAAAGTTGGTGAATTTCTAATCCTGAGACATTCTTGTGATCAGTTTATCCTGGGTAGGAGGACATGTTCTATGAAGTCAAAGCCAAGCAGAGAAGCTTATTGAAAATGGAATATATGACTATTTTGTAATAACCATACTGTATGGATTTGCCACTGATGAATTTTTTCTTTTACCTCTGGATATGAATTTCATGGTTATGTTTCTGAATTTTTTGTGTATTTTCCATTTCTTTATATGTGGGGAAAGATCCAATATACTTCCTTTTAAATTGTAGCTTATTTACATACTTTTTTTAGAATAAATATGCTCAATATTTTTTCTACCCTAATCTCAAAGTGAGATTTTTTTTTAAAGTAGAAGACAAAGTTCAGACTGTCAACATTTAAGATAAAAATTCTTACTTTTTTTTAATGGAGAAGTTCAGAAAAACAAACCCTAAAATATCCATGAGTCCCACTGCTTAGTACAGCAACATAAATATCTACAATTCATTGCTGAGACAAAATTTCGCTTATGTCATTCTGGCCTATCTCCCTTTAAAATTCACATGTATTCAGAAAAAGTTGGCAATGTTGTCTTGTGAATAAAACTGCTTGCGTTGTTGATTGTATATTGGTAGTCCTGTCTTTGAAGGATATATTTCAATTATTTGTACATTAAATGAAAGTATTTATGAAATGTTCCTCTGCACATATAATTTATTTAATCAAGTACTCTTGGGAATCAGCTTAGTTTGGAAAATTCCCTGGAGCACTTTAAATAGCAGATGAGTGTCTTCAAATAAGCAATAAAGGAGAAAAAAAAGGTTATCTTTTCACGATGCTATTTATCATATAACATTTCCCACATTTTAAAATGACATTTAACTATCTCATTCTAAATGATTCAATTCACTGTTCTCAGAGTTGGAAAGGATCCCAGAGTTTATCAAACCCTCATCATGGACAAACAAATAAAGGAACAATTCAATAAAAAATACCAGCACATATCTAATATTCACATATGAGAAATATATGTTTTCACTTTCCCAGAAGTTTTTTGCCAAATAGTGAGTTCTTGCCCCAGAAGCTGGAATCATTGGGTTTATCAAAATTCAGATTACATTAGTCATTTACTACTGTGTCTTGTGTAACTTATCTACTCTACTGATGCGCCACTTTATTGCCAGTATCAAATAGTTTTGATGGTTTCATTGCCAGTATCAAATAGTTTTGATGGTTTCCACTTTAAAATAAAGTTTTTAATCTGGTACAAGTAGGCTACCTTCTTTGCATTTTTTCATTAATTCTCTCCATATTCTTGACATTTTTTTCCTGAAGATGAATTTTATTATAATTTTTTGAGCTCTGTAAAATATTTTATGGTAGTTTAACTTGCATGGCATTTTATAAGTAAACTAATTTGAATGAAATTGCAATTTTTATTACATTAGCTCAGCCTACCCATGAGCAACCAATATTTTTCCCATTGTTTACATCTGACTTTATCTGTGTGAAAAGTGTTTTGTAATTGTGTTCATGTAATTCTTAGGTTTGTTTTGGCAGGTAGACTGCCAAATTGCCTACATTTGTTTTAAATGAAATGTCTCTTCCTATCTCTTGCTGCTGGGCTATGTTGGTAATATTTAGACATGCTGATAACTTATGTGCATTTTTATATCCTTCACCTTTGGTAAAGTTGTTAATTATTTCAAATATTTTAATTGATTCTTTAAGATTCTCCAAATTTGCCATCATATAATCTGCAAAAGAATGAAAGATTTATTTCCTCATTGCCTATTCTTATTCCTTCATTCTTTCATTTTTTTCATCTTTTATTCCTAAAGTTAATATTTCTAGTACAATATTGAATTATAGTGTTGATAATGGGCATCCCTGTTTCACCCCTGTCTTTCTGGGAAAGCTTCTAATTTATCCCTGTTGCATATATTGCTTGATCATAGTTTTAGATAGATAATATTTCTCATATGAAGGAAAATTCCATTTATTCTTGTGCTTTCTTGTGCTTTTAATAGGAATGAGTGCAGTATTTTCTCAATAACTTTTTCTACATCTATTGAGATAATTATATGATTCATTAGTTTTGTTATTGATATTGTCAATTATGCTAATAATTTTCCTAATATTCAACCAGCCCTGGTTTTCTGTTATAAAATCCACCTGGTCTTAGTGTATTATACTCATGATAAATTGATATAATCTCTACAGTTACACTTATTCTAAATTTATGCATCAATGTTCATTATGAAAATTGGTCTATAATTTTCTTTCTCAGTTTTGACTCTTCTTAGTTGTGATATTAGCACCATATTTCGGTCATAAAATAAATTTTATAGAATTCCTTCTTTGCCTATTTTTCCAAACACTTTATATAGTATTGGAATTAATCATTCTTTAAATATTTGGTAGAATTCAATTGTAAATCCATCTGCCCTAGAGATATTTTTTCTCAAGGAGTTCATTTATGGCTTGTTCAATTTCTTTTTCTGAAATGGATTTATTTCCTCTTCTTCTAATATGGGTAATTCATGTTTTTGTAAATATTCATGCATTTCACTTAGATTGTCAGATTTATTAGTGTAAAATTAGGCAAATTTGCTCCCAATTCTTTTTTTTTTAATTTCCTCTTCATTGGAGGTGAAGCCACTATTTTCACTTTGATGCTGTTAATATTGTTTTCTTTTTTAAAAATCAAACTAAATAAAGGTTTATCTAGTTTATTTTTCAGTTGACCTGCTTTTAGTTTCATCTCTTATTTAAAAAATTTTCCCATTCTCAATCTTAATCTCTTCTTTGATTTTCAGAGTTTCTAATTTAGCATTTAATTGGGGATTTTAATTGATTACTTTTTAGCTTTCTTTTACTGTATGCCCAAATTTTTGATCTCTTCTTTCACTAGTTCACTCAGGTAAGCATTTAGGGATATACAATTTCCCCTAACTACTGTTTTGGCTGCATTCCATAAATTTTGGTATGTTGCCTCATTATTTTCATTCTCTGATGCAATTGCTATTTCTAAGATTTGTTACTTGATCCACTTATTCCTCATTATTAGATAAATTCATTTCCAAATTACTTTTAATTTGTCTTTTCCATGGCCCTGTACTACATGCAATTTTTATTGGCTTATGATTTGAAAGAGATGCATTTAATATTTCTACCTTTCAAGATTTGATTATGAGGGTTTTATGCCCTAAGACATGGTCAATTTTTATGTGGGTATCATGCACCACTGAGAAAAAGGCATATTCCTTTCTGTTTCCATTCAATTTTCTTCAGATTCCACCTTATCCAACATTTCTAAAATTCAATTCACTTCCTTAACTTCTTTTTCTTTTTGTTTATTTTGTGGTTAAATTGTTCCAGGTCTGTGAGGGGGAGGTTGAGATCTCCTACTAGTATAGTTTTTCTATCTATTTCTTCACATAATTCAGTTTAGATCCCCTTTAAGAATTTGCATGCTATACCACTTGATACATATGTGTTTAGTACTGCTATTACTTCATTGTCTGTGCTACCTTTTAACAAGATGTAGTTTCTTTCCTTTTCACTTTTGATTAGATCTATTTTTGCTTCTACTTTGTCTAATGTCAGAATTGCTAACCTTACTCTTTACTTTATCTGAAACATAAATGTGTTCTATTCCAGTTTTTCACCTTTACTTGCTGTGTGTCTCTCTGCTTCAAATGTGTTTCTTTTAAATAACACATTGCAAGATTCTGTTTTTTAACCCACTCTTTTATTTACTTTAGCTTCATGAGAGAGTTTATCCCACTCACACTCATGTTTTTTGATTACTAATTATTTATTATGCTTCATTCAATTTTTCCCCATGTAAACTTTAAACTTTTTTCACCCTGTTCCTCCTCAATAGTGTTTAGCTTCTGACAATTACCTCCCCCAAACTGCCTTCCCTTATTCTTGTCTTTCCTTTTTCTATCCTCTTTCCTCTTTTACTTCTGCCTTCCCTTCTATCATCCCCTCAGTTTTTGTTCCCCATTCTTTTCCTACTTTCCTATAGCATAAGATTCATTTCTCTCCCCATTTAATTGCATATATTATTCCCTCTTTGAGTCAAATTTGATGAGAATAAGGTTGAAACAAAGTTCACCTCCTCTCTTCTTTCTCTCTACTGTAATAGTTCATTCATTCCTGATCATGTGATATAATGTACCACATTCTGCCTCCCCCTTTCCTGTTCTCCCAGGATAATCCCTGTTATCACACCTTAATTTTTTATAATCACTTCTATGTCAGCTTAGACCCACATTCTCTATATACTCCTTCTAACTCCATTAATAGAGGTAAACTTCTTAAGTATTACAAGTATTATCTTCCCATGTAGGGATGTAAATAGTTTACTCTCATTAAATACCATATTTTATTATTTTCTTTTTCTTATTTCCCTTTTTATTCTTCTCTTGAGTCTTGTATTTGAAGATAAAATTCTCTATTTAGCTCTAATCTTTTCATCAGGAAAGGTTAGAAGTCCCCTATTTAATAGAAAGTTCATCTTTTCCCCTTAAAAAAATAAGCTCAATTTTTGTGGGAAAGCTTATTCTTGGTTTTAATCCAAGCTCCTTTTCCTTATGGGATATCATATCACAATCCCTCTGATCCTTTAAGGTAAAAGTCCCAAGGTCCTGTGTAATCCTAACTGTGATTTCATGACATTTAAATGGTTTCTTTCTACTTGTAGTATTTTCTCTTTGACCTGATAACTTTAGAATTTGCTATGCTATACCACTTGATACATATGTGTTTAGATATGGATCTTCAATTTCAGATTTCTTTCCTAAGTTGTTCAGTGTATTCTTTAAACCTTTATTTTACTCTCTGATTCTTAGGTCCCAGGACAGTTTTCCTTGATGATTTCCTTAAAGGTGCTTTCCAGGGTCATTTTTTTTTTTTTTTATCACATCTTTCAGGTAGACCACTAATTTTTAAGTTATCTCTCCTAGATCTATTTCTCAGGTCAGTTGTTTTTCAGTGGGATATCTTAAATTTTCTTCCTTTTTTCATTATTTTGATTTTGTTTGATTGATTCTTGGTATCTCACAGACTCATTAACTTCCATTTGTACAATTCTAAGTTTTAAGGAATTATTTTCTTCACTTAGCTTTTGCACCTCCTTTTCCATTTGTCCAGTTCTACTTTTGTTTATTTTTTAAGTTGTGATATTTTTTTTTAGTTTTCCACATTGTCTTTCATAAGATTTTGATTTCCAAATTTTCTCCCCATCTCTCTCCTACCTGCACCCCAAGATGGCATGCATTCTGACTTCCCCTTCCCCCAATCTGCCCTCCTTTCTACCACCAACCACTCCTCTAATCCCCTTCATTTCTATTTTCTTGTAGGGCAAGATATATTTCCATATTCATTTGCCTATGTATCTTATTTCCTAGTTGCATGTAAAAACATTTCTAACATTTATTTTTAAATCTTTGAATTCCATGTTCTCTCCCTTGCCCCTGCCCACCCACATTCATTAAGAAGACAAGCAATTCTACATAGGTTATTCATGTGTAGTTATGAAAAACATTTCTATAACATTCATGTCTTGAAACACTAACTACATCCTTCTATCCTGACCTGCCCTCTATTTATTCTATTATCTCCTTTGACCTGTGCCTCTACAAAAGTGTTTGCTTCCAATTATCCCTTCAGACAATCTTCCTTACCTTCTATTGCCCCCCCCATTCCCTTCCCCCTTGTTTTCCTGCAGGATAAGACAAGCTTCCATAGCCGATTGAGTGCATATACTATTCCCTTCTAAAGCCAAATTCAATGGAAGTAAGGCTTACTCATTCCTTTTCAACTTCCCCTCCATTTAAAAAAAACTCTTTCTTCTTTTATGAGAGATCATTTACTACATTCTGCCTTTCCTTTTATTTTTCTCCTAGTATATTGCTCTCAACACTTAATTGTATTTTTAGATATGATCCCTTCATATTCAGCTCACCCTATGTGCTCTCTCTCTCCCTCCCTCCCTCTCTCTCTCTCTGTCTCTGCATATACACTTACATACACATATATGCATATATATTCATGCAATTATTTTCCCCTCATTGATTACACACAGTTTTGTTGGGTAGGTGATTTTTGGTTTTAATCTTATTTCCTATGACCTCTGGAATATCATATTCACAGCCCTCTGATCAGTCTCAGTTCCCTTTCCAATTTTCACTCTACCTCTTTTACTTGATGTTCAAAATCCTTTCTGAGCTCTCCCATGATCTACAAACAATTCATTTTTTCCTTGGAGGCTTTGCATGTAGGAGCTTTGACATTGTTGTCTTATTTTGGTTGTATGATTATCTTCCATGTCAACAAATATTACATAGTCTAATTTTTTTTTAGCACTTTTTGCTCTTTTCTCCAGCCAATTACTTGAATTCTTAACTCTTTGTTAAGGTATGACTGTGCTTCCAGAGTGGAGAGTGTTCTGTCCCAAGATTCAGGTGTTTTTTGCAGATCTCTTCAGAGATATTTCTAGGGATCTGTAAGCTTTCAGTTCTCACAAGGCTGTATGATCAAAAGAAAGGTTTTTATTCCTCTCCTGGTCCATGCTCTGATCTGTGAGTGACCACAACTACTCTTTTCCATCTTGGAACTGTGAGGAGGGTTCTCTCTCCAGTACTGTTACAAGCTCTGTTATGCCACAATTCCTTCTTGTCCCAGGACCACCACCCTGGACAATGACTAAGATCTTGGCATGGACAAAACAAGAGAATCCTGCCTCAGCACCAGCAAAGGGATCCCTGCAATCCCCTTCTGATCAGCTGCTTGATTCCCCACCATCTGTGGTACAAGAGCTCTCCAAGCAGCCACTGCCCCAACCCTGGAGCTAGTGCAGGATCATGATCCTCTTTCATCCATATCTAATAGACCTTTCCTACTGAACCTTCAAGTTGCCTGGTATTTGTGGGTTGAGAAATCTGGAAACTCCTACAGATGCCTGTGATTCATTCTCCTGTGGCCTACTTCAGATTTTCTAGAGCCTAGGCTATGATGGTGCAACCCACAATCAACTGTGCTCCTCTCTCAGACTGGTGCAACAGACCTTTCCGTGTCAACCCTCCAGGTTGTCTTGGTCTGTAGATTTATTTCACAAGTGTGTGTGTGTGTGTGTGTGTGTGTGTGTGTGTGAGAGAGAGAGAGAGAGAGAGAGAGAGAGAGAGAGAGAGAGAGACAGAGAGACAGAGAGAGACAGAGAGACAGAGAGAGATACAGATAGACAGACAGAGACAGACAGAGACAGAGACAGAGGGAGAGAGAGAGAGAGTTCTGCTCTAGAATTTGTAGAGTCATTCCCTACAGGTATTTGGAGGGGTTTGGGTGAGAGTTCAACAAGTACTTGCCTTTCCTCCATCTTGGTTCTGTCCAGTCAATTCTATCTATAAAAGAATGTTTTTCTTTGGTGGATTTTTCTTTACATTTGACCTATCTATTTTGTAAGGAGTTTTCTTCAGTAAACTTTTGAGTTTCTTTTTCCAAGCTATTACCTTATTTTCAAAATTTTCTTGCATAACTCTTATTTATTTCCCAATTTTTCTTTTCTCTTGAGTTTTACAATTCTTTTTGAGTTCTCACAAGAGGAATTTTTGGACTTGAGACCAATTCATATTCTCCTTTGAGGATTTTCATGTATGCATTTTGACATTGAAGTAGTCTTCTGAATTTCTATTTTGATCTTCCCTGCCACCATAGTAGCTTTTTATGTTCAGAGCTCTTTGCAGTTGTTGTTGATGTTGTTGTTGTTTACTCTTTTATTTAAAAAAAAATAATTGAGTTCTGCTCCTCAGGCACATAATGATCCCAAGTTTCCTGTACTGGAAACCAAGGGTTTGGTCACTTTCTTTCTATTCTTCAACCTGTAGCTGGCAGCTTGCTCAATTTCCTATGTTTACTCTGCATAGTATGTTCCTGTTGTGGCTGGTGTTCTGGAGCTTGCAGTTTGCCTACTTCACTGGGGCTGGAGTCATCTCAGCTGGTCTGCTTAGCCAGAACCATGAGGTCTCAGTTGCTGCTCTGTGCTAAGAGCCTCTTGTTGGCTTGCCCTGATACAGTTTGCACTGAGCTGCACTTCCCTTTTATCTAAATGAGACAGACTTTCCTGAAGCCCGTCTAGTCTATCTTCACCTTGAAATTTGTTTTACTTCATATTTTTTGTTGCTTCTGTTGGTCCAGAATTCTTTTAAAGCATGATTAAAAGTCTTTTTTTTCTGTTTTTTTTTTTTTTTTTTTTTTTTTTTCTGAGAGAACTAGGGAGAACTTGGGAGATTTACTAGCTTTTTTCTCTTCTTTTGGCTCCACTGTCTTTCTTGAATTCTTATGTAAAGTCTACTTAATTTAGTTTTCTTTAACTTATCATTTATCTTAGGTACAAAAAAATGTATATCAATTGGTTATTTATAAATTTTATGGAAAAAAAATTAAATTCAAATGTACCCTTTGAGAATCATTAATCCAGGTTTTTGATTCTAATATCCTATAATGCATTGATACTAGGATCCTATCTACATAGGGGAAAAAATAGAAAGAAATATCCAAGTATGGAAGTGAAAGAAGGTGAGTCCAAGTCTGAGCTCTTCTATTTAATGGCTCTGTAACCTTAGGAAAGGCTTGACTGTGATCGCTTTGATGTAATCTTTGAATGTTCATTCTCTATCAATTATCATATCTTATCACTTTTGAAATATTGCTGTTTCTTTCTCTTTACAACATTTCAAATATGTGACTTTACTCATACAGCTATCTGTTTTTTAAGCCTCTGTTTACCTATCACTTAGATGATTTCAATGGTCTCCTAATTGCTCTCCCTCTCCAAAGTGCCATTCCGATGGATCAATTTGCATCTAGAATAAAATAAAAACTCCTCTCTTCAGGTTTTTGAGCACTACAAAATCTGGCTCCAGATCCAGGAACAATGGTAGCAGAATAAGTAGTATGTTGTTTTCACCCTCCCTTATTGACCCTGTAAAATCCATAGACCATTGCCTAAGAAAAGTCTTGAAATAGTGGAGCCAGAAGAAAGATGAAGTGCAGCAAACTTTTAGCTTCAGATGTTAGGGGAATTAAAGAAAAGGTCCTTGCTGCTGTGGCAGAAAGAGATCATTACAGGGAGGAATACATCCAAGTAGCAATGGTAAGTGGCACCTCAGCAAACTAGCAGGAGATCCTGAACCCCAGATTGCCAGTCAAGCACCAACACCAGACACACACTAGCCACCACCACCAGACCCAGTTCAGCATCAGGTAAGCTACTAGGCTCCACCTGCCAGCACCTGAGTTCCAGCACACAAAACCAATAACCAAGCCCTTAGTGCCCAGCACAAGAAGCCTAGGACACTGTCCTCATGTTTCAGAAGCAGAAATAAACTTTAAAAGAAACAAAAAAGGCAGACAACATGAGCAAAAAGCAAAAACAAGGAAAATAATGAAAATAGAGAAGTATCTTTGCGACAGGGAAGATCAAAACACAAATTCAGGAGAGGACAACATTGTCAATATAGCCACATATGAAACCTCAAGAAGAATATGAAATGGTGCCAATCAAAACAAAGCTTCTTGAAGAGCTCAAGAGGGATTCTAAAAGTCAGATAAGAGAGGCAGGAGAAAAATTTTAACAATTCCTTTAAAAGCAAAATTACCAAAATGGAATAAGAGTTTATTGAAGCAAACAACTTCTTGAAAAGTAGAATTGGTCAAATGGAAAAGGAAGCACAAAACCTAATTGAAGAAACAATTGGTTAAAAAATTAGAATTGTACAAATGGAAGCTAATGACTCTAGGAGACATCATGTATCAGTTGAATAAAATCAAAAAAATGAAAATAAAATATAAAATGTAAAATATCTCCTTGGAAAAACACCTCACCTGGAAGATGGATCCAGGAGAGATAATTTAAAAATTACTGATCTAGCTGAAAGCCATGATAAAAAAAAGAGTCTGGAGAGCATCTTTCAAGAAATAATCAAGGAAAACTGCCACGAGGTCTTTCAGACCTCAATCAGGTCTGATTCCCAAACATCAGGTAAAATAGTCATTGAAAAAAAATCCATAAAGCACCTCCTGAATGTAATCCCAAATTGAAAACTCTAAAGAATTTTGAAGCCAAATTCCAGAATTATCAGATAAAAGAAAATCCTGCAAATATCCAGAAAGATACAATTCAAATGTCATGAAACCACAGTCAGGATTATGCAGGATCTTACAACTTCTACCTTAAACAATTAGAGGCTTTGGAATATAATATTTCATAAGGGAAAGGAGATTGGAATACAACCAAGAAGCAACTACCCAGTGAATCTGAACATAATCTTTCAAGGGAGGAGATTCGATGAAATGATTTTTTTTCCAATTTTCAACAAAATATTTAATGAAATATTTAACTTCCAGACTTTCCTGATGAAAATACCTGAGCTAAACAGAAAATTTATTCTTCAAATACAAGACTGAAGAGAGGCATAAAAAGTAAACAGAAAAGGAAAAGAAAAATGCTGTTCAAAAAGGGCAAATTGTTTGCATTCCAGCACAGGAAGATAATACTTGTAACTCATGAGAACTATATCATTAGTACAACCTTTACAAAGGACCTATATAGAAAAAGAGGTGAGTTTAAGGTGATTGATGTGATGATAAAAATAGTTAATTGGTGAAAAAGAATTGTAAGGAAAGAAGAGGAAAAGAGATAAATTATATCACATGAAGAAGCACAGGGACATATTAGCGTAGAAGGAAAGAAGACAGGGAGATGAGCATTGTCCGAATCTTACTCTCATTGGATTCAGCTCCAGGAGGGAATAACATCCTCAAGTGGTATGTCTAACTTGTCCTATAGGCAGTAGGAAGGGAAAGTTGAAATAAAAGGGATAGAAGATGGAAGGGAAGACAGATTGAGGGAGGCTGTGGTGAAAAGCATAACTCTAATGAGGAAGTAAAGGGAGAAAGGAGAAATAAAAACATAAATGGGAGGGGGATAGGATGGAGAGAAAGATACAAACAGTAATCATAACTGTGAAAATGATTAGGATAAACTCTCTAATAAAACAAGCAGAAAGCAGAGTGGATTAAAAGCTGTAATTTTACAATATGTTGTTTTCAAGAAATAAATGTAAAACAGAGGGATACACACAGGGCAAAGGTGAAAGACTGGAGTAAAATATATTATGCTTCATCTGAGGTAATAAAAAGGGTGTAATAGCAATCCTGTTCTCAGACAAAGCAAAGAAATCAAATAATTCTAATTAAAAGAGATAAGGAAGGAAACTGTATCCTGCTAAAAGGTATCATAAACAATGAAGCAGTATTATTACTAAACATATGTGCACCAAGTGATATAGCATCTAAATTCTGAGAGGACAAGTTAAGGGATCTACAGGAAGATATAGTTAGCAAAACTATACTAGTGGGGAACCTTAAACTCTCCTTCTATGAACCCGATAAATTTAATTGTGAAAAAAAATAAGAAAGAAGTTAAAAAAGTGAATATGACTTTAGAAATGTTAGATGTAATAGATCTCTGAAGAAAATTGAATAGGGATAGAAAGGAATATACTTTTTTTCTCAGTGGTAAGTGGTACCTACACAAAAATTTACCATGTACTAGAGCATAAAAACCCCACAATACAATGCAGAAACATTCAATGCATCCTTTTGAGATCAAGATACAACAAAACAATTTGGATGTTGCATATACATATATAGACATATCTATCTATAACTGTATATAAAACACAGCACCATAGAAAGACTAAAAATTAATTGAAACTAAATTATGAAATATTAAAGAATGAGTTGGTCAAACAATATTTATAGAAACAATCAATAACTTCATCCAAGACAATGACAATAATGAGACAACATATCCAAATTTATGGGATGCAGTGAAAGCGGTTATTAGGGAAGTTTTATATCTCTAAATGTGTACATGAATAAACTAAAGAAAGAAAAGATCAGTGATTTGGGCCTGCAACTAAAAAAGCTAGAAAAATTAAAACTTCCCAATTAAATACCAAATTAGAAATAATGAAAACCAAAGGGGAGATTAATAGAATCATGAAATTAATAGAATTAATAGAATCTATGAAAACTATTGTACAAATAATTAAAACTAAGAGTTGCTTTAAGGAAAAAAAAAAAAAACTTTTGGCTGATTTGCTTAAAAAAGAAGAAAACCAAATTACCTGTATCAAAAAAGGGTGACTTCACTACCAATTAAGAGAAAATTAAAAAAAAAATAATTAGTAAATATTTTGCCCAACTTTATACCAATAAATTTGACAATCTTATTGAAAAAAGATGAATATTTACAAAAATATAAACTATCCAGATTAACAGAAAAGGAAATAAAATAATTAAATAATGCCTTCTTAGAAAAAATAAATTGAACAAGCCATCAATGAATTCCCTAGGGAAAAAAAAAGTTATATATGTACACACACACAAGGGATTCAGGGCAGGTTCAATATTAAGAAGACTATCAGCATAATTGGCCATATCAACAAAACTAACAGAAATCATATGATTATCACAATAGATGCAGAAAAAAGCTTTTGACAAAATGCAACACCCATTTGTATTAAAATATAATGGACAACATAGGATTAAATGGAGCCTTTCTTAAAATTATAAGTGACATCTACCTAAAACCATCAGCAAGCCTTATGGGGATAAACTAGAAGCATTTCTAATAAGATTGGGGTGGAACAGGGATATCTATTATCACCACAGTTATTCAGTATGGTGCTGGAAACATTACCTTTATTACTAAGAGAAAAATAAATTGAATGAATTAGAAAAGAAAAAGAAGCAAAGCTATCACTCTTTGCAGATGATATATTATATATATATATATACACATATATAATTATATATAGACACATATACATATATGTTTGTATATATGTATGTGTGTATATATATGTATAAATATATATACATAATTAGAGAATCAATTAAAAATCTACTTGAAATAATAAATAATTTTAGTGAAGTTCCAGGATACAAAATAAATCAGCATAAATCATAAGCATTTCTGTACATTATTAACAAAGACCAACAACAAGAGATATAAATAAAGAGGACTTCCAATTAAAATTACTGCAGACATTATAAAATATTTGGGAGTCTACCTACCAAAATAAATGTGAGAATTGTCTGGACACCATTATAAAATTCTTTTCACATATATAAAGTCAGATCTAAATAATCAGAAAAACATGAATTGCTCCAAGGTAGGCCAAACTAATATAATTAAAATGATTATTCTACCTAAATTAATGTACTTATTCAGTGCCGTACCAATGAAACTACTAAAAATATTTTATAGAACTTGAAAAAATAATAACAAAATTCATCTGGAAGAACAAAAGATCCAGAATATCAAGGGAATTAACAAAAAGAAATGCAAAACCTAGCTATACCAGATCTTAAATTTTATTATAAAGCAGAAATCATCAAAAGTACTTGCTACTGACTAAGAAATAGAGTGGTAGATCAGTGGTATAGGTTAGGTACACAAGACATACATAGTAATTTGATGTTTGATAAACCCAAAGATTAAAGCTTCTGGGATAAGAACTCATTATTTGACAAAAAACTGCTGAGAAAACTAGAAAATTTTATGGCAGAAACAAGACATAGGCCAACAACTAACACCATATACCAAAATAAAGTCAAAATAGGTACACAATTTAGGTATAAAAGCTGATACTCTAAGCAAAGTAGTATGGCAAGGAATAAATAGTTTGTCTTTCAGCTTTATGGAGACAGAGGAATTTAGGATTAAACAGGAGATAGAGAGCATTGTCAACTGCAAAAGGGGTGATTTTGGTTACATTAAATTGAAAAGATTTTGCACAAAGACAATGCAATCAAATTAGGAGGGAAACTGGGAAAGAATTTTAATAATCACTGTTTCTAATATTAGCTTCACTTCTTAAATATATAGATAACTGAGTCAAATTTATAAGAATACATATCATTCCCCAACTGATCTGACAAGGATATGAGTAGGTAGTTTTCAGATGAAGAAATTAAAGCTATCTACACTCATATAGAAAATGTTCTAAATCACTATTGATTAGAGAAATGTAAATCAAAACAACTGCAAGATACGACATTAAACCTATCAGATTGGCTAATGTAAAGAAGCAGGAAAATTATAAACAGTGGAGAAGATGTGGGAAAATTGGAATACTATTGCAGAGTTGGTGGAGTTATTAACTGATCCAACCATTTTGGTGAGCATGACCAAAGGGCTACAAAAATGAGCATACCCTTTTGACCCAGGAACACCTCTTCTACGTCTGAATTCCAAAGAGATCACACAAATGGGAAAAAGTCACATATGTACAAAGCTATTTATAGTAGCTCTTTCACGGTGGCAAAATATTGGAAATTGAGGGAATGTCTATCAATTAGAGAATGACTGAACAAGTTGTGGTATATAAATATAGTGGAATACTATTATGCTGTAAGAAATGATGAGCAGGTTGACTTTAGGAAAAAAACTTGGAAAGACTTATATGAACTGAAGTTGAGTGTGGGAAGCAGAACCAGGAGAACACTGTGCACAAATACAGCCACATTGTGCAATGACTAACTTTTATAGACTTGGCTCTTCTTAGCAATGTAAGATCCTAAGACAACTCCAAAAGGTTAATGATAAAAAAAAAAAAATGCAGTCGGAATGCAGATTGAAGCATAGCCATATCATCTGCTCTCTCTTTTGTTTTATTTCTTCTTTCTCATGGTTCATTCTGTTTGTTATAATTTTTCTGTACAATATGACTAATGTGAAAATATGCTTAATATGAATATATATGTAGAACCTACATCACATTATACACTGTCTTTTGGAGGAGGGAGAAAATTTAAAACTCAACAGCTTGTGCAACTGAATGTTGTAAACTAAAAATAAATAAATTGATTTACAAAAAGAAGAAGAAGAAGAAGAAGAAGAAGAAGAAGAAGAAGAAGAAGAAGAAGAAGAAGTAGAAGAAGAAGAAGAAGAAGAAAGATGAGCAGGCAGATATCTGAAAAACTTGGAAAGACTTGAATGAACCAATGTTGAGTGAAGTGAGAAGAGCCAGGAGAACATTGTACACAGTAACAGTCACCATGTACTATGACTTACCTTTTCTTAGCAATGCAAGAATCCAAGACAACTCCAAAGAACTCATGATGTAAAATGCTGTTCACATTTACAAAAATATCTATGCAGCTTGAATGCAGATTGAAGTATATTATTTGCTCTCTCTCTCTTTTCTTTTTCCTTTTTTTTTGCTTTTTCTTTCTTGATGTTTCTCCCATTGATAATAAATCTTCTTTACAAAATGACTAATGTGAAAACAGTTCAATTTGAATGCATGTTTAGAGCCTATATTATTTTACACTCCATTTTGGGGTGGGGGAGATACATGGAGAGAAAATTTGGAAATCAAAATCTTATGGAAATGAATGTTGAAAACTCAAAATAAATAAATTGAAATTAAGAAAAAATTCCCCAGTTGATAAAAGGTCAAAGGATATGAACAGGCAGTTTTTAGAGGAAGAAATTAAAGCTATCTATAGTCATATGAAAAGATGCTCTAAATCACTATTGATTAGAGAGATGCAAATCAAAACAACTCTGAGGTACCACATCACACATATCAGATTAGCTAACCTTACAAAATAGGAAAATGATAATTGTTAAGAAGATATGGGAAAGTTGGAACACTAATTCATTGTTGGCAGAGCTGTGAGCTGATCCAAACATTCTGGAGAGCCATTTGGAACTATGCCCAAAGGGCTATCAAAATGTGTATACCTTTTGACCCAGTAACACTGTTTCTGGGGGTGTGTCCCAAAGCGATCATAAAAATGGGAAGAGGTAGCAGGTCTTAACGTGGGAGTCAAGAACTAGAAATCAAAAGGATGCCCATCAATTGGGGAATGACTGAACATTTTGTGGTGTATGAATGTAGTGGAATACTATTTTGTTATAAGAAAAGACCAACAGGCAGATTTCAGAAAAACCTGGAAAAACTTATTTGAACAGATTCTGAGTGAAGTGCAGAACCAGGAGAACATTATATACAGTAGCAGCCATATTGTATGAGGACTATTTCTTGGCCCTTCACAGCAATGCAAGTACCTAAAACACTTCCAAAACAACCTGATGCAAAATGCCATTCATGAAAGAATGTGGATATGGAACTCAAAATGAAGCAGAAAATTTTCTACATTTTTAGTTTGGTCATTCTGATGGTTTCTCCCATTAGTCTCAATTCTCTTATGCAACATGACCAATGTGAAAATGTGTTTAATAAGAATGTTTGTATAAAACCCATATAAGACAGCATGTCATCTTCAGGAAGGACAGGTAGGGAGTGAAAAAAAATTGGTATTTATGGAAGTGATTACTGAAAGCTTAAAACAAATACAATAATAAATGTGGAAAAAAAGTAATCTGGCTGCAATCTTTCTTTACCTCTTCATCGGATATTATTCTACCTTTCCTCATTACATGATCCAAACAAATTAGTCATTTCCTTGCTCTTCATATACAGCTTCCCATACCTATCTCCACAAGTTTGTACTGGCTGTCACCTATGTCTAGAGTATCCCCTCCTCACTTCTGCTTCTTATAACTCCTTTGAGGGAATCAAATGAATCCCATGGACTATCCTGTCACTCACTGCTGGATCTATCACATCACTCTTTCTATTCACTCATGGGTCTAGTAAAATTTCTGTCTTGTGTGAAAGCTTTATTGCAATGTTCAAATCTGGCTATGCATGACTAGAAACCTTGACCACTTCTAAGTGCTCTTTAGAACAGCTTCTTAGTTCTTAACTAAGAACCTAGTCTATGCTCACAAGAAATCTAGATGATCAATGCAAGGAAGTTTATTATACATTTCAAACAACCCATATACTTTCTTCAAAAAATGGCCTCATACTAATCAGTGTTATTGTTTCCATGTTGCTTTGATTGAATATCAACACTTGGGGGGAGTTTGACAACCATTTTTTTTTTTATTTCAGGAAATTATACTGGTTGACTCTCTCCCTCCCTACTTAGAAAGTCCCTAATCTTCCCTTCTATTGAAAATGAGATTACCTCATTTTGCATCCTGGTTGTTTTCTTTTAAGTAACCAATCTGGTTTGATTAATTAGTGTTAATGTATAAAAATGTTTTTCTCCCTAAATTTGGATTCTAGTACTTGGTCCCAATTTGTCATGCAATTGGTATACATTGCTTAATAAATCAATATGTTTTGAACCTTTATTTCCTCATTTTATCTTTCCCCAGCATACCTTCAAGGTTCATCTCAAGTGTCAACATCTACATGAGGATTTTCCTCATTTTTTCACTTGGCAGTACCTTAAAGAACCCCATGGTAAGGGAAAGAGTTATTCAATTTATTTCAGTTAAATAATTCAACAGGTATACTAGAAGATAGAGATGTAAAAAAATATAATGAAGCAGCTCTTGATCTCAAAGAGCTTGACTTCTTTTTTCAAAATCATTTTCTTATGTCTTGATTTCTATCATTTCCAAACATAGCCGTTCTTTCTGCTCCTGGATAAAATGGACCTTCACTTGTAATGAGGAAAAATTAATAGGTGGATGAAATCAAATTGTCTATTACTAGAAATTCACAATTAAAGAAGTTAAGTGAACAGATCATCCTTCAAAATTACCATTTCAGAGTCAAGCAGCCTGATTAATGTCTAAGGATCTCTGTAATGTCTATCAGAGAGTTAAAGATCTTCCCCACTCATCAATGGGCCTGCTCATTAAGGGAACTTAATTAGGGAAGGCCCACACCTTTTGTTAATTTTCTAATTAGACACTGGTTCTCAAGGGTTGTGATGCCCTCTGGCTCTGAAAAATGTATAAAACCTCTGAGGTGAGGTTTTATGTAGGGGCTTACTCATATGAAGTGTTTGTTTGGCCAGACAAGACTCTGGGCAGACACCAAGGAGCATCCTGGCTTTGAAAACCCAGATGTTGGTGCTTCTCTCTCTCTGGTAACTATATGTGTATAGTCAGGCAGTTATCTTTCTGTTGATCTCTGATGTATATATTGCTTATGGTCAGACAGTTAGAAGCCCTATCTGTTGATTTTTGTTTCTCTGTGTTTTCTCTGAAGTTCATGGTGCTGACTTTTTTTTGCTGAATCAAGTGAAAAATATATGTGCTTGATCAAAGTAGATTGTTGATCCCTCAAAAGCTGTTTGTTTTTTTTTTTTTAGAAAAAAGCAAATGTAAGAAACTCTACAGTAGTCCTTCCTGTTTATGTCAGTCTCCTTCCTGATACAATCTTCCAAGGAGGTATAGTAATTAGAGTAGTTTGGGTGAGTAACAAGTGATAGTTTTGGCACTTTGGGTATATTTTAACTCAAACGCATCTCAGTGTATCTCAATATGAAGAAACTCATCTAATCCTAGAGGAAAGAATAGGAGCTTTTGTTTCAAATAGGAACACATCAAGATAACATTACCAGATGTTGGCATTAAGGGTAAAGTGAAATCTTCTTGGTATCTACATCTTTTTTTTTTTTAATATCTTCAACTTTTTTTAACCAAGTTTGGAATTTCATAATTCTGAGTCAGATATATCTCAACCACATTGCAGAGTGTAAATCAAAGCAACAACTGAATCCTGGTGATCACACACAATTATGTGCAACATTACTAATCCATAAAATCCTACCACCCATCTCTATTCCAAGACAAAGATTAATCATTGTAATTATGTAATACTCAGTTCTCTATTTTTTGTTTTTAATTTATATTTATATGTGTAACACAAAGTATCTCAGACCTCAATGATTAAAAGAGAGGGAAATTGTTTTGTTTTTTTTTTCTTTAACCTGTTCAATTCATGGCATTTATTCTGTGAGTTAACTGGTACCTTTACCCTGTAAAAGTCTAGAGTTTAAACAAACAGAGAAAAAGATTATAAGCCAACAAACACTACAGAAAAAAAAAAGAAAGAATGATTGGCTCAGCCTCTCACCAGTTTTAAAGATGAAGGTAGTGAATCAAAGCAGGCTACACCCCTGTATGTGGTGAAAAAGGCATCCATGTTATGCAGTATAGATATACCTAAGCAAGTACAGGTTATGTTACATACATACATACATGCATGCATATATGCATGTATGCGTACATACATATACAATACACATAGTACATATACATATACATACATTTGATATGCATAGGCCAAACAAGCTCAGGTTTCACATATATACAGACAGATGCATACTATACATATATACACACATACATACATACATATATACATATACATATATACACATTATACTATACACATAATGCTATATATCGGGTAACTGCAGAGTCATAGTGTGATTTTAAGCTTTTAAAGCTTAAAATTGCACAAAAATTTTGAGCCATCCTGTATTGTTGGCAACATACATGGAATGAAGAAGCACATGACAGTATGGTGTTCCAGAAAGAGTCAGAGAACAGCCAACTCGGTTATTTGCATATGACATTGGATACAACATTTAGTCCCTCTGAATCTCCAATCCTTCATCTTCAGGAAAATGAAGCACATAGACTGGCTTTTTAATGTCATTTTAATATCTAAATAGATAATCTTTGAGTTGAACTATCTATCTATATCTACATATATTTATTCTAAATGTGAAATATACTTTCTTTTCTTTTATGCCTATTTGATAAAGTGTGCTTTACATATTTTGCACATATAAATGAATGATTAATACACAGAATGAAGATATTAAAGTGAATGTTATATAGTTAAAAAGAACTTAAATTAATTAAGAATTTTCATAGCCTGTTATTAAAATCATAAATTTGATTTTAGAAATGACCTCAGGGATCATATAGCTCCATTGCCTCATTTTCAGATAAGAAAACTGACCTCCATAAGTATTAAATCATTTACCTAAGATCATAGAGAGTGGCAGATCTGGGAGAAGTGGGTTACAAGTATTTTGATAAAACATTTACTAAATTACAAGAAGCTTGGTTTATTGTAATGTTATAAGGCATAATTTGAAGTCAAGAAAAGGATCAAATAAATAAAAAATTATAAAAACAAAAAGAAAAACAAACAACAATTATCCTTTAGATCAAGGATCAGTATAATTTAATTAAGAAAAATACAGACTGTTTCTTGATTAATTAAATCATAACCCACACAACTCATTAATTAACAGGGTTGATCCCATGTGTAAAATATAATGAACACTCTTTATACGGCAAAGAGAAGGAAGAACATGTGTCCATGTCCGCTGGGTTTTCATCTACTCAAAGGAAAAAGAAATAAAGGTTATTCAAAATTTTAGAATCATTGACAGCATGAGTGAAAGGAAGTAGTTCCCTTTCTGTCCAGAGAGTAATTCCCTTGGCTATTGGAGAGTTCAAGAGGATATTTGCTATGTTAATTAAGCTACTATTCAATGACAAAAAAACCTCAACCAATTACTATGGAAACCCCGCTGCTATTTCAATTTCAAAAATACACAGACACCTTCCTAAAAGCAAAAACAAAAAACATTCATGTGACAAACAGCCCCCATAATTCAACAATTTCACATTGTAAAAGAGCTTCTCCCTAAGTTTAATAAACTCCCTGGAGATTAGTAAGACACTTAGGGCATCAGGAACAGTCATCATACTTCCTTTAACAAAATTAGTGGGGAGATAAGTAGATGCAATAAAGAGTGGAGCCTACTGATTTTAAAAATGAAAATACAAGAAACCTTGTCAAAAAGTGTTCATTTTATTAATATAATTGCATTGTAGAAAAGTGAGATCTAATTGGTTTTTATGATAACCTGGCAACTAAGTGCACTGTTATACTTAGAGAAGGGTCTGCCTAAATCTTTATATATCATTTCACATTTTTTCTCTTAATTTCTCATCACTTATGCCAAAAGGTGCGACAAGGGGCCATTTGTGTGTCATTACATTATTCACATCTTTGTTAGATTGTGTCTAATTAGCTAGTTATATCTAATATCATAAAAAAAATCACCTTTCCTTCCCTTTTGCTAGCCTGGACCAAAACAGTAACACTGGAACACAAAAAGCCATTTTATTTTACTCAAGTATAAAACCACAACACTACAGTGGTTGAGATACAATTGTAAAGGTATTTAAAAGTTCAATGAAGGAGTTTTTATTTAATCCTAGGTATTAGAAAACCACTAGAGTTTTTGGAGTAGAAAAATTATAAGATTAGTAAGGACAAATGCTTTTCCAGTAGTCAGAAAGATTGATTGAATTTGCAAGAAACTTTAAGAAGGAGGCTAATTAGGAGGGCATGGCAATAATGTTGGCCAGATGTAATGAAGGCCTGAATTAAGATGGCAGAGAAAAGAGGACAGATATGAGAGATGTTGTGGAGACAGAAATAATAAAACTTGGCATATGATCAGCTATGTGCAGTGAGACATGTGGAATCAAAGATAACCCCAACATTATGAAAAAGTAACTGGAAGAATGGTAGTACATTCAAGAAATATAAGGAAGTTTGGAAGAGGGACAGTTTTTTTGGAAAAAGGTACTGAGGTCTGTTTTGTGATACTTAGTCTAATTGGAAACATACATTAAGCAACTGGTGATATAGAAGTGAAACTCAAGGGAGAGATTGGAGCTAGAAATAGCATTTTTGAGTCAATGGGAAAGTCTTGAGAGTTGATAAGGTAACTGAGAGAGAATGTATAGAGATGAAACTAGAGGGCATAGAATGGGATCTTGGAGAACACTTACATTTAGGGAAAGAAAATAGACCAGCAAAAAAGACTGAGAAGAAAGATTTGGATAGAAGTACCAAAAGAAAGTAGTGTCAGGAATCAAGCAACAATTCTTATTAAGTGGCTACTTTGTAAAAGTTACTCTTCAAGGCAGCAGGAAAGGAAGTAAAAAGCAATAATCTCTATGTGGAAGGAGCTTTCATTCTAAGTTATGTGTGTGTATGTGTGTATAAAAATTAACAAACATGGGAGGAGCCAAGATGGCGGAGTAGAAAGACTCACATATGCTAGCTCCGAATCCAAAACCCATAAATTGACTGTAAAAAGAACTCCCCACAAATTCTGGAGCAGGGGAATCCGCATAGAAACACAGTGGAAGATATTTCCATTCCAGAGAGCCCTGGAAAGCCGTGCCCAGGGGTCCATCACACTCCGGAGGCGGAGCCCACCCCTGCGCTGCCCTGGCCGCGTGGCCCCAGAGAAGCAGATCTGAGCAGGCTTCAGGAACGGAACGTCTGGTGGCCACAAAGGTCCCTCCGCCCACAGGCGCTACAGGTCAGTGAGAGAGACTTCTGGGTTGGCTGAGAGGGGAGTGGGGTGTCTCCGTGATTCAGAGCCCCTTGGGAGGCAGTGGCAGAGGGAGCAGCAGAGGCAGTGGTGGCGGCTGGAGACTCCCGGAGCAGACAGGAGCTCAGGGCCATTACTGAAGATCTCTGCATAAACCTCCTGAGGGAACTGAGCCTGGGAGGTGGCCCTACCCCCCACCTGCTCCATTACTGAAGGTCTCTGCATAAAGCCCCTGAGGGAACTGAGCCTGGGAGGCAGCTCTGCCCCTACCCTAGCACCAGAACTTAAGCTTACATTGAATAACAGCCACGCCCACTGTGGAAAGCCCTGAGACTGGGGGACAGCATTTAAATCTCAGACCCTGAGCACTAGCTGGGCAGATCTAGGCGGGGGTGGACCGGAATCTCAGAAGTCAGGTAACTGGCTGGGAAAATGCAAAGAAAAGGGAAGAAAAATAAGACCATAGAAAGCTACTATCTTGGGGAAGAGATGTTCCTTCCTCCTTTCATTTCTGATGAGGAAGTACAATGCTTGCCATCAGGGAAAGACATGGAGGTCGGGGCCTCTCTATCCCAGACATCCAAGGTGGATGTCCGGTGGGCTCAGCTCATGGAAGAGCTCAGAAAGGATTTTGAAAGTCAAGTTAGACAGGTGAAGGAAAAACTGGGAAGAGAAATGAGAGAGATGCAAGAAAAGCAAGAAAAACGGGTCAATACCTTGGTAAAGGAGACCCAAAAAAATGCTGAAGAAAATAACACCTTGAAAAATAGGCTCACTCAATTGGTAAAAGAGGTTCAAAAAGCCAATGAGGAGAAGAATGCTTTCAAAAGCAAAATTAGCCAAATGGAAAAAGAGGTTCAAAAGCTCACTGAAGAGAATAGTTCTCTTAAGATTAGAATGGAACAGATGGAATCTAATGACTTTCTGAGAAACCAAGAAATCATAAAACAAAACCAAAAGAATGAAAAAATGGAAGAGAATGTGAAATATCTCATTGGAAAAACAACTGACCTGGAAAATAGATCCAGGAGAGACAATTTAAAAATTTTGGGACTACCTGAAAGCCATGATCAAAAAAAAAAGAGCCTAGATATCATCTTCCATGATTTTATCGAGGAAAACTGCCCTGAGATTCTAGAACCAGAGGCTGAAATAAGCATTGAAGGAATCCATCGATCACCACCTGAAAGGGATCCAAGAAAAGAAACTCCTAGGAACATTGTGGCCAAATTCCAGAATTCCCAGGTCAAGGAAAAAAAAAATTACAAGCAGCTAGAAAGAAACAATTACAGTATTGTGGAAATACACTCAGGATAACATAAGATCTAGCAGCTTCTACATTAAGGGATTGAAGGGTGTGGAATAGGATATTCCAGAAGTCAAAGGAACTAGGACTCAAACCAAGAATCACCTACCCAGCAAAACTGAGTATAATACTTCAGGGGAAAATATGGTCTCTCATTGAAACAGTGGACTTTCAAGCATTCTTGATGAAAAGACCAGAGCTGAAAAGAAAATTTGACTTTCAAACACAAGAATGAGAAGAAGCATGAAAAAGTAAACAGCAAAGAGAAGTCATAAGGGACTTACCAAAGGTGAACTGTTTACATTCCTACATGGAAAGACAATATTTGTAACTCTTAAAACTTTTCAGTCTGGGTAGTTGGTGGGACCACACACAGACATACACACACACATGCACACACATGTATACATGTGCACGCACACACACATACACACATGCATGCATATACAGAGAAAGAGAGCACAGAATGAATTGAATAGGATGGGACCATATCTTAAAAGAAATTAAGGTAAATGGTGAGAGAGAAAGGTAGTGGGAGGAGAGAGGGTGAAATGGATTGGGGTAAATTATATCTCATTCAAGAGGCAAGCAGGAGACTTTTTAGTGGAGGGAAAAAGGAAAGCTGAGAAAAAAAACATGAAGTTTATCCTCATCACATTCGACTAATGGAAGGAGTAAAATGCACACTCATTTTGGTATGAAAAGCTGTCTTACAGTACAGGCAAGTGGGGGAGGAGATAAGCAGGGAGGGAGGGATGATGGAAGGGAGGGCAATGGGAGAAGGGAGTAATTTGAAGTCAACACTCAGGGAGGGACAGGATCAAAAGACAGAATAGAAACAATGGGGGGCAGGATAGGATGGAGGGAAATACAGTTAGTCTTACACAACACGACTGTTATTGAAGTCATTTGCAAAACTACACAGATATGGCCTATATTGAATTGCCTGCCTTCCCAAAGGGAATGAGTGGGGAGGGAGGGATGGGGAGAATTTGGAACTCGAAATTTTAGAAACAACTGTTTAGTAATGTTCTTGCTACTAGGAAATAAGAAATACAGTTAATGGGGAATAGAAAGTCATCTGGCCCTACAGGACAAAAGAGAAGATAGGGACACGAGAAAGGGTGGATGATAAAAGAGAGGGCAGATTGGTGATAGAGAAAATTAGAATGCTCGGGGTACTGGGGTGGAGGGGAGGTGACTAATGGGGAGAAAATTTGGAACCCAAAATTTTGTGAAAATGAATGTGAAAATTTAAATAAACAAATTTATATTAAAAAAGAAAAAAAATAAAATTGAAAAAATGAGAGAAAAGAGCAGTTTGGCAAAACACAACCCAAACATCAACCAGCTCCAACAACATCATTTTGCGATATTCTGCACCTACAATCTCTGACACAAAGGGAGGGGGAAATGTTTTCTCAATCGTTCTCCAGCATCAAATTTAATCATTACAGTGACACAGGTATTGGTCTCATCTTTCTTCTTTCTATTTATTGTTGGCATCATTCTGTACATTGCTTTCCTCAGCATTCATTCATATAAGTCTTTCCATGGCAGTCCCATTTCCATTAGAGTCATTTGTATTCATGGATTATCTCTCCTACTGGATTTTAAGTTTCTTGAAGAGAAAGACCAAACCTTACTTATGCCTTCTTGACTTTTTTCCATATATTTAGTGGAAGAGAAACAAAACCTAAGAAGATGCTCTTGAGGTCCACGTTAACCAGGAAATCCAGAGGCAAGATCTCTAAACAGGCAGTTTCCTTCTACGATCTAACTTCCTCATGTCATGTTCTTACATCATTCTCATAGTCCATAGAGGGTTGGAGACCAATAAGTAGGATGTCTCCCAAGAGGTCTGCAATTTCCTGGGTAACACATGGATAAGGCTATCCCACCGCTATTAAATCCCACCCAATGAAATGGGGGGAGGGGTGAAATAAACTCTCTAAAAAAAATTAATAAACATATGAATATAAACCATTAATCTGCAAAGCAAATAAGTTAAAAAGGGGGTTATACACAAGGAACCCAAATTTTGGAGAATCAGAAAGTTTCCATGAAGATGCTGGAGGAGCTGCATCTTAAAGAAAGAGGGAGGTCTTTGAGTTAGATGTGAAGAAAGCTTCTATTCCAGGCTTGTGTGACAGCCAGTAGAAGGCACAGAGATGGGAGATGAAGTGTCATATATAAAGAACAAAAAGATGGATGGAGCTTTCCCTTTTGTCAAACCCAACAGATAGGTCAAAAAGGATGAAAAGACCCTAAGACAGAGTGATTAAGACATCATTGGTAACATTAGAGAGAGTGGCAGTTGAATCATGATTTCACAGAGTTTAGAAGAAAATGAGAGGAAAGGAAATGGAGGAACATACAGTAGATGACTTTTGTCAAGAACTTTAGCCATGGAAGGGAAAAGGATGAATAATGAAATGAGCCTTTGTTAAGGACCAGGGAAAGCGAAGTTTCTAGGCATCACAACAGCAGTGAGAAGATAGCAAAGTGTTGACAAGTAACGATAAAGTGGGGATGACAGAATGGAAAATATACTGAAGAAGACAGGATGGCTTAGCATTAAGAATTCAGTATAAGATTTCACAATTAATACCAATAACAATAATAATTACTAGCATTTATATAGAACTTTAAGATTCATAAGTGACTTTACAAAGGTCATCTTATTTTTATCCTCACACCAATCCTGGGAGAGAGGTGTGATTATTATTGATTTTTTCTTGAAGAAAAAACTAAGGCAAACAAAGATTGCTACTTTGCCCAAAGTAACATAGTTTGTTAGAAAAAAAAAATATTCTACCTAGAAAATAGGTTGAGGAGAGATGATTTAAGAATTATTGGGCTACTTGAAAGTCACAATAAAGTAAAAAAGCCTAGGGATCATATTTCTAAAAAGTGTAAAGGAAAACTTCCTGGATATCTTAGGACCCGAGGGCAAAATATAAATTGAAATAATTCATCAGTTACCTAATGAAAGAGTTCCCAAAATGGAAACTCTCAGGAATATTTTGGCCAAATTACAGAGACCCCAGGTTAAAGTGAGAATACTATAAGCAGCCAGAACCAACAAATTGGCCAAAGGCTGAACAAGTTCTGGTATATGATTGTGACAGAATACTATTGTGCTATCGGAAATGAGGAGGAGAATGGCTTTAGAAATACTTGGGAAGGCTTATATAAACCGATTAAAGTGAAGTGAGAAACAGAACAACATTGTTCACAATATCAACAGTATTGTAACAACGATCAACTGTGAAAGACTTAGCTACTTTGATAAATAAAATGATACAAGACAATTTCAAAGGACCCATGAGGACTCATACTATACATCTTCAGAGAGAGAACTGATGAATTCCAAGAGCAAATTAAAGCATGCTTTTTTGACTTGATATTCTTACTTTTTTGTTTATACAATGAATAATAGAGAAATATATTTTGTATGACTTCATAAATATTATTATTGTCCTATTGCTTTCTTTCTCAATTGGAGGGTGAGGGCTGGAGAAAGAAGAAAATTTAGGAGTCATTTTATAAAACTGAATGTCAAAATTAAAGAAATGATTTTTTAAAGTCCTTTTAAAAGTTGTCTCTGTATATTATATAATGAGGAGGCAATTATACACAAGATGTTGAAAAGGAATACAAACACTCAAAGAATCACATCAGTCGGTTGATCACTGACCGACAAAAGTTTGCAGCCTCCAGACATTTAATTTCATAAGCAAGCATAAGCACCATTGGGTCCAGATATAAGGTGGGCTATGCACACCCATTGAGAGCCTAGAGTTCTGTGCCTCAACCCTTATATCTAAATGTTTCTGCTAAGTAGATTTACAGGCACCTAGTGGGAGGAGGATCTTAGGAGAAATCAATCCCCCATCAAGGAACACAAGGGCATTATGATTAGGAAAGTTTGATAACCTTGAATATCTGAATTATATTTAACTTACTAGGCTAATTATGATCAAGAAATATTTGTGTTCCTTGCAAATAAGAATTTCACAGTTCATAGACTGGTCAATTATTGGTAAATAATGGAGTCTCTTCTATCAATTGGTGCCTAGCAATTTGCAAATTCTCACCATGACATTCAGTTTGAAGAAAAAGCATTATCCCCTCGAATTTTTATTGTAAGTGTGGAGAACAAAGTGCCAAAAATTAAATTATAAAGGGTATGATCATTTAATAAGATTTATAAAAGAATTTTAAAACATATGACCTTATGCAAATTCCAAATCTAAATTTGTAAAAAAATAAATAAATAAAAACCAACTTGGGAATCATGCAGATCTCTTTTTTTAAGGTGTTTGTAAAATCTACAAATGTGTTTGCATTAAAAGGATACCTAATAGTTAAAAATCTCATTGAAGAATTATCATGTAACCTAGATAGTTTTCTATATACCAGGTTGATTGAACATTTTTATTATTTTCCTTACGGAATATGATCCTCTTCTCCAAAAAGCTAAAAAGAAATAAATATACAAATGCACACAAACCATATTAAATAATCATAATTGGGAAGTTTACTAGTGAATTTTTGGACTTAGTTTTGCCTAACTTTCACAGTGATTTGCATGTTGCTAATCATTCCCATTCAGCACTGGAGTTTTCTTTGTAATTAGTTCTTCTAAGTGCATCAAAGCTTTAGAGCACATACATTCATTTGACAATGTGCTAATTGTTTTTTATGTTGTCATCTTTATGGCAAAGCAACTTTATGATCTTAAACCTCTAAAACATTTTAATTTCCCTCTCAAACTTGATATTAAGTGCTAAGAACTATGGTCAGATTAAATATGTGGAGCTAATTTGAAGATACATTAGGTCTTTTTAAGGGATCATTTGACTTCATGTACAATACTTCACAGTCTCTACCCTCTACCCCATCCCTTTATTTTTTTTATTTTTAAATTAATTCATTTGTTTTCAGTTTTCAACAATCACTTCCATAAGTTTTAAATCTTCTCTCTCTTCCTTATGCTTCCCTGTCCAACACGATACTCAATCCTATATGGATTCTATACATACATTCCTATTAAATATATTTCCACATTAGTCATGTTGCACAGAAGAACTAAAACAGATGGGAGAAACCATGAGAAGAACCTCCCCCCTCCCTTCTTGTAAAATATTGAATTTTTAATAAGGTTCCTGAATTAAGACTGAATGCTAGATATATTAGAAAGATATCTAGTCTTGAGGAAGGAAAGTTTTGTTTCAAATCAGTCTTCTGATTCATGTATAGAATATGTGACCCTAGGCAAGTTGCTTTCCTTCCAGTGCCCACAGGTGATTTTAATAGAAATAAATCACAGAAAAATTATTGATCTGCTCTGGTTGAATTGAAAAGGTGATCTTACTCAACAGGAGTTCTCTCCTTGTTGTCACAGAACCTCACAAAAAAAGGAAAACATGTTTCTGAAATTCTAATATCCTTAAAGCAGGTTTGGCTATAGACAACAAATAAATTATGAGTGAATACTTAAAACCAAGTATATTAAAAGTTAAAATAATGGAATTAACTAGGCAAAAAACTAATACTAGCAAACATATAAATAAATATCTACAGAGAAGCATCATTTTCAAAAAAAAAGATGATAAAAAGTTGCAGTGAATTTATTTTTATCTTAGCGTGAAATAATTATTTATCCATTTAACTGTGAAGATAGAAGGAAATATAATTAACATATTTATAGTTAGAAAAAAATACAGATTTCACTTAGTCCAGCTACATCATACACTTTAATTCAACAAGCATATGAGATACAAAAATATAAACTAATTGTTCTCTGACTTCAAGGAGTTTATATTCTTCTATCAGCTGGATGGATAGGGTACTGAATCTGGAGGGAGTAAGACCTAAATATAAATCCTACCACAGATACATTATTATCTAAGCGACCTTGGGCAAGTCACTTAGTATCTGCCTCCATTTCCTAATCTATAATACGGAAATAATGATAATAGTGATAATAATACCTATTTCCCAAGATTGTTTACAGGATTAAAATGAGATGATGTGCATAAAGTATTTAGTAAACCTTAAATCATTATATAAATGTCAGTTTTATTATTTTTACACATTGTAAAGGTGAGGTAATTGAAATCCAGAGATTTTAAGTTACTTACCAAGATGATATACTTATCAGTTGAAGATACAGTATTTCAACTTGAGTTCTCAGATTGCATATAAAAAGTTGTTCTCATTATCAAGCAGTTTGGAACTATATCCCAAATGTTCATTAACTGTGCATTCCCTTTGACTCAGATCACACACATACACACACACACACACACACACACACACAAAACCTGATAACTGATAAATTATATATATATATATATATATACACACACAACACACATAATATGTACTTCTTTGTGTTGCACATACATATTTGCTGCATGCATATATATACGTATACATATACAAATATACATTCACGTGTGTTATAAACATTCAACTTCTTCAAAGAAGTGAAAAAGGGAATAATTATTAATTGATAATGCAATGGTCATGCTTAGAGAGTGAGAATTTCAGTAGTGTTCCACCTCAATGAATTTCCTGAAGTCAGAACTATGCTTTTTTATGCAGCATAGCATCAAATGTGGAAATATTGCAGATTGTGTTAAATACTGTCAGACATCCATCAGCCAAAAACCTTAGTTAAACTCCTATTATGTAAAAGACACTTTACTAATCTCTGGGAATACAAAGAAAAGTAAAAGAACATTTTTTTCTTTCAAGGATTTCACATTTTAATGAAGCAGACAACATGCAAATAACTAGGTACAAATAAAATATCTGCAGGAAAAACCGGCAATACTTGACAGTGCGAAAACATTTAAGGTTAAGAGGAGCCAGGAAAGCAAGAAAAGGATCCAGCATTTAATAAGTGATGGTTATGTGCAAGGCCTGCATCTAAATGCTTTTTGCATATTGTGTCATTTAATTTTCCCAACAATCCTAAAAGTAAGTGCTAGTACTATCCTTATTTTGTTATTGAGAAAGTTGAGGCCGGCAGTGGTTAAGGGATTTGCTAAGGGTAACTAGGTCTTTAAATTTTTAAAGTTAGGTCAGGTCTTAACTCCAGAACCAGAATTATTATCCATTTCTCTACCTACACGCCTACAGGAAAGACTTTCTGTAGAAGGTGAGATTATAACTGGAACTGGAAGGAAGCCAGGGAAACCAGGAATAGGAAATAAGTAAGGAGAACATTTCATGCATGGGAGGGCACCAGGGGAAACTTCCAGAGTTAGGAGATGGACTGTCTTGTTTAAGTAACAGAAATAAGTCTAATGCCACTGAATCAAAGAGTATTCAGGGAGAAGGAATCATAAGGTTTAAGAACACTGGAAAAAGTTTTGGGTAGATGTTAGGAAAGCCTTGGAATTCTAAGCCAAGAATTTTACATTTGAGCCTGGAAGTGATAGGCAGCCACTAGGGTTGAGTGAGAAGAGTGGAAGGTAAAATGGTCAGACCTGCACTTTTTAGGAAAATCACTTTGCCAGATAAATGAAGGGTGAATTAGAGTGGAGAGAGACTGGTGGTGATGAAAGCCATCAGTAGGCCCTTACAAGTGTCAGGATATAAGGTGATGAAGGCCTGCACAAGGGTGGTGGCAAGTGTCAGAGGAGAGAAAGGGAGAGATGCTACATGGATGATACTGAATAATTGTTTAATGCATAAAAGATTATGCTTGTTCTTAAAACATTTACATTTTTTGAAAACTACTTGCTTGTCCACATACTGATTTGGGCTGGTTTCTTTCAGATTATGAAAATAATGATAATATATTATAGCTTAATATTATATAATATATAGCATAATATTATATTAATAATAACAAAACCACATGTATCAAATTTTATGACTTGTAAAGCATTTTTCTAATGATATTACATGGAAAGTATCAGTAGCATTTCATTATTATTTTCTCTTTCTCCTCATAAGCTGCATATATTAGCCAAACTGTCCTACTGTCAGTTGCCCATAAATAACATTACATATCCTACCTCTTTATAATCATACATGCTGTCCCCCATCAATTTTTTTCTCACTTCTACCTCCTTAGGTCCCTTTATGGTTCAGCTCAAGTAGGGCCTCTGAAATACCTACCACTGTCTATGACCCAACTGCCATCCTCCATTACTTTGTTAGATAAACTCTGTGTGAATGTTGATGACTTCATTCATATTTGTATTCTCAGTGCCTGGTACATAGTTTGTTGTTCACTTGTTTCAGTGGTGTCCAACACTGTGACCCTATTTGAAGTTTCCTTGGCAAAGATATTGAATTGTTTTCCATTTCTTTCTCCAGCTCATTTTACAGAAAAGCATTGGGTCAAACAGGGTTAAGTGACTTGCCCAGGGTCACAAAGCTAGCAAATGTCTGAGGACAGATTTGAAGTCAGGAAGTTGGGTCTTCCATACTCTAGGCACTGCATTCTACCCATTGTATCACCAACTGGCTTATAGTAATTACTTAATAAGTAGCTGTTGAAGTGTGGTTGATTGATATTTCATATTAGCTTATCCACATATATCCCATTCCTCCTCTCTATATTAGAATCTAAGTTCCTTGAGGTTTGAAAGTGATTCATTTCCGTCTTCGCATTTAACACCTAGAATAGTGCCTGGCATATAGTAGGCATGGACATAACAAATGCTTATTAAATGCTTCAATGAATGAATCAATTATCTTTTCAAAAATGAAGAAATGAAAGTTAAGAGAACTTAGTCAAGAACACAGACACGTTAGTGTCAGAGTTCACATTTAAATGCCAATCTCTATTAATTCCGACTCCATCCTTTTTTCATGTTGTTTCCTAAAAATGTTATGTGCTTTATCAAAATGTGTGTGTATGTGTGTGTGTGTGTGTGTGTGTGTGTGTGCATATGAGAGAGAAAGAGAGAGACAATGTGTGTACGCAGTAAGCTTTTCCTCTAAGCAGTTAGGTGGCTTAATTATTAGAGTTCTAGGTCTGGAGTTAAGAAGACCTGAGTTCAAATTCAGCCTAGAAAACTAACTAGTTATGTGACCCTGGGCAAATCACTTAACCTCTTTCTGCCTCAGTTTCCTTGGCTGTAAAATGATGATGTACTGACACTTATCTTCCAAACATGGAGGATTAACTGAGACACCATTTATAAAGTTTTTAGTAGAGTGCCTGACTCATAATAGAAATATATACATATATATACACACATGTATACATATATATTGTGTGCATATGTATATATATTATATATATATAATATGCATGCATAAGCATATACATATACCCCTCTGTACTTTACACATATAATGTCACCAGTGTGGTATGGCAGCTCAGAACGTGAATGCAATTTTAGATGCCTTAAGAGAGGCGGAGAGTGTAGGGATAGAGAAGTAACAGTCATATTTTATTCTGTCCTGCTCAGTTCATATCTGATATACCATATTTAGTTCTGGTTGCCATATTGTAAGAAAGACATTAGGAAGGACATTAACGAGCTAGAAACTGTCCAGAGGAGTGAAATCAAGATGATAAAGGACCTCAAGTTTGCGCCATAGGATATTAAATTGAAGAAATTTGAGATGCCTAGCCAGAAGGAGATTTAAAAGGGACATGATAGCTTGTTCTCAAGTATATGAAAAGTTGTAATGTGGAAAAGGATTTAGAATTGCTTGGTTTGGCTCATGGGTTATGAACTAGGAACAATGGGAGAAGTTGTGAAAAGGCAAATTTAGATTCTAGAAAAATCCCTACAAATCAAAACTATCTAACAGTGGAATGGGTGGCTGCCTTAGGATGTAGTCTGTTTCCATTCCCTGGAAATCACCAAGCAAAAGCTGGATGAGCCCTCATGGGGTGTGGAGGAGAGGATGGGCTTCAGGGACTCTGATATCTGAGGCACTGTGGTTCTATGACCCTTTGTATGAATAAGGGGTTGCTGATGTGGCTAAGATGCCTTTAATGACAGGTCAAAGTCCTTTCCAATAATAGAGTTGGGGGACATGAAGTTGTGTTGAAAGTTAACAAATTATTGTGAAAAGGAAAACTCTAGGAACAAGTTTACAGCATAGAATTTATTATTTTTTCAAGAATTTTTTGTGTCTGTAGTGACTGACATTCATTGATTATAAAGTTAAGTTTTTATAAGTCATAGTTTACTTCTTAGCAATCTGTGGGAGATCAGGAGTCCTTTCATTATGAAAGCAGAGTTGATGATTTCAGGCCTGTCTTCACAATGAACCACCCACCTTGACTGCCTCCCTTAACATCATTTTGAGAAATTCAGTCATCAAAAACGCTGAATGTGAATTTGGCCAAATGAATTTAATTAAACCCTCATTGGAGAAAAGAATAACATCTTTCAAGCATCAAGCCTCATTCATATGAGTTCAAATCATGAGCACCACATGGGCAGTAAATGCTGCTGCTGAGAGACACATCCTGTAATAATGACTAGTCAGGTAAAGGACACCTGCAATCAATATTTTCCCACCTGGATTCCCTTCACCACATACTGTACTCAGAAAAGAACATTTAAATTAAAATAACAAGACCTCTTGGTGAATTACTAACTATAAGAGATGTACAAAAGAAACATTTTCCATTTGAGACTTTTTTCTGGAACAACTTAATTCAAACTACATTACAGATCACTCCCCTGTTCTTATGAGTTGTAGATTTGTTCTTTCTGTGTCTCCAATACTTTCCAAGATGTGTCATATCATTAGTATAAATCCTCTCTATTGATGCATATCCTCTATATTTTCAGTGGTTCCAAGTGAGTTATGATTTTAAAAACACTCATCTCCTGTTGTCCAACTTTCTTATGATGAGACTCTAGAAAGTTAATTCTTTTGCTCCTTGTATAACAAACATAAATTCCATTTCTGGAACTATAATGGAAACTTCCAGATTGGTAGACCTGCAAAGGCTTGCTTTGTATTTTCATAGGTTTAAGACTATGATGACACCTTTAAGAACCAATGAGATACACAAAAATGTTGTTACCTGATTTGAAGTTGTATATCTTATATGATTTTTATTTTATGACTGTGTTATATGAAATTCTATAACACTTAGGAATATTTATATTTATTATTTTTATTTTTTTTTAAATTGTCAAATTTTCTTTGCAATATGGTTAAGCCCAGGAAAACAATAACAATTCACTCCAACTGGGAAATGTCCATATATCTAAAAAGGACTAACAAGTAGGGGATATGCCCAATCTACTCATTTAATGGATGAGAGAGCAGACAACCAGAGATTAGTTGGCAAAGGTCACATGTAGATTTCTACCTATCATGATTACTAAATGCTCTCAGATACATATTATTCTCCTGGAATAATATCCAAGATACTAAAAGATATAACCATGACCATCAGTGCATGAATAGAATGATGGAGTCATTCTAGCCTCTGGAAGTTCAATGAATGACTGTTTCTTGGTCACTCTGTGAGTATACTAAGGTCAAGTAAGTCCTTCTACAAGGTGGAAACCAAAGTGATGATAACTCCTTACCATTTAGTGTGTTATGGTCATGTCAGTGAAAAAAAGGGAAAAGACAAATTGGGAGGCTTGCTGGGAATGGAAACTTGAAGTTGCAATGCATAATAAGTTACAAGAAGGAAAGGAAGCACTGAAGTCACCAAGAGCCCAATAGAATCTGACTCTACCTTCCACTCAAAAATTGAAAGATCTTTGTGTCATCCTTTCCATGTAGTTAATGACTTTTGGTGTAGTTTCTAGTCCTAAGAACTTGTCCTGTGTTGAATAGACCAATCTGTTCCCATACAGTACAATGAGTATGGTTGCAGTGAAATCAGAAAACTGTAATAAAATACAAAGTGTTGAATCTGGAGTTGGAGGGCATGTTTCAGTCAGAATTTACAAAAAGACCACCAGGAAGGTATTTACACTTGAATCAGTCATCTACCATAGGAAACTTGCCTTTACTCTTGACCTTACCTCTTCTCACAAAACACAGTCTTCTCAAGATCATATTTTACTGGGGTATGGTGGTATGGGGTGGGGGAAGAGTCAAACCAATTATCTTTGAACTATGCTTTTTATCAGTGAATGACTAAAAATGAGCCAGTACAGGCTCATTCTATCCATCAACCTGCCTCACTACCATATGCATGTAAGCCTCTTTTTCCCTGATATTAGTATTAAGTAATTAACTAATATTTAATATAACACATTAATGTGTTTATATAGATGCACATATCTGTGTATATGCATTTAGGAAAATATATATAGAACAAAGGATAAAGAAGAAGAATCAGTCATGCATCACTTTGTGTGAAGTTGTAGGCTCTACTGTCCATGGGGTTTTCTTGGCAAAGATACTGGAGTGGTTTGCCATTTCCTTCTCCAGTAAATTTAGGCCAACAGAGGTTAAATGACTTGGCCAAAAATCACACTGCTAGTAAGTGTCTGAGTATAGATTTGAACTCAGATCTTCCTGATTCCAGACCCAGTCATTTAGCCACTGAATCATCAAGTTGCCCAATATTAACATTTGTCCAGCACTTCCTATGTGTCAGACACTATGTTAAGTGATTTATAATTATTTTCTCACTTGAGCCTCACTAGAACCCTGAAAAGTAGGTGCTATAATTATCCTCATTGTACAAATGAAGAAATTGGGGCAAACAAAGGTTAAGTCATAGGGATAGGTGGTGAAGTGGATAGTCTCAGGTGTGGAGTTAGAAGATGAGAATGCAAGGATGGTCTCAGATACTTCTTAGTTGTATGACCCTGGGCAAGTCACTTAACCTTTCTTTGCCTCAGTTTCCTCATCCACAAAATGAAGATAACAATAGCACCTACGTTCCAGAATGAAAGGCTCAAATGAGATAATAATTATAAAGTGTTTAGCACAATATTTGACAAGCAATAAGCATTTGTTATTAAATAAGTGTATGAAATCAGATTTCATTCAGGTCTTCCTGACTCCAGGCTTGGAACACCATCTTCTGTGGCTCCTAACTGAAGAAGCCTCACTTTCCCTAGTTCTTCCTGTTTCTTTCCTACTATCTTTCCAATGAGTCAGCGACCCCGTTGGTAAGCTCATTGTCACCTTCAACTCTTTCTTCTCCCTCAACCCCCATATCCAAACAGTTACCAAATCTTTCCAATTTCATTTCTGAAATATCTCTCCTATATGTTCCCATTTTTCCCCTCACATCCAGTAACAATAGTTCAGAGTTCAAACTGAATTATCTTTCCCTCTAAACATATTTTTTGTCTTTCTTACTTCTCTATTATTGTTTCAGGAAGTATCCAGCATCCTAGCATCCAAATTCACAACGTAGGTTTCATCCTCCAGCTCTCACTCTCATTCACCCTTCCATAGCCAATGCGTTGTCAAGTTCTGCATTTTTACTTTCTTGTCTTATCTTATCTGCTATATGCCTATTGCCCTTGTGTGACACTGTAAGCACTATTTTCTTTGACTTTTAAAGCCATTTATTAACCGGTTCCTTCTTACTTGTCTAGGATTCAGTATCTGTGATCTTATGACACTTCCCTTCCAGCTGTTCACCCCGGACACTCCATCTGCCCACGCTGAACACCTTCACTTGACTGTCCCCCATGCCTAGAGTTCTTTTCCTCTTCGTCTGTATCTCTAAGCTTCTCTGACTTCTTCTGGCCTGCCTAAATCCTCACTTTCTGCAAGGTCTCAATCATCCTTAATTATGTTGCTGTACCTTTGAGAATACCTGCAGTTTATTGAATATAGATCTTGTGGTACATAATTGGTTGCATATAGTTGTCCCCATTACACTGAGAGTTCCTTGGGAGCAAGAATTGATTTTTTTTGTCTTTCTTTGTACCCTTGAAGTATAGCAGAGTGTCTAACACATAGACAATGTTTAAAAATTCCTAGTTGACTCATTAAATAGCTTACTTCAGAAATCAGGTTAAATTCTCCATTCTACAGAGCTCTAAACCTCACTCCTGCTTCCCCTACTAATTACTTCCCTGTAACACACACACACACACGTACATATATAGTTTGTGTTAATATATCTTTTATATACAATATATTATATTACATATATTAATATAATAACATACATGATATACCAATATAATACCTTGTATATATCTTATTGTATGTATGTGTGTATATATATATATATGTATGTATGTATCTTATTAGTGTTGTTTTCACTGTATCTGCATTGTATGACCAGAAATTGCCCCTTAAAAACCAAAGAGAATATTTTATATTTAATCCTGGAGCTAACAGACACCCACTGGAGTTTGTTGAAGGGGTATGTGTGTGAGTGTTTGTGTGTGTGAGAGAGAGCGGGGGGAGTTTATCTAGCCATTGCTTTAGAAAGAACTATTTGAATGATTAGAGTAGGGAGAAACTTGAGAGAAGATCAGCATGCCGTTGCAACCTTGTAAAGGCATGAAGTGTTATTATATAGGTGTGCATGTGTGTATACACATATACACACATTTCCACGTGTGTGCATAGTTTGTTTAGCTGAGCAGATGATTTGTCTAGTTGACTAAATAACTATCTCCAAATCTGAGTTTAGTTTTGATTTCACCCATCAGCAGAACCTGGGAGGAAAGCACAGGACCCATGAATTCCAAGTTAATTATTAGAAAAAATGGATCAAAATTATAATTTTACATACAAGGTTGCTCATGTACAGGTACAATTTTGATGATTCATATAATGATTAATTTATTGTTCAAATCAATATGAATAAGATTTTCTTTCTTCTCCCACATTAAGCATCTCTGTGCAATGTTTCCTTTCCTTTGATGATTTTTTGAATTATCTGATATTCAAAAATTGTTATTAATTTTTATGTATCCCTTCCCTTACACTTCAACATACTTTTTTCAAGGGAATTGGATCTAAATGAAAATATCACAGAGCTCAGCTTTGATCAAATAATATATTCTTTTCACTGTCACTAGCTTCTTGATTCCATTGACAGATTCATATTCTAATAACAGAAAACATATTTAATCGATCTGGAATGGGGAATTAGGGTTCATCTAGTGCAACTATCTCATTTCCTACACTAGGAATCTAAGACTGAGAGTGATTAGGTGAATTGCCACAAGTCACTCACCTGACAAAGACAGGTGTAGACTTCTACTTCACATCTCAGTGGTATTTCCACTGCAATAATAAGACCTCACTTTGATACTTATTCTCACCAAAATTAAAACAACATTAATAAACAAGTACAGGAATAATACAGTTTGGGGAACTCCTGGGAAGGAACCCCCTCTACCAGTGATGATTTTAAGCACTCTTGGCCTAAATAAATAAATCCTAGGAAGCTGCCTGATACATGCAAAGATTAGTGACTTGCTCCAGGTTATACACTTAGAAAATATCATGAGTGATTTTTGTAACTAGGTCATCCTGACTCCAAGCTCCACACTTGCCATTATACCATGCAACTCTTTTATTATTAAATAAATGGATTTATGAAATTTGTGGTTTAAAAGAACACAATAGAAAATGTGCCTAAATTTAACTTTATGCATGCCAATTAGTACAGAAAAACTTGACTATGCTTTTCATAATTCAGTGGACTTATTTTCTGCTTCTTTCAAAATAGATCACTATCAAGAAAATATTACGTAAAATAATAAAAATACTGTTGTAAGAAAAATTTTGAGCAACCAAGTCATTTTTAATATTATGAATATTCAACTTCACTATAAAGGATCTATGATATATTGTACTATCTGCATCCAGAGAAAGAACAGATAATTGAAATAAGTACAGTATGGTTTTACATATTTATACATATCTGTGCCTAATGGTAGCCATTTCTGTGGTGGGGGCAGGGAGAGAAGGGAGGAGAAAAATAGAAAGTCACGCAACTTTAATTTATATTTAAAAGGAAATGTGAGTTGTACATAAAAGATTTTTAGTTTCATTAAAAATAATGGTCAGTATCATGGGTCAGGTAGGTGGTATAGTGGAGAGAGTCAGACTTGGGATCAAATCCTACCTCAGACCTTAATATCTATATGCTCCTGGGTGAATAACTAAACCTCTCTCAGCCTCAGTTTCTACACTGGTAAAGCAGTGATAATAATAGCACCCACCTCACAGGTTATTGTGATGATCAAAGGAGATAATCAATGTAAAATGCTTTATAAGTCTTAAGGCATTATATAAAGTCTAGCTTTTAAATGTTAGCTGTCCTAGTCCTAGAGTTATGACTTAAAATTTAGTAAATTGGATTCACAGAAAAGATGTTACAGATGTTAAACCTGGATTACATCCTGCTGCTTTAAGGGATGGCTACAGGTTAAACATTGCAAACAGTGGGAGGAAATTTTCTGTCCAGAAGAAGGGATCTTGGAATAAAGGGAAATAATCCAATAGTTTCTTTGTAATATAGATCAACTCTTGTGGGTAGAAACTAGAGCCAATATACTCACATAGTTATTTTTATAAATTCAAACAGTAGGATGTTTATAGAGGCTATGAATCTAAGCTGAATTTTGGTTACATGGCATTTTTCTACTGTTATGGGCAAAAACTAAACCAAACTAAAACAAAATAAAAACATTATTAAAGGTTCAGTCCCAGGTGAGAAATGCATTCCCCTGCTCTGTAGCATTCCTAACCATAGGTGAGGATTCACTGCTGTCTGAACTAATGAATTTGACTTGCTCATCCTTTTGTCTCTCTACACATCCAGCAAAATATTAGAGTTTGGAAGAATGAATGAAAATTGCTGTCTTTCCTTTTAATGAGAAAAAGTATTTTTTAGGATGACACATGGTTCATAGTGTCACAAATTTGGAGTTTGAAGAGAATTTAGATGTTAGCTGCTCAAACCCTAATCACTTTATAGATGAGACAACTGAGTCTCAGAGAAAAGTTACATACTGTGCATCATACAAGAAAGGGTCAGAAGTAGGTTCAATGCTGCATCCTCTGAGCACAACTTATCTTTTTTTCACTACACTACTTAAACATAGTGATTTGTCATGACTAAATTCTGTAGAAAATGTGTTTGCTTATGTAAGTGATTAAACATCCTACACTATTAAAATATAATTCAAAATTAAGGTTTCAAGCATACACTCAAGTTCTTTTGACTGAATTTAGCAATAAAAAAGAGCTATGCGCTTATACCATAACATCTTTTAAGCATCCCTATTTCAAGTAACCAAAATTTTTAAAATAAAACACTGTAAAGTAAAAGCATTGAGTCTAGGGGAGGGGGGTTGTCATGAACCCTGGATTCTATTTTTGACACTCTCACTGACTTTTTAAATGCTCAAGGGGGACTAATTAATATTTAGGAGCATCAGTTTCTTCATCGATGAAATGAAAATTTAATTATGTATCAGTATTTTCCAAAATCAACATTATATGCTTATGTGTACAAGTTAGTATTCACAAATTGCTCTATTTGTTGGGGTATGAGCACATCATGACTCCATACTATTGAAATTATTTTACAAAATTCAGAATGAACAGAGGAGAAAACTCTTTCCATTGGAAATTACAATTGTCCAAAATTCACCCTAAATTCTCCATGTGATTCTACTTTATTGTTCCTGTGAATGATGTGTTTGGAACTAGAAACCTCTGTCTTATGTAAATCTGGGTTAATTTATGAAATGCAGTTCTGCATTATTTTTTTTTGTACAAAATTTACTGAGTTATTTTTAGGCTGAAAATCCACTTTAGTAATTAATTACCTCACTGCAATATGGCTGTGCATATTGTAATCTAAAAGGACATTTTTTTTTAGATTTAAAGCAAGTATGAGGAAATACTTACTATGGAGTGAATTTCCAACAAAGAAGAAGAAGAAGAAGAAGAAGAAGAAGAAGAAGAAGAAGAAGAAGAAGAAGAAGAAGAAGAAGAAGAAGAAGAAGAAGAAGAAGAAGAAGAAGAAGAAGAGGAAGAGGAAGAGGAAGGAAAAGGAGAAGAGGAAGAGAGAGATGGAGAAGAAAAGAAGAAATCATTTCTTTAATACTAAATATATGTAAAATAAAGGAAGAGGTACACAATAATGACATATACTTAAAATAGTTTTGTTATCTGTGGAAACATTCTTCTGAGCAGAAACAGAATAAAAAATAATCATTACTTTCCAAGATAAACTCTGCATTAAATTGCATCATTCCCATACTTATATTAATTAAATAGCACTGTTTCCTTTCTACTGCTTTGAAAGTAGACCACATGAATTAATAACCAATTCAGATTTATAATGAATAAACTTGACACATTGATTTGTTCCTCAATTTTATTGAGCAGTGTTTCTTTTAAAGAGACTTTTGCATAATACACAATCTTAGAAATTCCCATTGAGTAATAATGAAGTCTCATTATTGTTGTCAACTCAAAATCATTCATGCTCCATTTTAAACAAATAGCATAAATTGAGAAATTATTTTAAAGCAATACTTGCCAGTTAACTAGTAGTGTTCTGTAAAAAAAGAAAAAGAAGGAAAATATTTTCTCATGAAATTACAGATACACATTGCTAAGTTTTACATACATGCTATTTTAACTGTTTGGGGAAAATGTGTGGGAAATTCAGATAACTAGAGTGTTGTCATAGGGGTAGTTACAGACGTATCTATGACGTGTCCTTCAATCATTTGCCCAACTAAATGGTAACATTTCTTGTATCACTATGCACTTGTCATTTCCCTAATCAATATTTTTTTAAGTAGAGAAGCAACTTAATTCAATTATTTTCTATCATTAATAACAAATAACTTCTGCAGTTTCTGTGCCAACGTCTCATACAGAGGAGAAGAAGTAGGAGAAAAAACAAACACACAAACAAGAAACTTGAGTGACCTTGAGAAGAGCTACCAAATTTTGTCAAAATTTACTTAACAATAAAACAAAACTAATGAAAGAAGAGGAGGGAATGGGTGGTTGTGATGTTTTAAAAGTGGGAGATATGATAAACCAGGTCTAGTGAGAGCGAATGTTGCCAAGAGAAAAAGAAGAGGACGAAGAAGAAGAAGAGGAAGAAGAAGGAGAAGAAGAAGGAGAAGGGGAATAGGAAGAGGAAGAAGAAGAAGAGGAAGAAGAAGGAGAAGGAGAGGGAGAAGAAGAGGAGGAAGAAGAGAAGAAGAAGAAGAAGAGGGAGAAGAGGAAGAAGAAGAAGGAGAGGGAGAAGAAGAGGAGGAAGAAGAAGAGAAGAAGAAGAAGAAGAAGAGGAAGAAGAAGAAGAAGGAGAGGGAGAAGAAGAAGGAGAGGGAGAAGAAGAGGAAGAAGAAGAGAAGAAGAAGAAGAAGAAGAAGAAGAAGAAGAAGAAGAAGAAGAAGGAGAAGAAGGAGAAGAAGAAGAGGGAGAAGAGGAAGAAGAAGAAGGAGAGGGAGAAGAAGAAGGAGAGGGAGAAGAAGAGGAGGAAGAAGAAGAGAAGAAGAAGAGGGAGAAGAGGAAGAAGAAGAAGAAGGAGAGGGAGAAGAAGAAGGAGAGGGAGAAGAAGAGGAGGAAGAAGAAGAAAAGAAGGAGAAGAAGAAGAAGAAGAAGAAGAAGAGGAAGAAGAAGAAGAGGAAGAAGAAGGAGAAGGAGAAGAAGAGAAAGAAGAAGAAGAGGAGGAGGAGGAAGAAGAAGAAGGAGAGGGAGAAGAAGGAGAAGAAGAGGAGGAAGAAGAAGAAGGAGGAGGAGGAGGAAGAGGAAGAAAAAGAAGGGGAAGGGGAAGAGGAGAAGGTTTCTCATATAGTAGGTCAGTAAGCTTGATTTCACATACTGTCAAAATTCTAGACTATACTATTAAATTAATCCTTTTCTAAATGATCACTAATCATCCCTTTAAAATGTTTTCTAGAATTTTGACAAGATGTGAAATTGTTTACTCATCTACTGTATGTGGAATCCTAGTTTGAATTGTACAGAAAACTCAAGATGAGTCTAAAGGAATAACATCATCTCAAGAGTTTATCAATTTCTGAGTTCTCTCCCTAATATCTTGCTGAAATGTGCCCTATGAAAGCAAAATCTTTCCCCAGTAGGAGCTCAGGAATATTAGAAAATGTAAATTTGGTTTTGTTGATTCATCCTTGTTCCTGTGAGCATGTGTAATTTGAAAGACTTGAAAAAGAGATTATTTAAACTTTCTTCTGAATCCAACAGAAAATAAGTAATTGGTATGTGGAGTGGTATCCTATAGGCAAGATGCAACAGTAATCAAAATTATTTGGAATGAAGGTAGGGAAAAGTGTTTTTCATTATATACATACATATATATATACGTATGTATGTATACATACATGTGTGGGGGGAGATAGAGAGGAGGGTAAGGGAAATTACATTCTGCCTCCACTCCCTCACAAAAAGAAAAAGATGATCTTGGGTCATTTATTAAATCTTACTGTGACATGTTTTCAAATCTCATAGACATCCTGATTGTAACCAAACCACTCATTAAATATGAAACTTTAAAAAAGTTGTTTCCCTTTTGGTGGCATTGATTCCTTCATCAACTAAAGTGGTTTGACTAGAGTATGCATGATGTTTTTTTAGATTAAAAATTCTATAATTGTCTACAAAAAAGAATCACCATAAAATTAATTACCAATAATACCATAACATTTGAGTTTAACTCAATGGCATGGTAAAGGCAAGTTTATGGCTCCATAAAAATCTTATTCATAAATAAAACATAATTGTGCTTATAAAATTACATTAGCTATCATACTTTAAAGATATTATTCTGAAGAACACACTTTGTGTTCAATAAATGTAATAAATACAGAAATTCAGATAACTAGAGTGTTGTCATATGGGTAGTTACAGATGTACCTATGACATGTCCTTCAATCATTTGCCCAACTAAATGGTAACATTTCTTGTATCACTATGCACTTGTCATTTCCCTAATCAAGTACTCTCATGGATTAAATTAGTTGAAAAATTCAGTTGACCCATTTGAAATAGATAAATAGAAGCATGAATACTGTTACAAAAAAAAATAACTTCTACTACCTAGTATTAAATACAGACTACGTTTACATAAAAAAAGAGAAAACTTCTTTCTTGGATTCATTTCAGTTTCTTTTTCCTATCATAAAACTAAATAATAATCAATTGTGGAATATAACTGAGCTTTATAGATAAGAGTAGTCTTAAAATGGAGCATACTTAGCTAAATTTTAAATTATTTATAAGTATTTAATCTATATCTGTGTGTGTTTATACACACACACACATACACACACACACACACACACACACACACAAATTCCAGCTGTGGTTCTGTAGTTTAGTCGATAAAGTGGTAAACTAGAAGTCCTAGATTAAAATTCTATCAGACACTAGCCATGTGATCATATACAAATCACTTAATTTTATAGGTTCTCAGTTGCCTCATTTGGGAAAACAAAAAACAAAAATAATAATATTTGCCTTAACTAATAGGATTATTGGGAGGAAAGGATTGTGCATTTTAATGGCTATGAAATTTAATCGCAAAAGGGGTAAAAACAGATGAAGCCCCTGATCTCTTGGATCCTACTTTACTTCTAGTGGTCCATGTAGCCTTTGGCTCATTGTTGAAGGATTGCAAATTGAGATGATAAAGCAATAACTGTACTAACCAATGAGCCAGGAAAAATCACTTACTTTTCAAGCAGACAACTTTTGCTCTAACTTGTTTCTTCTTCTGGACCATGATCTATAGAACTTTTTCTGAGACTTTGCATTAGAATGGAAGGCATCCTCTACGATCCCATCTGGTAGTCATGAAAGCTGCTAACATGTGAAAAGAATGCATATATATACTGTGTAGGTAAGCATGAAACTGAGCCCCTGGATAGATCTTCAGCTTTGCTTGTTTCATTTTGTTTTTCCTAAGCATAGGCTACCAAGAAATGTTCTTGAGATGACATTTCAGTCCATAACGCAATCTCAAGAATTCTTCAGGTTGTTTACTTCTGGGTCCCTCCATCAGAGCTGAATAATAACAGAAAGTGTTTCAACAACTATCTTAACCAGAAAGTATGGACTTTGAAGAAATTTGTTTATAAAGTGTAGAGTTACAATGAAATTTCCTATTCAAGACTTCCTCTGAATAGGTAATATCTAATCCGTCAATTGCCCCAAAAGAGGGTAATAGGAAGTATATGTCACTAAATCATGTTTTAAGTATTTGTCAAATTGTGAAATGGCTCATGTTCCATGAAGGCTACTTTCTTGTGATCTTCTCTACTTCAATTTTATCCTTTCTCCTTTCCAGCTTCACAACTATAACAAAAATGGCATTACCATTTCCATTGAAAAAGACAAGTCAAGAGAGCCTAGATGGTAGAGTAGAATTAGGAACCCGCTTGAGCTCTGCCCCCAAACCCCTCAAAATACCTGCAAAGATTACTGTAAACAAATACTAGAGCAGCATAAGCCAGAAAAAGACAGAGTAAAATAGATTTCCAGCCCAAGACAATCTGGAAGGCCAACAGGAAGAGTCTATTGCACCATGTTCAGAAACAATTCAAGTATTGTGAAAACAGAATTAGCATAAGACCAGATTTAGCAGCTTCTACACTAAGGGATCAGGGGGCTTAGAATGTGATATTCCAGTGGTTAAAGGTAGTAGGGTTAAAACCAAGAATCATCTATGCAGAAAAACTGAGTATGATACTTCAAGGGAAAAAAAGGAATTTCAATGAAATTGAGCACTCTTTTTGAAAAGACCAGAGTTGAATAGAAATTTTGACTTCCAAATACAGGAATAAAGAAAAATATGTAAAGGTAAACAAAGACCATGCCATCAAAGAAATAATGACATGACTTGCACTTGACTTTGTTTTGAGTGAGGGAGGGCTCTGCAGGTCACCAGCCTCACTTCTCCTCCAGAGCCATCTGAATCCAGTGACCAGATATTCATCAGGATGACTGGAGATGGCCCAGGATGAGGTAATTGGGGTTAAGTGATTTGCCCAAGGTCACACAGCTAGTGAGTGTCAAGTGTCTGAGGTGAGATTTGAACTCAGGTCCTCCTCACTCCTGCACTGGTGCTGTATCCACTGTACCACCTAGTTGCCCCATATATCTTCCCTTCCATTGTGAAAACCTAAACCCTTCTTTGCTTCTTTTATGTGAGATGATTTACTACATTTAATACATTCTACATCTCCCTTTTTTCTTTCTCACAATATGTTCCTCTTAAAACTTAATTTTAAATTAAAACATTTTATAGTATATATATATATATATATATATATATATATATATAGTATATAATATATGTATTATTGTAAGGGAATTGCCAACCCCCAGCCTCTTGGATGGCATTCACTGGTCACGACTCGGGTAAACTGAGGGGAGACTGGTAAGGCATGAAAAAGATGGCGCTGGGAGGAAGGGTTCCACCCCTGTTTTGCTCAAGGCTATTTTCCCGGGTTTTTCAGAGAACAAAGAAGCCAAAAATGTTTTTCTTTCCTGGGGCTATGTGTCCACAGTGGGCAGTCCGGGTTTAAGGTAAATTATTTCCTTATAAGGGCAAACTAATTGGTGATAGGTTCACTTAGAGCACTGGTGTCAGAAAAGAGATAAAAGCACTGCTCACTGCTTGAATAAACGGAGTTCTTACTATCTTGTCTCCCGCCTCAGTCATTGCTTACAGCTAAACTCCACCAAGGCCTACAGGCCTCTGTTGGTCAGATAAGCTTGAGGTCCTGAGAGATCAGGCCCAGACTCCTGGGGTCCCTAACATATTATATATATATATATATATATATATATATATATATATATATATATATATATATATATATAATACATATATGTGTGTCAGTATATGTGTATGTGTGTGTGCATACAGACGGCACAGAGTGAGCTGAATATGAAGAGAGGTTATCTGATAAATAAAATTAATTTTTAAGAGGAACATACTGTGAGAAAGAAAAAAGAAGATGTAGTATGTAGTAAATCATCTCACATAAAAGAGGCAAGAAAGAGTTTAGTTTTTTGCAATGGAGGGGAAGAGAAGGGAGGTGAGAGAGAATAAGTAACCCTCCCTTTATGAGATTTGACTTCAGGCTATCTTCCTTTATGAGATTTGACTCACTTAGGTTTGGAAATCTGTCTTACACTGCAGGAAGGCAGTGAGGCAGTGGGGAAGGGGATAGGAGAGCGAGGATAGCAGAAGAGATGGAAGATTTTGCGAATGGGTAATCAGAACCAAACACTATTGTTAGGGGATGGGTCAAGGGAGAGAATGGAATAAATGGAGGGCAGGACAGAATAGAAAGAAATGTGGTTAGTCTTTTGCAACATGATTGTTATGGAAATTTTGCATGGCTGCACATGTAAGAACTTGTCATGGTAATTTAAATGGGAGATCTCTTCATTAATAGGCCCATGTTACTTGTCTAGGTGCCGTGAAAGTCTGAGTCACATGAATTCTGTGGTGGGAGAAGCTTGCTAAAGGGGTGGAGCAGGAGAAGTCGAACAGCAAGAGATGGAGCTAGAGCACAGCCGAAAGAAAGCGGTCAGAGAACAGTCATAGCTAGGAAGGACGCAGATACGTGGGATGGGTCTTGAGAATCCCAAAAATAATCGGTCAGAGACTTGTTTTAAGCAAGGCAAAAAGCAGTTTATTGCTTTCTCATGAGAAACGGTACCCCCTGCCCCTTCATCACACTAGTAGTACAGACCAGGGAGTACAAGGTAATGCAGAAAGAAAGGTCGATTATACCCTAATGGGAGCTTCCCCAGCTTCAGAGGGCACATTCACAAAAATCTTCCCCAGCAACAAAGAATATATAAACTTGGTGGTAATTTTGCCCAAGGTATGCAGTTTAGGCAGAGGAGGAGGTCTCAGGTGGTAGGAGAAAAAGCTGTTGTTGGTTTGACTCACAGGAGGAGGTGAAAAATTAACCATAGGAAAGTGAATGCAGACCTTACACAGACTGGGCTTGACAGGGTCCCAAATACAGGCCAAGACTATGCATGGGAGGAGATCAAAACAAATGAGGAAGCTGAGGTTCAGCCAGGACTAAGATGGAAGCAGGAGAATCAGGGGCCCCCACAGTGTTTGGGGAGGTAATTGAGGATTTTACTTAGCAGGAGGTCACAGATATTTTGAGTTGGTTCACCCAAAGGATAGGGGAATCATTGGTCTCTTGAATGGTGAGAATCAGTGAAAAAGATAAATTTCCTCAAGAGAGAAAATAGCCAGTGGATTCAATCAGAATAGATTGACAAGAAAAGAATTGTTTCCTGTTATACTGAGAGCAGAGTTCGCTTTTGGAAGAATATATGGCATTCTATTGAATTCTAATGAACTAGAAAGTATATCAAGAAACAGAGCTTGATTTTAGACTTAGCAGGGAGATGAGAACTGCCCTTGCAGATCCTGCTGAAACATTATATTCAAGTTCATTGCCCCTGAAGGGAGAATGGGAGGTTGGCCAGGCCCCAGTTCAGATTAAAGAAAGCATACCTCTAGCTAAAATGATGACTCCAAAACTGCAGCTTAGAAAAGAGTAAACGACAGTGAATGAGGCTATGGTAGTGGGTTCATGAACTGCAGAAGCATGGCTAATCCTGTTTGCTTCTGGTTGTTGTCTCCTTGTTTCTTTTTGACTTTTTGTCTGTTCTCCTTGTTTGTCAGATTTGTTTTCTGCAAGCTTAGTACCCTGATCACTTAAGGCAGATGTCTCCCCCATCTGATGTGGTGTATCAACCCTAGACCTGGCAGTGACCAAGCTCTGGATGCCAGCTAAGGAACTGACCCCTTGAATGGGACTTCTTGGGGAAGGGAGAGCTCTACATCCAATTTCAGCAGGAAGTACCTATAGAAGAAGAGATCTTTGTCCCTTACCCCAAGATTTTGGGCCCCATTTGTTCAAGGGGGAATGATGGGATACTTGTGCTCAAGTCCCACCCTAAGATATTGTTTTATGTGCTCACTTTACATGATTCCTGCTATATTGTTGTGAACTTCTGTTGACACCAGTTGCCAAAAATATTGTTTAATATGCTTATTTTCTGTTATCCCTGTTAAAGTTCTGTTCATACTAGTTGACCCAACTGATGTATGTAATGAATATGGAAGATCTTGGGGCCACATGTAATGGTAATTTAAATGGGGTGATCTTTCCCATTCGTTAACAGACACATGTGACCTGCCTGGGTCACATGGAAGTCTGAGTCACATGGAGCCTGTGGTGGGAGGAGTAGCTGAAGAAATGGAGCAGGAAGGGAGCAAGAAGAAGAGGTGGAGCTAGAGCAGAGCTGAGAGGAAGTGGTCAGAGAGTAGTCTGAGCTAGGAAGGAAGCAGGCAGATGGCTACAAGAGTGAAAGAGCTTGCTTGTGATTTGTTCCATGGAACTGGTTTCTGGGAAGCCTGGCATGGGAAAGACTTAGGGGTGGTATTGTCCTCTACATTGTTATTGTATATAGATTTTTGCTACTATGATAGATTTGACTTTCTGGTGTCTGAATAAATGTTTTGGTACTGTCTTCCATGTGGAGGGTCTGTTGTATTTTGTGATTCAGAATTGCCCTGGGATATTCATAGCTACTGTAGGCACTGTGAATATTACATTGGTGCTACAGACATATTGTAATTGCTGGCTTTCTCAATGAGGATGAGTAGGGAGGGACGAAGGGAGAGAACAGGAAATTTAAAGTTTTAAAAATGAATATTAAAAATTGTTTTGGCATGCAACTGGGAAATAAGAGGCATGGGAAATGGGGTATAGAAATCAGTCTTGACCTATAGGAAAATAGAGGGGAAAGGGATGGGAGAATTGGGGGGGGTGAGAGAAGGGAGGGAATTTTCCAGGGGAGGTGTGATTGGGCTAGACACTGTCCTGGGGTGGGGGTAGGTGAGAGATAGGAAGAAAATTTGGGATTCAAAATCTTGTGGAAGTGAATGTTGAAAAATAAATATATAAAGAATAAGGTCAAAACTAAAAGTTTTGAAAAGCTATTTGCAACAATACCCAGAAAGTCACTAAGCTATACACATTTTTTGACCCATAATACCACAACTTCACCTATAGTAACAAGATGTTTTTAAGAGGGAGAAAGTTCATGCATCCGAAGAAGTCCATAGCAATTTGTTTGTTGTAGCAAAGAGCTGAAAACTAAGGAGGATGCCCAACTGTTAGGAAATGGCTGAACAAATTATGGTAAATTATTTTAATGAAATATAATTGTACCATAAGAAAACATTTAAAGGAAAGGAGAGCTTCTTTAATTGATGCGAAAATAAATGAGCAGACCCAGGAGAATGTTATATGCAATACCTACAATATTGAAAAAAAAATATATACAACTACAAGAGTTAAAAATTATGAAACATGAAATTACTTATCACAAATCCAGAAGAGGGGTAGTCAATCATTCTTTCCATCTTTTAATGAAAAAAATGGGCTAGACGTATAGAATGAAGTATATATTTTCAAAGATATTCAATGTAAAACATGTTTTACACGACTGTACATATTTCATACAAGGGAGGGCTAATATTTGTTTGGAGTGGTGGTGAGAAAGGAAGGGAGGTGTGGTAATGACAGTAATGTTTAAAAAAAAGAGTATCCCAAAACAACATGTTAAAAATATGCAGAAGAAAACAAAATCAATTTCAAAAGAACACACACATGAGCAGGGCACTACTAGAACTACCACGTTAAATTCAAGATATGCTTAAGAAAAAAGTAGAAAGAACAAAAAATAGAAACTTTAGTATCACATATAATTATCTTTTCTCTGTTCTTTATATTAGGAAATGTTTGTGTTGATACTTGTCAAGTTTATAATAACAAAGCTTCATTTATTTAGTTACTCATTTGTTTGTTTATTTAAGAAAGGACACATGAATCAGTTCTTCTAGGGAGTCAATCACTATTGCTTTAACTTAACAAACCAAAGCAAGTTTGCCTATATATGTTGTCTCTTCTATTAGAATATAATTTCCCTAGGTCAAGTGAATCTTTTACATTTTTATTTCTATTCTCATTTTTTGCACAGTGCTAGGCACAGAGTAGGAGCTTAATAAATGTGTTCATATTCATTTATTCACTTTTTCTTTTTCATATTCTTACATGTTTGGTAATCTCCTATTATGACAAGTATAAATATCATGCAAGAAAACAATTTATGCTGGAATTTGATGTCAATATATTCATCTTCTTCATCTGAGAAAACAATAATTATATTAATATTTGTTTTCCAGTTACTTTATCTGAAGGGACTTCTTTTTAAAAGGCCTCTGAATCTCCACACACACAGACACATATAGAGGCACACACACACATCCACACACACACATCATATGTTTCTTATTTGTCAATGACAATTATTTTCTGTGGTAGAGAATAATTTGCAATTCTTTTAAGGAGTTTGTCATTGACGCTTGATCAATTATTCTGAAATGGTGTATTTCTGCATGTAAGTGCATGCACACATGCAAACACATATATGTAGCCAAAGAATGTCCCTATACACAACTGACCTAGATGTTAAACATAGTATATCTGTATATGCATACATATTACATGTAAATACACACACACATATATATATATATATATATACACATATTTTATATATTATTGTGGATACAGAACTTTTACTATAGTTTAGAGAAAGTCTCCCCCCCATCAACTATTTCCCTTTGTATCCTAGGTGCATTCGTATTTTTATACAAAAGCTTTTCAATTTCACATAATCAAAACCAGCTTTTATCTTTTATAGTTGTGAAAATCATATAATCTGCTTTTCCAAAATTTCTTACTTTTATGATATTCACTACTTAGGTAGTGTTATATATATACACATATCGTTTGAATTTATTATGAAATAGTTTATAGAGTAGTCATTTAAACCTATTTTCTTTTTGACAACTTTCCATATTTCCTAGCAAGTCTCATCAAATAAGATCTTTTTTTTCTTAAAGAATTTGTTTCTGCTTTATCAAACACTGGGTGAAGAGTTGCACTGTTTCTGTCCCTGTGCTATTTAGTCTATTCTATCGATTTACTTCTCTGTTTTATAACAATAACAGATATTTTTGATGACTACTGCTTTATAAAATAATTTTCAGTCTCTAAGGGCTATTACCTATTCATCCTTACCTCTTTTCAATATTTTTCTTGACATTCTAGGTCATTTATCACAGTTGGTCAGGAGGTAAAACAAAGATAAAAGTTACTCTGTCCTATTCATTTATTCATCCAATAAATATTTAAACAGCTCTCAAGATAAACACATAATTTAATTTGAGTGATTTCACATTCTAAGCAGATAATGAATATTTTTCAAATTCTTTGTCTAGTTTTATAATTTAGATGGAAGCTCCAGGTCACCTGAGTTTGACAGGCTCCCCCTGAGCTTGTATATACCTAAGCATCTTCTCAAGGGGACAATATTGCTAGAATTCATAGAGTATTTCTTGTGCCTAATCTCAATAAAATACTGTCCTAAAAAAAGGAATTACTAAAACTGTTCATAGAAAAATATGTTTTTCAAGTCTTGAATTATTGCATTCAATTAAAATTCCTCCCAGGAGGGAATTTAGCAAGGGAGATTGCCCTGGAACATAGGACTTTTAAAGGAAGATTTCTTTAAACACACACACACACATGCACACATATGTACACACACAAATAGATATATACATATGTATTTACATATAGATTACAGATACATACATATGTATTTGCATATGTGTGTATATGTATGTGTATGTATGTGTACTATACACACATACATACATGTGCATAATCAGATAAATATACATACATGTATATAAGTTTTTATTTTCTCCAGTTACATGTTAAACCAGTTTTAGCATTTGTTTTTAAAACTTTGAGTTCTAAATTTTCTCCCTTCCTCCATCATTGAGAAGGCAAGCAGTTTCATAAAGGTTATACATGCGTAGTCTTGAAAGACATTTCCATAATAGTCACCTTGTAAAAGAAAACAGACCAACTAGTGCATAAAATGCTGCATAGAATTTTCCTCCCAAGTCTTTGAGAGTTGTCCTGGATCATTGCATAGGTGAGAATAGCTAGGTCATTCATAGCTAATTATCTTACAATACTGTTGTTACTTTGTACATAGGACATTTAGGATCAGCTAATGTAAGTTTTTCCAGGTTTTTCTGAAAGGTCCTGTTCATCATTTTGTGAAATACAATAATATAACATCATAATAACATGCCACAATTTGTTCAGTCATGCCACAATAGATGGACATTCCCTAAATTTGAAATTCTTTGCCAGCAGAAAAGAGCTGCTAAAAATATTTTTGTATATATAGGTCCTTTTCCTTTAAAAAATAAAATCTCTTTTGGGATATAGACAGTAGTGGTATTATTAGGTCAAAAGGTTTGCCAGGTTTTACAGCTCTTTGGTCATAGTTCCAAATTGCTATACAGAATGGTTGAATCAGTTCATAACTTCACCAATATTGCATTCATCTCATTTCTCTAGCATTCCCTCCAACATTCGTCATTTTTCTTTTTTTTTTTTTTTTTTTTTTGTTTGGTCCTATTAGCCAATCTAATAGGGATGAGGTAGTACCTCAGTATTGTATTAATTTGCGTTTCTACAATCATTAATGAGTGGAGCATTTAAAAAAAATATGGCTATAGATAACTTGGATTACTTCAACTGAAAAATATTATTATTTTTTAAACATTTATCAATAGGGGAATGGCTGCATTTTTTATAACTTTGACTCAGTTCTCTATATATTTGAGAAATGAGCCCTTTAACATATAAATTTGCTTCATATTCTTTTTCACATTTACTATTGCTAACTGTATCTCCTTTCCTTCATAATTCATCCTTGATTATAAATCCCCTTTATCCTATTTTCCCTCCCTCTTCCTTCTCAAAACTGTTTTGCATTTGACTATTCTTCTCTCAATCTGCCTTCCCTTCTCTTGGCCAACCCCACACCCACTATGTCTTATTCTATTCCCCTCCTACCACCCTTTAGGGTAAAACAGATTTCTATACCAAACTGAGTGTGTATATTATTACCTCTTTGAGCCAATTCTGATGTGAGAAAGGTTCTCTCACATACCCTTACCTCCTCCACCCTCTTCCTCTCCACTGAAAAAGTTTTCCTTGTTTCTTTTATGTGATATAATTTACCCCTATTCTACCTCCCTCTTTCTTTTCTCCCAGTACAGTTTTCTCTCCCTTTTAATTTTATCTTTTTTTAGCTATCATCCCTTCATATTCAACTCAAACTTGTGCCATCTGTCTATATGTACCACTAACTTCCCAAATAATGAAAACATTTTTGTGAATAATAAGCATCATCTTCCCATGTAGCAATGTAAAGATTTAATCTTATTCAGTTCCTTATAATTTCCATTTCCTGTTTTCCTTCTTCTTCTCCTGAGCCATATTTGAAAATCAAATTTCTTTTTAGCTCTGGTCTTTTAACCATGAATTTTTGATAGTCTTCTGTTTTATTAAATATCTATTTTTCCTCTGAAGGATTATACTCAGTTTTGCTGTGTAGGTGATTCTTGGGTATAATCCTTACTTCGTCACCCTCTGGAATATCATATTCTAAGCCCTCTGATCCTTTAGTGCAGAAGTTTCTATATCTTTTGTTATCCTCACTGTGACTCCTTGATACTTGAATTACTTCTTTCTGGATGCTTATACTATTTTCTCCTTGATATGGCAGGTCTGTAATTTGGCTATAATATACGTGGGAGTTTACATTCTGGGATCTCTTTCAAGAGGTGAATGGTAGATTCTTTCAATGCCCATTTTATCCTGCGGTTCTAGAATATCAGGGCAGTTTTCCTTGAAAAATTATTTCAAAATGATATCCATGCTGTTTTTTGAGGTAGTTCAATAATTTTGAAATGATCTCTTCTGGAACAATTGTCCACATAAATTGTTTTTCCATTGAGGCATTTCTCATTGTCTTTGTTTTTTATTCTTTCTGTTAGCTTTATTATTGCTTCTTGATTTCTCATGAAGTCATTAGTTCCATTTGCTCCATTCTAATTTTTAAGGAAATATTTTCTTCAGTGGACTTTTGTACCTCCTTTTCCATTTAATTCCACTTTTTAAGGAGATTTTTTTTCAATTTTTTTGCCTCTTTTTTTCATTTGGACAATTCTGTTTTTTCCATATTTTCTTCATTGTTGTGTGTGTGTGTGTGTGTGTGTGTGTGTGTGTGTAGGTATATGTGTCTTCTTTACAAAGCTGTGAACTTCTTTTCCTGATTTTCTTGCATCACTCTCATTTCTCTTCACCATGTTGCCTCTTCCTCTCTTACTAGATTTTCAAAATAATTTTTGAGCTCATCCCATGGTCTGAGACCAATTCACATTTTTCTTAGAAGCTTTAGATGTAGGAGTTTTGACTTTGTTATATTCTTCTGAGTGTAGGTTTTGATATGCCTTGTCACCATTGTAACTTTCTATGGTTAGTTTTTTTTTCTCTTATTTGCTATTTTTCTGAAGGCAATTTCTTGATTTTTAAGTTTTTGTTAAAGTAGGGCTTTTCTTTCAGGCTGGCAGGAGCACTGTCCTAAGTTTCAGAAGTTTTGTGCAGCTGTTTTCAGAAATTCTTGTAGGGACCTGTAAGTTTTCAGTTCTTTCAAGGTGGTATGATCTAAGAAGAGATGTTTCCTACTCTCCTGGCCTTTACTCTGCTTTGGGAGCACTCTTTTCTGCACTGGAACTATAAGAGGGCCATTGCTCAACTGGTATCTTAAACTCTGTTGGGGTATTGCTCCTCCTTGCTTTAGAACTGCCACCCAGGACTTAGATCCAGATCTAATTTATGTGTGTATGTGTGTGTGTGTATGTGTATGTGTGTGTGTGTATGTGTTCATCCTTCGTTGCCAAAGAAGACCATGCCATCAGATAAATGATGACATGACTTGCACTTGACTTTGTTTTGAGTGATGGAGGGCTGGGCAGGTCACTAGCCTCACTTCTCCTTCAGAACCATCTGAATCCAGCGACCACATATTCATCAGGATAGCTGGAGATGACCCAGGATGAGGCAATTGGGGTTAAGTGACTTGCTCAAGGCCACACAGCTAGTGAGTGTCAAATGTCTTGCACTGGTGTTTTATCCACTGCACCACCTAGCAGCCCCACCCACATTTAAGTATGGGTAAAGCAAAAGAGTCCTGCCTCAGTGCCAGAAAAGAGATCCCTATAATCTTCTTTTGAGCAGTAGTTCCACCATCTCTCTCCCTTACCATTTGTGACATAAGAGATCCTGAAGTAGCTGCTCTAGTGGCAGATTCAGTGATTCAGTACTTCCAAAGTCTGTCCTGATTTTCTGGGGCTGGTTCTGTGCTGTCATTGTCTATCTGGACTGAAGTGCACTCTCACCACGATGTGACAGATCTTTGCTGCTGACCATCTAGGTTGTCTTTGGCTGAAAGCTATTTTACTCCATTTCTTTTGTGGGTTTTGCTGCTCCAGAAATTTTTTATGTCATTATTTAAAGGTATTTTGAAGGGGTTGTAGAGAGTTCAAGCAATTCTCTGCCTTTTCTCCTGCATCCTTTTCTCCACCATCTTGGCTCTGACACCCTAATGAGAGATTTCTTATGAAGCCTTAAAAATCAAATAATTACAAAGCCAACTGTGTTTTGCTACAGTAGGCTAGTTACATTTTGTTTAATAAGAATCATTTCAAGAGATATTGCTAAGCAGAAAATTCATAATTAACTTGATAATACCACTAACGTTTGCAGAGTGCATAGAACAGACACATTTTTTTTCCTTTTTTTTTGGAAAGTTTTCCACATCAATCTACTGTGGAAATGACTCATCACTTCCAGTTTCTTCCATGTAAAGGAAATCTGTCATTTGTGAAACCAGAGTTGCCTAGGGAGCACTAAATGTTCCTTTCAAAATAGATCTTATGCTTCTTATTGTCATATTAATTAGCTTTTAAAGAAGTCTAAAAAAATCCGTGGTGCTAATGCAGATATAAAAAGCTCTCTGGAGGAGCTCCTCAGGGGACTTGAAGAAGCAGCATTATAGGGATGGCTGGATTTAACAACACTTCTAAAGTCTGTTAGAGAAGAGCAGTTCCCTAAAAGGCATTTTTATTCAATGAGAATCTACTCTACTTTTTGCCCCATTGATATATTTATTTTCAGACAATGAATGATCTCTGTGACTTTAAACTCTACTTGATAAAAAAAAATATCCATAACACACATACATAACACTTATACATAAATCACAATCACATAAATTCACATGCCTGTGTTTTGATATTTTGTGCAGCTCTTATGGTATCAACCTAAAACAAGCAGATGGCAAACTGTAATCATTTTGTACTGGTGGAAACGCAGTTTAGCCTCAGTACCCAACAATAGATATTGATGATGTTAGACTATGGAAGACTTTTAGGGGCAGAACCAAGGAGTAGAGAAAGTACTCAGCTGAGTTCTTACAACATTTCTCTACAACTTTAATAAAATGCCTCAAACTGAAGTCTGGAGTGGCAGAGACAACAAAAGATGAGAGTAAGATATATTTCCATCCCAAGACAACTTAGGAAGTCAGAAAGAAAGCAATGTGGATGGAGTATCAGTGGTGTGGCAAGGTGGTGGTGACAAAAGGAGCAGTAGTTTTAGGAGCTCTCAAGCAAGACATGGTAAAGGGACCTGGCAACTTGTAAGAAATACCTTATAGGAGACCCCTGTGCTAGCAATGGCCTCAGGAGCAGACATTGCTTTGAAACTTTATTACCTATACCATTTCAGGGTCATAGTTTAAGGATAGAGAGAATCACTTGTAGTTAAAGGGAGCAGAGCAGAAGCCCTGAGTGGTAGGATTGATTTTCAAAGCACTGAAAACTGCCAGATACATAGCACTTAAACTAATAGTGAGAAAAAGCCTGAATCTTGAGACAGTAGCCCTTCCTCTCTCCATTATCCAAATGTTAATTAGAATATAAAATTCAAAATCTAGAAATAAGGTGATAAGTTGAGCAGAGAACAAACAAATAAGCAAAAAGAACCTGATTTAAAAAAAAAAAAAAGCTATTACAGTGACAGCAAGAAGAAAATGAAACAGGTACAACTAAACCCTCAAAGGAAAACAAGTGAATTGGACACAAACTGAACAAGCATTCCTGGAATAGCTGAAAACATATTTTTCAAAATCAAATGAATTCCTTTTACATACACATAATTCTTTAGATAGTTTCCCTTTTCCTCTGCTTTAATTGCTTGTTTTTATGTCACTTTGTTCTTAAAGATTCATTTCCTTCCCTTTTTTTTAAGCTACTAGTATAAAATGATATGCCAAGGTATAATAACTCTTCATGCTTTGCAATTTTTATGAAATCTAATATGCTTAGTCAGACTATGACTGACTTGGGCATGAATTCAAATATGAATCTATCACTTCATAAGCTTCTCATCATTTCAACTTTTACAATGAGTTCTTCCTTCTTGATTACAACTAATAATAGCAATTCCTCTACACATTTTATTACACTTTTGAAGAATGAAATTATCTCTAAGGCAGGTCAAGATTTTGTAAGCTGCTCTACTTTGATTTTTTTAACTTTATTTATTTTTAGATTTCAACATTGATTTCCACAAAATTTTGAGGTCCAGATTTTCTCCTCATTTCTCCCCTACACCACCACAAAACATTGTGCATTCTGATTGCCACTTAGCTCAATGTGCCCTCCCTTCTGTCATACTCCTCCCTTTCCTTATCCCCACCTTCTCTCTTTTCTTGTAGGGCAAGACAGATTTCTATACCCCGTTACCTGTATTTCTTATTTCCAAGTTGTATGCACAAACAATTCTCAACATTCATTCCTTAAACTTTGAGTTCCAACTTCTTTCCCTTCCTCCCTCCCCACCTGTCCCCATTAAGAAGGCAAGCAATTCAATACACGCTATATATGTGTAGTTTGGTAAAGACTACCACAATAGTCATATTGGAAAGACTAATTATATTTATCTGCCCCATATTTGTTCTATTCTCTCTTTAGATTTTGTCCCTCTCATAAAATGTTTACTTCTAATTACTCCCTCCTCCGATTTGTCCTCCATTCTATCATCCCTCCACCCTACTTGTCCCTTTCTCCCCTACTTTCCTGTATTGTAAGACAGATTTTCATACCAAATTGAGTGTGCATGTTATTCCCTCCTTAAGCCAAATATGATTAGCGTTTCATTTTTTCCATCTCACATCCCCCTTTTCCCCTCCATTGAAAAAGCTTCTTCTTGCCTCTTTTATGAGAGATAGTTTACCCCATTTCATTTCTCCCTTTCTCCTCTCAACATATTCCTCTGCCACACCTTAATCTCATTTTTTCAATATCATCCTTTCCTATTCAAGTAACCCTGTGGCCTCTGTCTACATATATGTATGTGTGTGTCTATAATCTGTCCAAGACCTCACATACTGAGAAAAGTTTCAAGAGTTACAAATATTATCTTTCCATGTAGGAATGTAAACAGTTCAACTTTAGTAAGTCCCTTACGATTTCTTTTTCCCATTTACCTTTTCATGCTTCTCTTGATTCTTGTCCTTGAAAGTCAAATTTTCTATTCTGCTCTGGTCTTTTCATGAAGAATGCTTGAAAGTCCTCTATTTCATTGAACAACTATTTTTTTTCCCCTGAAGTATTATACACAGTTTTGCGGGGTAAGTGATTCTTGGTGTTAATCCTACTTCCTTTCACTTCTGGAATATCATACTCCAAGCCCTGTGATCCTTTAATGTAGAAGCTGCTAGATCTTGGGTTATACTGATTGTATTTCTGACTACTTGCAATATTTTCTTCTTAACCTGGGGACTCTGGAATTTGGCTACAATATTCCTAGGAGTTGTTGTTTCAGGAGGGGAGCAGGGGACATATTTATTTTTACCTCAGGATGTAGAATATTGGGGCATTTTTCCTTGATAATTTCATGAAAGATTATGTCTAGGTCCTTTTTTTGATCATGACTTTAAGGTAGTCCTATAATTTTTAAATTGTTTCTCCTGGATCTATTATCCTGGTCAGTTGTTTTTCTAATGAGATATTTCACATTGTCTTCTATTTTTTCATCCTTTTGGTTTGGTTTTGCAATTTCTTAGTTTCTCATTAAGTCATTAGCTTCCATCTGCTCCATTCTCATTTTTTAAGAACTATTTTCTTCAATGAAATTTTGAACCTCCTTTTCCTTTTGGCTAATACTGCTTTTTAAAGCAGTCTTCTCCTCATTGCCTTTTTGGGCCTCTTTTGCCATTTGAGTTAGTCTATTTTTAAAGGTGTTATTTTCTTCAACATTTTTTGGGGTCTGGTTTAGGAAGCTATTGACTCCTATATCATGATTTTCTTGCATTGCTCTTGCTTCACTTCCCAATTTTTCCTCCACCTCTCTTACTTTATTTTCAAAATCCTTTTTGAGCTCTTCCAAGGCCTGACACCATTGCATATGTACTTTGGAGGTTTTGGATGCAGAAGCCTTGAGATTTATATCTTCCTCTGATGATATGCATTGTTTTTCCTCAATCTGAAAGGATGGAAGAAAATAGCTGTTCACCAAAAAAGTAACCTTCTGTAGTCTTATTTTTTCCTTCTTTTGGGCATTTTTCCTAACCAGTTACTTGACTTTTGAGTCCTTTGTGAAGAGGAGAATTTATTTTGGAGACCTGTAAATTCTGACTTTCTCCGAGGTGGCACAATCAAGGGAGAAGAGTTTCCTCCTCTTCTGCCATGTGCTCTGGTCTGGGAGCTACCACAAGCTTTTCTGGCCAGGATTTTCAAGTACAGTTCCTTCTCCTGAGCTTCCACCAGCTCCACAAGATCAGCACTCCTCCTCACCTCAGGGCTGAGATCCAGATCAACAGCTCTATTCCCCTAGGGGCTTTAGGCACAGGGCTCCAAAAATGGATGCTGCTGCTGCCTGGGGCCACCTGGGGCTGGAATATGGCATATATGTTATGGCATATGGCTATATGCTACTTTCTCACCTAGGTAAAAGAGTTTTCTTTCTGACCTTTGAAGCTGTCTCTTGAGTTTGTAGGTTGAGGGATCTGGAACCCACTGCTGCTGCTGCTGCTGGTGACTTGAAGCCTATTCCAACCCTGACCCTGCTACATGACATGGCCAAGGCTGGGTTATACTCTCCTCTGAGCCAGTATGATGGACCTTTCCTATTGGTCTTCCAGGTTGCCTTGGGCTAGAAATCTCTTTCACTCTGTCATTTTGTGACTTCTGCTCAGCTGCTCTACTTTTAGAAGAGAAAATTCATATTGTAAGACATTTACAGCTAGAAGGGACCTCTGAGGCTCTCAGTTTTATGTAGGAGGAAATGTATGACTTGACCTTGAACAAACAGACACTACCTGTAAGGGCTAGGATTCAAATTCAGTTCCTATGACTGAAAATATAACATTTTGTCCATCACTGCTAACAAGAAGTTGGTTTATTTATCTCATTTCTTCTTATGGTATCTTCATGTCAAAGTTATATCCTGTTCCTTAAAAATCTTATCTATTTCCTTCTTTTATATTGGTGATTTATAGCATAATTCCATTAAATAACACTTATTCCCCCTCTTTTCATTTACTTTCATCTTGATTCTCCTCATGGTAAGTCCTCCTCCCTTCAATTCTTAGATTATTTTTATTGACTGTATTTTCTTAATATGACACAGGTATTCTTCTGTATTGATAATGTATTTTTGCCTATTGTTAATGTAATTTTGCTTCTCAATGAGAGATCTTTCCACCCATGAATAGGCACATATGATCTGTGTGGGTCTCGTGGAAACCTGAATCACATGAACCTGAATCACATGGAGTCTGTGGTGGGAGGATTTTGCTGAATGTGTGGAATAAGAAGGGTGGAACAGGAAGAGGAAGAGCCAGAGAAGAGCTGAAAAGAAATTAGCAAGAGAGCAGTCAGAATTGAAGGATGCAAGCATACCTACAGGTGGCTATGAGTGTGAGAAGGGCAATTTGTTTAAAGGAAACTTGTTTATGATTTGTTTAGGGGACCTGGTTTGTGGGAAGCCTAGCAGGGGAAAGGCTTGAGGATGGTGTTGTTCCCTGCATTGTCATTGTATAGATTTTTTTGTTATTATGATGAATTTGGCTTTCTTGTGTCTGAATAAATTAAATGTTTTGATTCTGTCTTCCATGTGAAGAGTCTGTGGTATTTCACAACTCAGAATTGCACTGATATTCATGGCTGCTGTGTGTGCTGTGAATATCACATTAATGCTATATTCTCTACCTCTTATGCATTTTAATACTTTTAGTTTCCCTTCCACAACAATATTTCATAGAAGTATAATCCTCTACTTCCAAGTTTCAATTATACCAATGAATTCTCATTTGTTAGCATTGGTTCACATTTTTAACATTATTCTATTGATGCTTATAGGACTTCTTGAATGTTATTTTTGACTCTCTAATTATTGAATATTTAGATATATGAAATAAGTTTCATATATGGTTAATTTTGCAATTCATAAAATGATTCTTAGTTTATATATACTTACATAAGAAAGGGGTGACAATATGTATCTCCAACCTTAACATATCTGGTACAATTACTATTTAGAAGAAATATATGTACCTATACTAAATAATTTTTGTTTTTCATAGAATTATGGCTATTTTCAGAAACTGAAGACCTTTTGAAAAATGTTTTTTTGTCCCATAGTATTAATAGAGATCAGAATCAAAGAGAATTGTTTCTTTGTTCATGGTATATTTAAAGCTATTAGCTGAAAACAGTGACTTTAGTGGTACAGCTGGTTGTCATGTTATATGGCAGATTAGCATATGCAATAAATGAAACTGTCATAGAGAAATGATTGCTTTTAAAATCAAATTTAGCTGTAAAATAAGCCTGAATAAAGTCCTTTGAATAGCCTTGGCAAATATGAATGAGAAACTCCCTAGAGGGGGATGGGCATGTTGAAGAGGGAATCAATCAATTGGACCACCATGATGAAGTACAGAATTTTTTAGCTGAGAATAATCATAAACATTTTGAGGAACTAGAAGGAATATTAATAAGAAATGGTAATATTTATCAATATTCTCTAAAAGAAAGTTCCTTTCTAGCTCTGTTACTTCATATATATATATATATATATATATATATATATATATATATATATATATATATATATAGAGAGAGAGAGAGAGAGAGAGAGAGAGAGAGAGAGAGAGAATAACTATCTAAAGTTTTAGATGAAGTAAAATCAGTGTTCCTCGCTGTGCTGGACCAAACAGTGATGAAGTTTTCAGACATAGAAACTTTAGAAGGTTATCATTGGGCTGTTAAGGGAATTATAGTATGTGCTATTGGTCTACAAATAAAATTATAGGCCCTTAAAATGTTGACTTCCTGAAGCATAAATCAATATAAGACCCTGAATTGAGAAGAATTGCAAATTCAACTATCATAAAGAGAAATTTCATAAAAATTTCATACAGCTATCATAAAGAAAAATATATATATACATATATATGTAGGTATAATTTCCCCAAAGAGGTAAACAGTTTGCCTCTATTCATTATTTTTCATATTTTTGGGGTCCCAGGCTACGAATTTGAATCCAAACTCTGATATTAGCTCTGGCAAACCATATATGTATACCACCCTCCTCCTTTATCCAACTTTCATTTATCTTTAATTGAATTTATGTATTAAGTGGAATCCCAGAAGTATTTATAAGTTTTTCTCTCTCTTTCATAAAATGCTCAAAATTCTTCTCTAGTTTCCATTTTTAGTTTTCTCATGAAGTGTTACTGCACCAGTTGGTTTTATGAGTTACAGTATGATGGTAATGAAGCCTATGTGGATTATTTCACCATCCAGAATGACTAGTTTCACACAGAAAAAAACTTGGAAAAACTGATCTCTATTATCTGACTCCGTTACTAACTACTGATTTGCTTATTTTAAGGATGTGGAGACATTAGTCACAGTGGAGTACTTAAAAGATGAGTATGGTTTGAAATCAAATCAAATCAACAGGCATTTATTAATAGTCCATTATGTGCTAGCCATGATGCTATATTCTGAGAATGCAAAGGACATGAACCTGTGATTTCATTGACCAAGAGATTTTCAGTAATGAAACCCCTCTATCGATGCAATCAGAAACTTCTCAGTAATTTGTAATCTAGGACGCTGAGAGATTTTGATTTGTCTATGTGTCAGATGGACTTGAACTCAGATCTATGACTAGGATACTAGCTGTCTATCCACTATACCACATTAAGATTCAGGATAAAAATAAAAAAGTCAAGGTTTTCATTCTAAATAACTACTGATAGATATCAGCATAATTTTTTTAAATGTGGTACATATTTTACTGACAGTGAGTCTGCAGCTCTGTTGCTAACTGACTTGGAATGAGGCAGCTGACATTCCTGGGCCTCTATTACAAGAAGTTGATGGAGTTGTACTAGATCAGAGAAATAGAAATAGCACTACAAAATCATATATGAGAATCCCTGTAGGCTGCATGTTGAATTAGAAAACCATATTTTAAGATTCTGTTATATTGAATTTTTATTATTAATGAAATATTATTTTATTGATGTTTTTATTGTTAAATATTTCCCAACTAGATTTTAATTTGTTTTTATGTATATTGACTGCAATATGTAACTTCAGAACATGTGCTTGGCATTTCTGGATTAAATGAACTATAAGGATGCTTCCAAAAATAAGGTAATGAAATTCTGTCATTCTGTTAAAAATAGTATATTTATTTGGACTCACAATGAATAGTATGAAGCAATATTCTTTTACTTCCTCTGGTTAAATGTTTCCATAGTTGAATAGACCATCCATTACAGCAATTTTCTTGACATTCAGACTAAATTTTAAATGACTCAGTTACATCTCATTAGTCCTAAACTTTTTCAATCTTTCTTTGGTATTTACACAACTGAAAACATGTAGATCATTATCAGTATTTAATAAGACAGCTTTATTTTTTTACCCCTTCTCCTCCTTTTCATAGGAAACAGATCTTTTACCTAACAATTAGAGACTGGAAAAAGTATTGGATATATTTACATATGTATAGATTTCTGAAACTGCTTCTTTTTCTAAATGTCCATACAAATCTGTGTGCTAAGCGAAACTTTATTTTGTACCTAGTATATGTCAGACTTTGTGACAAATGCTTGAATGTAAAGATAGAATGAAAATATAATGCCTAAAAGAGTTGCTGGGAGCTTAATGGATAGAACAGTAATCCTGGGACCTCAGACACTTCCTATAGATGTGACACTGGGCAAGTCATTTAACCTCTGACTGTCTGACAAAATTGATTCTCTGGAGAAGGAAAAGGCAAACCACTTCAGTGTATTTTCCAAGAAAACCCTAATGGGGTAACAAAGAACAATATCCACAAGGAGCTTATATTTTACAGGAATTGTTGGAGTTATACAACATATATACTAATAAATAAGTATAAATCAGAAATATAAAATAGTTAATAAAATTAATAAACAGAAATGAAGTCACAACAATGTAATATATGGGGAAAGTTTTAATGACTATTGGGGAGTAAGCACAACACTTGAATTGAGTTAGGAATTACAGATCAGAGAATACCAGAATTTCACAGCTGCAAAAGGTCTTCATTGGCCTTCAGATCCAAACTATCCCTAAAGAGAAATTTCTTTTTGGCCTAACGACCTCCAACAATAAGCAACCCACTACTTTTCAATGCAGACCATCCACTTAGAAATCATTTTAATTGTTATCAATTTTTCCCTAACATCCAGTCTAAATGTGATTCCTCGTGATTTCCACTCTTTTTTCCTGGTTCTTCCATCTGAAATCAAAATTTTCCAAAATCGTATAAAGAATTTTTCTGACAAAGGCTATTGCTACCAAAGCAGTATAGAGAAGTAGTTTCTCTGCAATTTATAGTTTTAGGTATGTTTTCTTGGACACAATGAGGTCATAAGTGACTCATCCAGGGTCATGTAGCCAGTAGAATAACATTCATAAGAATGAATATTGTAGAATGCTAATTCATTTGATCCTGTGAAGTAGGTGCTACCTATGTTTTATAGATGTGGAAACTGAGGCAAAGAGGTTAAACAACCACCCCAAGGTCACACAGCCTGGATGTGTCAGATGTAAGACTTCTTGCTTCCCCTGGTTTAGCCAGTCTCTATCTCCTGCTATACCAATTCTCGAATAGAAAATACATGTAAAGTAAATAAATGTAATTGTAGGAAGGGGGCTGTTAACATGGTGGAATATCAGGAAAAGGCCCTGGTAGGAAGTAGCACGTGATCAGTCTTTAAAAGAACAAAAATAATCTCTTAAGAGACTGATGCTGCAGGGGAAATGGCTTGAATGAAACCTTTTACATGACCCTGAAACAATTAACATAAGGATATTGGGAGTTTAGTGGATGTTGGTGAATTTTGATCTTGTAGCTGCAGAAGACAGTTTTGAGGTTCTTGCCTATCCTAGGTAGCCTGGTATGCATCCTGGGGTCACTTTGTTTATAAGGACCTCAATGTATCATCAGAGAAGAATGCAGTGACTGGGGAAAATCTGATGAGATTAAATAATACTAATGCATTATTAACTAATACGACTTAGAGATCAATTAAGCCAGTATCATTTAACATAATTCCCATATATAAGTAAAGAATTTTAGCCACGTCCATAAAGCTGCAAATAAGAGAGAAATGTGATGTGACAGGGTTCATTATCAACAACCTTCCTTTCAAAAAAAGAAAAAGAAGAGTGAACCACATTTCTTAATATTCTCTTTCCCAGAGACAAAGTATATCTCTAAACACTGCAGAAATAAAATATTAGGTAATTTGACACTTTTTTAAAATGAACTGTTAAGATGAAGGGTATTTCATTCCAAAAGGCTTTGGTTTCCAACATAAAACTGCATTTACTAAGCTTATTCAAGCCTAGCAGTTGGAGTTCATTGGCCACATTTTTCATAAAGAGAAGTCATTGATTTCTAGATCCTAGAAGTTTATTTTGTTCAATTAAAATGATTTTTTTAAAAAAAAATTCTTTATTTGACATGTGTAAGTAATATTTGTACCCGCAGACTTTAAGTCTATGTGACACCAGAACTGGAATTTCAAACAACAGTAATCTATCCAGAGACTAAAAGATTGTTTATAAGACACTGGAACTGGCAGTAATCATTATCATTAACAACTCAACTGGGGGTAGATAGATGACTCATAGGATAGAACACTGAGTCTAGAAACAGGAAGACCTGAGTTCAAATCCAGCCTCAGATGTTTAGTAGCTGCATGACCCTAGGCAAGTAGTTCAAATTCTTTTTGCCTCAATCCACTGAAGAAGGAAGCATCAAATCACGCCAGCACCATTGCCAAGAAAACTCTATAGACCATGGTCCATGGAGTCAGAAAAATTTGGACACTACCGAACAGCAAAACCAATAATCCAGATCTCTGGTTCTTCATGCAATGCTAAACCAAAGCTTTGACTCCTTTACCTCTGTTTTCCAGTTCATTAAATTGACATTCGCACTGGTGTACCTTCGCCATTCTCTAATTTCCTTTATTTTTTTTTCTCCCTAACAATCATGCTTCTTAAAATTAGTTTGAGGATGAAGCTGAATGCTATAGAACTGCAGTGGCTAATCTCAGAACCAAAGAGAAATGGGATTGCACCTCTCATCTTCCCTTAGAAAGTTAGGGGACTATGTGTACAAAACACTAGATATACCATCAGATATCACTGTAAAAATAAAAAAAATGATAAACAAAGCATTAATTTAAAGCAAAATAATTGAAATAGAAATAGTGTTGGGAAAATCATCAATTTCATTTTTAATGTCAACTTCTGAAAGGAAAATTAAATTGGGGAACTGAGTTTAAACAAATAACCTTTCTTGCCTCAGTTTACTCATATGTAAAATGAGGGGCTTGGTTAAGCTGATCACAATCCCAGTCTAAAATTTATCTATGATCATATCAACGAGTCCACTCATTCTAGGAATCTTAAGGCTGAATAACTCCAAAGAGATAGTCTAAGAGTAAATTAATTTGATCTTGGAATTATTTTGAAGGAAAAGCAATAGTTGGAAGATGGCATGGGGGTGAGGAGTAGGGGTTTGGAGTATGAAGACATCAGTATATAACAAAGTTCCAGGCATGAGATCCAGAGTTCATGAGAGCTATAGAAACAAAAAGGGATATGTTTTCTGTAATCGAATCAGCTGTATTGGCCAGAGGGAAGAATAGGAAACTGCTATTCTCAGAAAGAAAATGTGTCCACTAAAATAATTACCCAATAGTCAAAACAAAATAAGCCTTGGTATTTTTTTATTTTAACTTGGTATTTTATTAACTTATTAAATTATAAACAGTATAACTAGGGAAATGTAAGGTCATGCTGGGGAAATAGAATACATCTTCTTAGTGTGTGTGTGTATGTGCATGTGTTTCTTTTTCTAAGCTGAAGATAGGTCTTTTTTCACATAGTAATTAGTCCTATGGACAAGCAGGATAATACATTTTTCCACTCAGTTTTTCTCTGATTTGTCCTTATTTGAAGTTGGACAAATAGCGATCACTACCTAACAGCCTAATATTGACTACACTAAAAACAAATGTGTCAAATGTTTAGAAGTTTTTAGATGTAATGAGATAAAATGACTCAGGACAAATTGTCAATTATTTAACATATTCACCTATATGTGTACATTTCACTTTGAAATATTATAAACTATTGAAGGCCAGAAATTTTCACCTTTCTATCCTAATTAACTTGTGCAGTGTTTTGCATGGAATAAGTATCTAATACATGTGTGTTGACATAAACATATGTATTTTAGCCAAGAAATAATTCTTCAGTACTTGAAAGACAGCTGAGAAGCAGTTTCTCTGCAATTTATAGTCTTAGGCAGGTTTTCTTGGATGCAATGAGGTCATAAGTGACTTATGCAGGGTCATGTAGCCAGTAGAATAATATTCATAGGAATGAATATTATGTAGCAGTTATACAGAGCTATAAAGCTAGTAAAACACTTTGCATGTGCTAATTCACTTGATTCTGTGAAGCAGGTGCTACCCATGTTTTGTAGATGTGGAAACTGAGGCAGAGAGTTAAACAACCACCCCACGGTCACACATCCAGGATAAGTCAGAATTAAGACTTCTTGTTTACCCTGGTTTGGCCAGCTATCTATTTCCTGCTATAACAGTTCTCGAATAGAAAATACATGTAAAGGAAATACACATAATTGTAGGAAGGGTGCCCTGGTGTGAGACCTTTGTGTCCATGACACCCAGGTCCAAATTCTGCCTCACATATTTACTAGCAGTATGACCATGGACAGGTCACACAAGCTCTTAGCACCTCAATTACTTCATCTGTAAAATGGAGACAATAACACATTTCTAATAAATGCCTTGAAGGAAGGAATTGTTCTCATTTTTGTGTTTCTAGCACATAAGTAGGGCTTAGTGAATGCTTATTGAACTGATTTCATGTGTAACTCCAAATTCCAGCAACCACTAAACCCTGTAATCTCTTTCCTCTTTATCTTTAGTTGCATTACCTAAAATTCTCATTAAATGTAAGATTGAAATAAGGACCCTGTGGATTAACTTTTCATAAGTCACAGTTTCATTCACCTAGGAAAACAAGCTATGAGGATTTTGATATACTATTCCAGCGTGAGCTTTTTAGACAGCGTCTACATCCAAACAAATAATTATTTAGGGAGAGAAGGGGAAGTAAGTTACTGTTTATTGAGGTTTCCTTGGTGCCAATTTGAACTATCTTAACAATGTGTTTCATTGGAGGTAAAAAGGAGGGAGGTTTCTGTTAGTTTATGAACCTCAGAAATGAAATTGGTTTTGTCTCTATATCGTTCTCCCATCACTGTACTTTATAGAGTGCTCTCCCCAACTCCACACACTCCCTGTTTACCTGTGTCTTAAAATTTCTAGCAATAAATAAATGAAATATAAAAACAAGTAAATAAAACTGAAAAATGACCAAAAATCTCCACTCCTACAAAGCTCAACTTAAGCACCACATTGTATATAAAGATAATAACAAAATTAAAAGTAATAGTCTTTATATAGTGCCTACTATATACCACTCACCTCACTCAGTAATTTACAAATGCTCATACTTTTGATCCTCATAAAAATCTAGGATGTAGAATTAATATTATCCCAATTTTACAATTAAAGTAACTGAGGCCTACAGTTAGTGGATTGCCATGACTCATATAACTAATGAGTATCTGAGATTTTAATTACTTTTAATATTTCTTTTTTTGCAAAAATTTATTAATATATTTGTTTTGAGTTTTCAACATTCCCTTCCATAAGTTTTAAAGTTTCTCCCATTCCCTCCTTCCTCCCTCTCTCCCCAAGATGGTAGGAAATTTTATATGGGTTCTACACATACATTCCTATTAAAAACATAGAAGAATTATAGCAAATGGGAGCAACCATGAGAAAAACAAAACAAAACAAAATGAAACAAAAGAGAAATAGTCTGCTGCAATCTGTGTTCTGCCTCCACAATTGTTTTTCTGAATTTGGAAATGTTTTAGGGCCTTGCATTGCTGTGAATGGCTAAGTCTATAGAAACAGTCATCACATACAGTGACTGTTATTGTGCATAATGTTCTCCCTTTGCTCATTTCACTGAGCATTATTAGCTCATATAAATCTTGTCAGGTTTTTTTGAAGTTTGTCTGTTTGTCATTTCTTACCACAAATTGTTTAGACGTTCATTAATTGATGGGAATCCCCTCGATTTCCAGTTCTTGACCACCACAAAAAGAGCTGCTATAAATATTTTTGTACGTGTGTGTCCTTTTTTCATTGGTATGATCTCTTTGGGATGCAGCCATAGAAGTGGTATTGCTGGGTCAAAGGGTATGCACATTTTTATAGCCCTTTTGGCACAGTTCTAAACTGCTCTTCAGAATGGTTGGATCAGCATTCACAACACCACCAACAATGAATTAATGTTCCAGTTCTCTCATATCTTCTCCAACACTTGTCATTTTCCTGTTCTGTTTTTTTTCATGTTAGACAGTCTGATAGGTGTGATGTGGTACTACAGAGATATTTTGATTTGCATTTCTCTAATCAATAGTGATTCAGAGCATTTTTTCATGTCTATAGATAGCTTTATTTCTTCCTCTGAAAACTGCCTGTCCATATCCTTTGACCATTAATGAATTGGTGAATGGCTTGTATTCCTGTAAATTTGACTTAGAGACACTAGTAGTCAAAATTCTTTCCCAGTTTTCTTCTTCCCTCCTAATCTTGGTTGCCTTGACTTTATGCAAAAATCTTTCAATTTAATGTCATCAAAGTTATCTGCATTTTGTAATGTTCTCTATCTTGTCTTTGGTCATAAATTCTTCCATTCTCTATAAATCTGATAAATAAACTATTCCTTGCTCCCATAATTTGTTTTCAGTATCAGACTTTATGCCTAGATTGTGTACCCATTTGGACGTTATTCTGGTTTACAATGTCAGACGTTGGTCTACGTCCAGTTCGCACCACACTCTTTTCCAGTTTTCCCAGTAGTTTTTGTCAGACAGTGGGTTCCTATCCCAGAACTGTATTCCTTGGGTTTGTTAGACAGTAGACTACTATAATCATTGATGACTGTGTCTTGGATACCTAATCCGTTCCACTGGCTATTTCTTAGACAGTACCAAGTGCTTTTGAGGATTTCTGCTTTATAATACAATTTATGATCTGGTATGACTAGGTCATCTCACCTAGCATTTCTTTTCATTAATTCCCCTGATATTCTGGACATTTTGTTCTTCCAGATGAATTTCAATATTATTTTTTCTAGCTCTATAAAATAATTTTGACAGTTTGATTGGTATGCCACTGAATAAGTAAATTAATTGAGATACAAATGTCATTTTTACTATATTAGTTTTGGCCCACCCATGAGCAACTGATGTTTTTCCAATTATTTAGATCTGACTTTGTGCTAAAAATGTTTTGCAGTTGTGTTCATATGGTCGCTGGGTTTGTTGTGGCAAATAGACTCCCAGATATTTTATACTTCTGTTAGACTTTGTTAGTAATATATAGAAATGCAGATGATTTACATGTTTTATTTTATATCCTGCAACTTTGCTAAGGTTGTTTATTATTTCAAGTAGTTTTTCACTTGATTCTCTAGGATTCTTTAAGTGTATCATCATATTGTCTACAAAAAAAAGTGATAGTTTAGTTTCTTCTCTGCCTATTCTAATTTTTTTTAATTTCTTTTTAGTCTCTTAATGCTAAAGCTAGCATTTCTAGTAGCATATTAAATAACAAAGGTGATAATGGACATCCTTGTTTCACCTTAGATCTTATTGAAAATGCATCTAGCTTATCCCCATTATATATTGTTTGCTGATTGTAGCAGGTAGATGAACTTATCGTTTTAAGGCAGTCTCCATTTGTTATCGATTTATCCCTATGCTTTTCAGTGTTTTAAATAGGAATGGTGTTGTATTTTGTCAAAACTAGTTTCTGTGTGCATTGAGATAATCAAATGATTTCTGTTAGTTTTGTTGTTGATATGATCAATTATTCTAATAGTTTTCCCAATAGTGAACCAGTCCTGCATTCCTGGTATAAGTGCTACCTGATCTAAGTGTATTATTCTTGTGATAAGTTGCTGTAATGTTTTTGTTCATATCTTATTTAAAGTTTTTGCTTCTATATTCCTTAGTGTAGTTGGTCTGCAATGTTCTTTCTCTATTTTGGCTCTTCCTGGTTGTGATGGCAATCAAAATAGGATATTTTGCTGTTTTTGTTTTAATGTAATCAAATGCCTCTGACTGAATCTTGCCTTTATCAATCAAGAGTCTTTATAAGGAGTACAGAAACAAGAGTTTCTTTAACCAGAAACAGTATATGTATTTGTACTGTTAATCATTTTAATGTGATTAAAGATCTTCCCCAGTCATTAATGGGTCTGCCCATTAAATAGTGTTTGATTTGGGAAGATTTGCAGCAACACCCCCCAGCTTTTGTTAATGAAGTACTGGTTCTCAAGGGTTGGGATATCTTCTTGCTCTAAAAAAGATATAAATCCTCTGAGGGTGAGATTTTACTTTGGGGCTTAGTTTTTGGTAAGATAAGTCTCAGATAAGGAATGTAAAGCCAGTAAGGAGCCTCTCCCAGCTTTGAGAACTCAGATGTTGTGCTTCCCTCTCTGGTAATTATGGTCAGACAGTTGGGATTCAATTGTCTGTTGAATTAGGCAGAGGAAACCATGTCTCTTGATCTTTTGATTTTTCTGTATTTTCTTTGAAATTCAGGGTGCTGACTCCCTGAACTAACCAAATGATATATGTACTTGGTTAAAGGAATGATACATGTGCTTGATTAAAGTTATTGTTAACCCCTTGAAAGTTGCTTTCCTTCTATGAATGAAGATCTAAAGAACCTGTGATAGTAAGCCCCTTTGTGTGTGTTGGAGCGCTTACTGCTACACTGGTCTAGGTATAAGCACTATGTTCGTATCATAAAAAGAATTTGATAGGACTCCTTCTTCACTAGTTTTCCCAAATAGTCTAGAAAGTAATGGAATTAACTATTCTTTAAATGTTTGATAGGGTTCTCTTTTAAATCTGTCTGGTCCTAGAGATGTATTCCTTAGGAGTTCATTGATGGCTTGTTCAATTTCTTTTCCCAAGAGGGGGTTATTCAAGTATTTTAATTACTCTTCAGTTAATCTGGGCAATTTATTTTTGTAAATATTCATCCATTTCACTAAGATTGTCAAATTTATTGGCATACAATTGGGCAAAATAATTTCTAATTATTTTTATTTCCTATTCATTGGAGGTGAATTCTCCCTTTTCACTTTTTATAGTGGTAATTTGGTTTTTATCTTTATTTTATCAAATTGACCAAAGGTTTATCAATTTTATTATTTATTTCATAAAATCAGATGTTAGGCTTTTGGTTTTGGGGTTTCTTTTTGTTCAACAGTTTTCTTAATTTCAATTGTATTAATCTCTCCTTTGGTTTTCAGTATTTCTAATTGGGTATTTAATTGAGGATTTTCAATTTGTTCTTTTTTCTAGCTTTTCATTTGCATGCCAAATTCATTGATATCCTCTTTCTCTACTTTATTCATGTAAGTAGTCAGATATATAAAACTTCCCCTAAGATCTAAGTTTTGGTAGGTTGCTTCATCACTGTCATTCTCTTGAATGAAGTTATTGCTTGTTTCTATGATTTGTTGTTTGACCCACTCATTTTTTCGGGTTACATTATTTAGTTTCCAATTATTTTTGATCTATCTTTCCATTATCCTTTATTGCATATAATTTTTATTGCATCATGATCTGAAAAAGATGCATTGACTATTTTTGCCTTTCTGCACTGGATTATGAGGTTTTTATTCCCTAATACATAGTCAGTTTTTGTTTATATGCCATATACTGCTGAAAAAAAGGTATGTTCTTTTCTATCCTCATTCAGTTTTTTCAAGATGTCTATCTTATCTACCTTTTCCGAAATTTTATTCACCTCCTTAATTTCTTTCTTGTTTATTTTGAGGTTGGATTTTTCAAGTTCAGAGAATTGGAGGATGAGGTACCCCATTAGTATAGTTTTGCCATCTTTTTCTTCCTGTAACTACCTTAACTTCTACTGGAAGAATTTGGATGCTATACCACTTGCTGCATATATGTTTAGTAATGATATTACTTCATTGTCCATGGTGCCTTTTAGCAGGATATAGTTCCCTTCCTTTTCTCTTTTGATTAGACCTATTTTTGCTTTTGCTTTGTCTGAGATTAGGATTGCTACCCTACCTATTTTTTTTTTTTACTTTAGCTGAAGCATAGTATATTCTTTTCTAGTCTTTTACATTTACCCTGTGTGTATCCCCCTGTTTCAAATGTATTTCTTGTGAACAATATATTGTAGCATTATGGGTTTTGTTTTATCCATTCTGTTATCCCCTTCTGTTTTATGGTAGAGTTCATCCCATTGGCATTCACAGTTATGATTATTATGTTTTTCCTTCCATTCTATTTCCCCTCCCCCATTTATACTTTTATTTCTCCCTTTCCCTCATCAGAAAAATTTTGCTTTTGACCATCACCCCTCTTGATCTTTCCTTCCTTCTGTCAGCCTCCCTCCCTTTTCTTTCCCCTTTTCTCTCCTACTACCTGTGGGGCAAGTTATTTAACTATGTTTTCCCTCCTTGAACCAGATTTGATGAGAGTAAAGCTCATTGCCCTCCCTTCTTTCCCTCTACTAAAATATGATTTTGTGCCTCTTACAGTGTTTACCCTTTTCTGACTTCTCTTTTCCTCTTCTCCCATTAAAATCCTTTCACCCCCCTTATTTAGATTTTTTACCATCACATCACTAAATTTATGCCCAAACCTTCTACCTATGTCTATCCCTTTTAAAGGTCATAATAAATATAAAATTCTAAAGATTAACAAGTATTATCCTCCCTATATAAGGATATAAACAGCTTGTCCATATTAAGTAACAAGGTGTTTTTTTTTCTTTTTCTTTTTACTTGTTTACTTTTTTATGCCTGTCTTGAGCCTTGTATTTGAAGATCAAATTTTTCATTGAGCTCTGGCCTTTCCATCAGGAAGATTTCTTATTTCATTGAATGTCCATTCCAGTTGATCCTTGCTTGTAGTTCAAGGTCTTTTACCTTATGGAATATCACATTCCCATCCTTCTGACTCTGCAGTGGTCCTCTTCAGGTACAGCAACAGGGACCCTTCCCTTTGTTCTCCCCAGCCTCCTGAGTTCAAAGACTATTTTAACCATTCTCCTGGCTCCACTATTCCAGAGATTTTTCCAGAGCAATTTTCTATAGGTTTTTCAAGGTCAACAAGTGAGGGTGAGAACACTTACAGATTACTCGACGATCTTGGTTCTCAGTAGTTCAAGTAGGTGACTTTCAAACATTTGGTCTGTGGTCCAATAGCCCCATGAATAGCTGCTGTTGCTGCCCCACAACCTGCTCTTCTCTCCTATGCAGCTCTAACAGACTTCAGGTCTGAGCTGAGAAGTTTGGCAAACCACATTGACAATGGTGATCCAGTCCACCCAGGATCACTCTCACTCCACTGTGGCTGAATATGTGCTGAATCAGCTTGTGCATTCTACAAGTCCAGTGTGACAGATCCCATTGATCTTCTGCCATTCTAAATTTTGTTAGATTATTTTTTTTAGAGGTATCTGAAGGAATACGTGGAAGAGTTCAGGTGAGTCCCTGCTTTTTCTCCATCACCTTGGTTCCTCTCACTTTTTATATTTCTTTTTTGATTTATTTAAGTTTATTTCTTTAAGTTTTCAACATTCATTTTCACAAAATTTTGGGTTCCAAACTTTCTCTCGATTTTTCCCCTCCCCTCAACTCAAAATGCCAAGCATTCTAATTACTCCTATCAGCAATCTGCCCTCCCTTCTAACTTCCCTGCCTTCCCTTGTCCTCCTCTTCTCTTTTGTCCTGTAGGGCAAGATAACTTTCTATATCCCATTACCTATATTACTTATTTCCTAGTTGAAAGAACAAAACTCAACAGTTGTTCTTAAGACTTTGAGTTCTAACTTCTCTTCATTCCTCCCTCCCCACCCATTCCCTTTGGGAAGGCAAGCAATTCAATATAGGTCATACCTGTGTAGTTTTGCAAATGACTTCCATAATAGTCGTGTTGTGTAAGATTAACGATATTTCCCTCCCTCCTATCCTGCCCCTCATTTATTCTTTTGATCCTATCCTTCCCCAAGAGTATTGACTTCTAATTGCTCCCTCCTCCCACTGCCCTTCCTTCTATTGTTCCCCCCAACACACTGCTTATCCCCTTCTCCCCCACTTTCCTGTATTGTAAGATAGGTTTTCATACCAAAATGAGTGTGCATTTTATTCCTTCCTTTATTTCAATGTGATGAGAGTAAGCTGCATGTTTTTTTCTCTCACTTCCCCCTTTTTTCCCTCCAGTGAAAAATCTTTTACTTGCCTCTTTTCTAAGAGATAATTTGTCCCATTCCATTTCTCCCTTTCCCCTCCCAATACATTTCTCTCTCACATCTTAATTTCATTATTTTAAGATATGATCCCATCCTATTCAATTCACCCTGTGCTCTGTGTGTGTGTGTGTGTGTTTGTGTGTGTGTCTCTGTGTGTGTGTGTGTGTGTGTGTGTGTGTAACCCCACCAACTACCCATATACTGAAAAATTTTCAAGAGTTACAAATATCACATTCCCTGTAGGAATGTAAACAGTTCAACTTTAGTAAGTCCCTTATGAATTCTCTTTGCTGTTTACCTTTTCATGCTTCCCTTGATTCTTATGTTTGAAAGTCAAATTTTCTCTTCAGCTCTGGTCTCTTCATCAAGAATGCTTGAAAGTCCTCTATTTCATTGAAAGACCATTTTTTCCCCTGAAGTATTATACTCAGTTTTGCTGGGTAGGTGATTCTTGGTTTTAGTCCAAGTTCCTCTGACTTCTGGAATATCCTATATCACACCCTTCAGTCTCTTAATGTAGAAGTTGATCGATGTTCCACTGTCCTGATTGTATTTCTACAATACTGGAATTGTTTCTTTCTAGCTGCTTGCAATATTTTCTCCTTGACCAGGGAATTCTGGAATTTGGCCACCATGTTCCTAGGAGTTTTTCTTTTTGAATCTCTTTCAGGAGGTGATCTATGGATTCTTTCAATATTTATTTTGCCCCCTGGTTCTAGAATATCAGAACAATTTCCCTTCATAATCTCATGAAAGATGATATCGAAGCTCTTTTATTGATCATGGCTTCCAGGTAGTTCTATAATTCTGAAATTGTCTCTCCTTTATCTATTTTCCAGGTCATTTGTTTTTCCAATGAGATATTTCACATTGTGCTCCATTTTTTCATTCTTTTGGTTTTGTTTTGTGATTTCCTGGTTTCTCATAAAGTCATTAGCCCCCATCTGTTCCATTCTAATTTTAAAAAACTATTTTCCAGGGAGGAGTCAAGACGGTGGAGTAGAAAGATTCACATATGTTAGCTCCGAACCCACAGCCTATAAATTACCTATAAAAGGAACTCCCAATGGGTTCTGGAGCAGTGGAAGCCACGCAGCAATGGTGTGGAGGAGATTTCTCTTCCAGAGAGCTCTGAAATACTGACCCTAAAGGTCCATCGCACACCAGACCCGGAGTGTAGCTGAGCCCTGCCTTGGCCGCATGGCCCTGAAAGAGCAGATCCGAGCAGGCTTCACGGATGGAATATCTGGTGGCTGCGAGGGTCCCTCAACCCACAGACACTACAGGTCGGTGAGAGAGACTTCTGGGCTGGCTGAGAGGGGAGCAGGGTGTCTCCATAACTCAGGCCCCCTCGGGAGGAAGCGTTGGGGGAAGCAGCAGACAGGGGTTTCCAGAGCTCAGATCCATTGTTGAAAGTCTGTGAATAAAACCTCTGAGGGAACTGAGCCTGGGCAGTGGCCCCACCCCCACCTGAGAACTTGAACTTAATCTCTCACTGAATAGCAGCCCCATCCCCTGCTGAAAGCCCTGAGGCTGGGAAGCAGCATTTGAATGTCAGACCACAAGCACTAGGGAGGCGGGGGTGGAGAGGATCCTCAGAAGTCAAGTAACTAGCTGGGAGAATGCCCAGAAAAGGGGGAAAAAAAATAAGACCATAGAAGGTTACTTTCTTGGTGAACAGATGTTTCCTCCTTTCCTTTCTGATGAGGAAGAACAATGCTTATCAGCAGGGAAAGACATAGAAGCCAAGGCCTCTGTATCCCAAACATCCTAAATAGATATCCCATGGGCTAAGGCCATGGAAGAGCTCAAAAAGGATTTTGAAAATCAAGTTAGACAGGTGGAGGAAAAACTGGGAAGAGAAATGAGAGAGAGGCAAGAAAAGCATGAAAAATGGGTCAATACCTTGCTAAAGGAGACCCAAAAAAATGCTGAAGAAAATAACACCTTGAAAAATAGGCTCACTCAATTGGCAAAAGAGGTTCAAAAAGCCAATGAGGAGAAGAATGCTTTCAAAAGCAGAATTAGCCAAATGGAAAAAGAGGTTGTTTTGAGAATTTTTTATGATTCGGATTCGCTCCTGTAAATGACACTTGGACACAGCAGTTAAAAATAAAAGTAAAATTTCATTATGTACAATTATATAATACTAAGAAAATGGATAATAATAATATGGGAATAGCTAAACTATTAAAATAAAGAGTAGCACTTTGAGATTTAAACAAAAAATCATACCAATGATAATTAGTATCAGAAGTAACCAAATGTGAGGCCTTGAGAAGTTGATTTACAACTATGTGAGCCTGAATTCGATGTTCGTTTAAGGCGCGCTGATTAGACTCTAACATTCTTTTCAGGACATAAGATCGATTGAGAATATCGATTAAAGGTTGTAAAGATAGAGAAATCTGGGGGAGAGATAACATTTTGGGTACCCATGCTAAATTCTGAACAACATCTGTATCAGGGGAAAAAAATACAAATCATCACCCTGCCAGAGTAAAAAGGAAAATACAAAGGTTAGAAGAATGCGGGAGAAGGCAGGGCTCCAACTGCCAGGTCATCATCCCACAAACTGCATCTTTATCAGTATCGATACAATCATTTAAGGTATGAGTTACATTTTTTCTACAAGGAATAGGTTGCTTACAAAGACACCAAATACCACAAACAACAAGAAGTATAAGAAGAATAATAGAAATAGGTAAAGAAAACATCACCGATTCGGGGGAGCACCAACTCTAACAGTCATGGCTGGGGAATCCCGGTTCACAGCCTCTGAGTCCCGATCGGGAAGGTCCCAGGCAGATTGGCATCTCCATGGGTGAGATTCCAAAGAGGCTCTGAGACTTGCTAGCTAATATAGGTCTTTAGACAAAGAAGGCACTCAGCCAATTAGTCTTAGCAATAGGAAATAAGTCAATTAATCAACTATTTGAGTGGAGTGTTATGGCTTGGTGCAAGAAACAGAGTGCTCTTTGATGTTTTGACAAGATTATGCAGGAGGAGAGTAGCCAGATCCCCTTGCATAAACAATTCCAGGAGGGGCTAGTTCCTAGAATCACTATCTAGGTCTGTTAGCTTGAGCCAAGTCATAAAGTTCACAGGGCGGTTAAATTCTCAGGGGCCTGCATTTCAGTTCCTAGTCCTCATATCAATTAGAGTGAACTTATTTTATATAAGAATTTCAATTCCTTATTCAGAGGTTCAAAAGCTCACTGAAGAAAATAGTTCTCTCAAAGTTAGAATGGAACAGATGGAGTCTAATGACTTTATGAGAAACCAGGAAATCACAAAACAAAACCAAAAGAATGAAAAAATGGAGCATAATGTGAAATATCTCATTGGAAAAAAACTGGAAAATAGATCCAGGAGAGACAATTTAAAAATCAGGGGACTGAAAGTCATGATCAAAAAAAAGAGCCTAGACATCACCTTCAATGAAATTATCAAGGAAAACTGCCCATGGTCTTTCAATGAAATAGAGGACTTTCATTATTCTTGATGAAAAGACCAGAGCTGAAAAGAAAATTTGACTTTCCAACACAAGAATGAGAAGAAGCATGAAAAAGTAAACAGCAACGAGAAGTCATAAGGGACTTACTAAAGTTGAACTGTTTACATTCCTACATGGAAAGACAATATTTGTAACTCTTGAAACTTTTCAGTATGTGGGGAGTTGGTGGGATTACACACATATATACACACACACACATGCACACACATGCATACGCGTGCATGCACACACATACATACACACATGCAGGCACATACAGAGACAGAAAGCACAGAGTGAATTGAATAGGATAGGATCATATCTTAAAAAAATCAAGGTAAACCATGAGAGAAAAATATGTTGGGAGGAGAGAGGGTGAAATGGAATAGGGCAAATTATCTCTCATAGAAGAGGCAAGTAGGAGACTTTTTAGTGGAGGGAAAAAAGAGGAGAGCTGAGGGAAAAACATGAAGTTTACTCTCATCACATTCGACTAAAGGAAGGAATAAAATGCACACTCATTTTGGTATGAAAACCTATCTTACAATACAGGAAAGTGGGGGAGAAGGAGATAAGCAGGGTGGGGGGGATGATGGAAGGGAGGGCAACGGGAGGAGGGAGCATTTGATGTCAACACTTGGGGAGGGACAGGATCAAAACACAGAATAGAAACAATGAGGGGCATGATAGGATGGAGGGAAATATAGTCTTACACAACATGACTTTTATCGAAGTCATTTGCAAAACGACACAGGTATAGCCCATATTGAATTGCTGGCCTTCCCAAAGGGAATGGGTGGGGAGGGAGGGATGGGGAGAAGTTGGAACTCAAAGTTTTAGGAACAGCTGTTGACTATTGTTCTTGCTACTAAGAAATAAGAAATACAGGTAAGGGGAATAGAAAGTTATCTGGCCCTACAGGACAAAAGAGAAGATGGGGTCAAGGGAAGGGAGGGGTGATAGAAGAGAGGGCAGATTGGTGATAGGGGCTCTGCGAGCTTTTGGACCTCCTTTTCCATTTGGCTAATTCTGCTTTTGAAAGCTTTCTTCTCCTCATTGCTTTTTGGACCTCTTTTGCCAATGAGTTAGCCTATTTTTCAAGGTGTTATTTTCTTCAGCATTTTTTTTATCTCCTTTAGCAAGGTGTTGATCCACTTTTCATGCTTTTCTTCTACCTCTCTCATTTCTCTTCCCAGTTTTTCCTCCACCTCTCTTACTTGATTTTCAAAATCCTTTTTGAGCTCTTCCAAGGCCTGAGACCACTGAATGTTTATTTTGGATGTTTGGGATACAGAATCCCTGACGTTTATCCTTTCCCTGATGGTAAGCATTGTTCTTCCTCAACCAAAAGGATGGGAGAAGATATATCTGTTCACCAAGAAAGTAAGCTTCTATAGTCTTATATTTTTTCCCCTCTTTTGGGCATTTTCCCAACCAGTTACTTGACTTTTGTGTCCTTTGTCAAGAGTAGGGTATACTCTGGGAATCTGTAAGAGCTCAGTTCCTCCAGGGTGGCATAATCAGGCGTGTACCCTGGTCTGGGAGTAGAGAGATTTTTGTCCAGAATCTTAGCAGTTACCTCTCCACAGCCACCTGGTCTCCAGTTCCACGAAGTCAGCACTGGTGACTGATTTTCCGATAAGCTGGATGGGCAGGGCTGCCATCCAGTGTGAGATAAAGATCAGTTCCCTCAAGGCCTCTACACAGGACTGAGGTAATATTCAGCAATAGATCCATTTCCCTTTATTTTGATCTCTTTAGGATACAGATCTAATATAGGTACTGATGGATCAAATGTTATGTGCAGTTTTATAGTCCTTTGGGCAGAGTTGAAAATTCCTTTCCAAAATGATTAAAGCAGTGTTTGGTTAAACTCCAATAATTGTGTGTTAATGTTTCTAATTTTCCCCCATATTCCATTAGCATTTATTGTTTTCCATTTTTGTTGTATTAACCAATATTATACGTGTGATGTGGTATCACAGAATTTTAATTTATAGTTTTCTAATGTATAGTGATTCAGGACAATTTTTCTACATATTGATTTTTTATTTCTTTTTTTGAAAACTGCCTATCTTTATGGACCATTTATCAATTGGTTAATGGCCATTTTTAGAGAAATATGTTTGACTCAGTTACCTAGATATTTGAGAAATGAGGCCTTTATCAGAAAAACTTGCTGTATATTTCCTCCCAATTTTCTGTTTTTCCTTTAACTTTTAATGTATTCAGTTTCTATGCACAAAAGCTTTTCAATTAAGTATAAACAAGGGGGTGGAGCCAAGATGGCAGAGTAGAAAGACTCACGTATGCTAGCTCCGAACCCACAGCCCATATATTTCCTGTAAGAAAAACTCCGCACAAATTCTGAAGCACTGCAAGGCGTGCAGAAGCACAGTGGAAAAGATTTCCACTCCAGAGAGCCCTGGAGAGCCGTCCCCAGGGTCCATCACGCCCCAGAAAGCAGAGCCCACCCCTGCCCTGCCTTGGCCACGTGGCCCCAGAGGAGCAGATCTGAGCAGGCTGCAGGGACAGAATCTCCAGCGGCTGGGAAGATCCCTCCATCCACAGACACTACAGGTCAGTGAGAGAGACGTCTGGGCTGGCCGAGAGGGGAGTGGGGTGTCTCCGTGACTCGGGCCCCCTCGGGAGGCAGCAGCAGAGGGAGTGGCAGAGGCAGCAGCAGAGGCAGCAGTGGCCCTCGACTCCCCGAGCAGGCAGGCAGAAGTTCAGGGTCATTACTGAAGGTCTCTGCGTAAACCCCCGAGGGAACTGAGCCTGGGAGGCGGCCCTGCCCCCACCCAAGTACCAGAACTTAAGCTCACATTGAATAGAAGCCGCACCTGCCCTGGAAAGCCCATTTGATTCTCAGACCCCAAGCACTAGCTGGGCAGATCTAGGTGGGGGTGCAGAGGAATCTCAGAAATCAAATAACTGGCTGGGAAAATGCCCAGAAAAAGGAAGCAAAATAATAACATAGAGAGCTACTTTGATGGGGTACAGATGTTCCCGCCTTTCAATTCTGATGACGAAGAAATATTCTTACCATCAGGGAAAGATGTGGAAGGTGGGGCCTCTGAATCCCAGACATCCCAGGTGGATGTCCAGTGGACTCAGGCCATGGAAGAGCTCAAAAAGTATTTTGAAAATCAAGTTAGACAGGTGGAGAAAAAACTGGGAAGAGAAATGAGAGAGATGCAACAAAAGCATGAAAAACAGGTCAATACCTTGCTAAAGGAGACCCAAAAAAATGCTGAAGAAAATAACACCTTGAAAAATAGGCTCACTCAATTGGCAAAAGAGGTTCAAAAAGCCAATGAGGAGAATAATGCTTTCAAAAGAAGAATTAGTCAAATGGAAAAATAGTTCTCTCAAAATTAGAATGGAACAAATGGAGTCTAATGACTTTATGAGAAACCAGGAAATAACAAAACAAAACCAAAAGAATGAAAAAATGGAGAATAATGTGAAATATCTCATTGGAAAAAAACTGACCTGGAAAATAGATCCAGGAGAGACAATTTAAAAATTATGGGACTACCTGAAAGTCATGATCAAAAAAAGAGCCTAGACATCACTTTCCATGAAATTATCAAGGAAAACTGCCCTGATATTCTACAACCAGAGGGCAAAATAAGTATTGAAATAATCCATCGATCACCACCTGAAAGAGATGCAAAAAGAGAAACTCCTAGGAACATTGTGGCCAAATTCCAGAATTCCCAGGTCAAGGAGAAAATATTGCAAGCAGCTAGAAAGAAACAATTCCAGTATTGTGGAAATACAATCAGGATAACTCAAGATCTAGCAGCTTCTACATTAAGGGATCGAAGGGCGTGGAATAGGATATTCCAGAAGTCAAAGAACTAGGACTAAAACCAAGAATCACCTACCCAGCAAAAACTGAGTAGAATACTTCAGGGGAAAATATGGTCTTTCAATGAAACAGAGGACTTTCAAGCATTCTTGATGAAAAGACCAAAGCTGAAAAGAAAATTTGACTTTCAAACACAAGAATGAGAAGGACCATGAAAAAGTAAACAGCAAAGAGAAGTCATATGGGACTTACCAAAAGTGATCTGTTTACATTCCTACATGGAAAGACAATATTTGTAACTCTTAAATTTTTTAGTATCTGGGTAGTTGGTAGGATTATACACACACACATGTACACGCGTGCACACACACACACACATACACATATGCAGTCACATACAGAGAGAGAACACAGAGTGAATTGAATAGGATGGGACCATATCTTAAAAGAAATTAAGATAAATGATGAGAGAGAAATGTAGTGGGAGGAAAGAGGGTGAAATGGAATGGGGTAAATTATATCTCACTCAAGAGGCAAGCAGGAGACTTTTTAGTGGAGGGAAAAAGAGGAGAGCTGAGAAAAGAAAAACAAGAAGTTTACCCTCATCACATTCAACTAAAGGAAGGAATAAAATGCACACTCATTTTGGTATGAAAACTATCTTACAATACAGGAAAGTGGGGGAGAAGTAGATAAGCTGGGGGTGGGGATGATGGAAGGGAGGGCAATGGGAGGAGGGAGCAATTTGAAGTCAACACTAGGGGAGGGTCAGGATTAAAAGACAGAATAGAAACAATGAGGGGCAGATTAGGAGGGATGGTAATCCAGTTAGTCTTACACAACACAACTATCAGGAAGGTCATTTGCAAAACTACACAGATAGGGTCTATATTGAATTGCCTGCCGTCCCAAAGGGAATGGGTGGGGAGGGAGGGATGGGGAGAATTTGGAACTCAAAGTTTTAGGAACAACTGTTGAGTATTGTTGTTGCTACTAGGAAATAAGAAATACAGTTAATGGGGAATAGAAAGTCATCTGGCCTACAGGACAAAAGAGAAGATGGGGACAAGAGAAGGGAGGGATGACAGAAGAGAGGGCAGATTGGAGATAGGGAAAATTAGATTGCTCGGTGTATTGGGGTGGGGGTAGGGGAGAAAAGGGAAGAAAATTTGGAACCCAAAGTTTTGTGAAAATGAATGTAAAAAGTGAAATAAAAATAATAGTAATAAAAAAAAAGAAATAGACACAAAGCCTTAATGACTTGGAAGATAATCACTGAATATTTTTGAAAGTGATGACATAATTTAAGTGTTTGGTTTCAGTGTGAAAATGATTTGTGCTTCACTACAAATGGTCTCTATACTGAAATGTTATTTCTGCCTTTGAGTCATCATGGAAAAGACAATCACAACCATGCCATATCTTACCTTTCTTCGCTAAGGATTGGTTATTCTGGGACTCCCTATATAAACGACTGCTAAGATTATTCGTCAATTATGACACTACATAATAATTAATTAAACATATAGTAATTGAAAAGGTTATGTTTATTCCTAAAAAAGCTTTTGTGGTCTATTTTATTCTTTTTTGCATCTTTCCGTTGCATCAACCCATTAATCAAAAAGCATTTGTTAGCTACCTTGCTATGCGCTAGGTTTTGTATTAGGCACTGAGAATACAAAGTCTAAAATGAAATCATATCTGCTATTAAGGAGTTTAAATTCATCAATGGAAATAATATGTGCTCTACATTGTTGTCCTTAGGAGAAATTCTCAATTGTCTGGGACATTTTGTAGCAGTTTTTTCAGTTTTTCATGCAAAACATTAATAGTGAGAATAGTTGAAGCTTCTGTTTTCCTAATGATGAAAAAAGCACAAAACTCTTGAATTTCCTAAATGTTTAATTCTAAGCCATCTATCACTGTCTGTCTATTGCCTCCGATGGCAAACTCTGGACAAACAAAAAAGAAGTCAATTTGTCTGCATTCATATTAAGTTTAAAAAAACTGTCAGTAGGGTGTGTTTGTGGGGTAAGAGGGAAAGTTAAAAGGGAGGGATTGTTTTGATTACCAATGAATATAAGAAATATATACATACACATATAAATAATAAAAAATAATAAAAAATTATAAATAAAATAATAAAAAATATTTATGGTTCTTGCCTATACAAGCAAAGAACAACCAGCTAAAACATACAGAACCTTTCTCTTATTTTACCATGTGGCCTAAGAGTTGATCTCAAAAGTCAAGAGATATTCGGTACTCAATTCAACTCTGGGAGTTTTGGAGCAGGATGGAAAGTGGACTTCAAAAGGATTAGACATTTTTCCCAAATTGTCCTCTCTGAAATTATCCAAAGCCACATAATCTATTCCTCACCAGAACCATTTTCATGACCAACTGCTTAAAGGCCAGAATTCTGAGACAGTGCATGGGATAGGAGTGTTGCACTTCAAATGAAATGCAGTAGCATTATTTTTTCTGTTTTCTAACATTTGGTTGTAAGGAAAATTAAGCCTGTGCAAATTTTGTGTGTCTTAAGATAAAATTGGAGCTATGAATTTAATGTTAGTTGATTGCTCTCTACTGAAGCCTTCTATTGCTGTCTCATCAGAATATGGAGGTAATGTTGAAGTTTGCTGAATTGTCATTTCGTGTCTTGTTATCTATGTATGTCTGTTATCTCCAGTACAATTTAAGCTGTAATTGTTTCCTTTTGCTCTTTGTATCTCTAGAGCCACTTCAGATTAGATGCTTCACACATAATTGTGGATTGATTAATTCAGAGGTAGGGTTCTAGAAACATCTTAGGCCTGTGTGAGGCTAAGCAAAGTAAGATCTTTTTTCTTTTTTAATATATTCAAGAAGTATAATGCTTCTATTTGAATGCGATTAAAGAAGATCTTCCCCACACGTTGATGGGCCTGCCCACTGAGGGAAGATTGATTAGGGGAGTTGTTTTGTAGGAGGATCCAAATACCATTTTTTTCTACTGAGGCACTGGCTCAGAGGATCATGCCCTCTGGCTCTGAAAAGAGTATCAATAAGCTGAGGGTGAGGTTTTACTTTGGCTCTTGGTTTTCAGAAGAAACTTCTTGTGAAACCTGTGGTAGCAGACCCTACTGTGTATACTGATACAGTGTGCCAGGCTACATAGAACTGGAAAAGCTTCAAAAGCTTCATGTTTTCTATTCAAGAATTAGCCTGACTGAATTGTAGAGGCTCATAAATGGTCAAGATTCTTCTTTGCACAATTCAGTTGTTAATTATTACCAAGCCAAATCTCTTGTAAAGTTGCTTACATTCTACTAGGCTAAATATTAACCATTTTCAACAGTTTAAAAATCTATAGTTATTTTTTTTTCCCTTGGAGTAAAATAAATTCTATTCCACTGCTCACAAACTTCAAAAAATGGTATTGGTTGATGACCTTCCCAGTGATATGTATTCTTCAGTCATCACTCAAGCCTAAAGAAAGTTATAATTATTTTTGGGCATCTAAAAGAAGTCATGCAATTTCTCTTAATTTCAAGTAGCCTTTATACAACTGTATGTTATTGTAATTTTTGTTATCATTTAATACAATTTCAGTACTATGGCTTGACTTTCATAAGAACCACATCTGAATGCCTGCCAAGTCTAAAGAAAGTGGATATAAATTAAACAAATAATGATAAAACAATTTAGAGTAAGGATTAATACTTTATAAATTTCAGAATGATTGGATATGACCATTGCAACTTGCCCAAGGAGACTACAGAATTATGCATTACATTGTTGAGGCCAAAGTAAAAAAGTTAACATGAGGAAGAATTAGAAAGAATAAAAATCAAAAAGTGACAGAATCATTAAATTTTAGACTTGAAAGAAATATTTGTGAATATCTAGTGTAGCCCATATCCTCAACAAGAATCCTAACTTCAACATACCAGACAAGCGCTCACATAACCTCTGCTCGGAGAATCCCAATGAGAGGAAAACCAGTATTTCCTGAGACAGACTATTTGATTTAGGGGTAGCTCTAATTGTTAGCAAATTTTTCTGTGTATCCCACCTAAATATGCCTCCTTTCAATTTCTACTCATTTTGGCTCCTAGTTTTGCCCATTTGAGCCAAATAAACAAGATTAATTCCTCTTCCACGTGGCAGCACTTCAAATACTAGAAAAAAATAACCCCTTCCCAACCCACAGACTTGTCTTATTTTACTTAAACATTCCCAGTTTCTTCAACTAATCTTCTGTGGTAAAATTCAATTGTGGCTGTTTCTAGGGTGGATACTAGTAGAAAGATGACTTCTAGTGGAAGGAGGTGGGGTAGGGTGGGGTAGGGTGGTCTAGGGTACATAAGCTAGGAGGAAGGACACAGTTATATGGTAGTTTCCTCTTTTAATTAATTGTTTCATTTTGTTTTGCCATCCAGGTGCCAAACCAAGCTATTTTTATTTTATCTGTTAATGGAATACATTTTGGTTCCAGGCACCCTCTAGGCTACTGATAAAGCAAAATATTTTGTTTTTGACCTCTCTACAGGAATGTTTTGGGAGAGTCATTAAAAGCATTCTATGTTCCTTAAAGTAGGAGAGGAAAAATGCTAAATCTAATAAAACCAACTTCAGTTAGGTAATGGCCCACCCAGAAGGAAAGAGAAAAGGTCAAATTTGATTTTTATTTAAAAAAAAAGAAAATATATACTTGTAATTATCAGATTTGAGTGCTAAGATTAATAAAATGGTGAATGCTAATCATATGACCTTTTTGTACTAACATTGTTCTTTAATTTCCTTTTTTTTTTTGGAGGGGGTAAGGTAATTGAGGTTAAATGATTTGCCCAAGGTCACACAACTAATAAATGTCTGATGCTGAATTTGAACTCAGATCCTCCTGACTCCAGGACTGACATCCTATTCACTGTACCACCTACCTGTCCCTAATTTCCTAATTTATAAATGATCGTACTTCCTGGGAGTTTTATTTTCTTTAAGTCTTTTTGGTTTGTTTCATCTGTTTAGGCTTAAAATTGGTTAGCTTTCAAACCAAAGAATCACTGCTTATTTATATATCAAGTAAGGATCACTACCAGTTTAAATGCTAGGTAAGTTTTCGGATAACTTGGGGAAATAAAATTGTCTTTTTTTTTAACCACTTGTCAGGATGAATTCTGTGTTTTTACACTCAGGTATTCTAAACTGGGAATTATTCAAGATTTCCTTATCTGGTAGGTTGATTAGCTTGTCCCTTTGCTTCTTTCTATGCAGTCTGCCTTTTGGCCATTGGCACTTCTCCAAAGAGAGGTAAACTAAAGGCAAAGCTTAGGGAAAATTAGATTTGTCAATTCATTTTAGTTTTCCTTTAAAAATTGATAGCAATTAGTACAAAGACTTGATGGGAGAGGAGACTGAAAAAAGATTATGGAATCTGGTATTTCAGTTTTTCATGGAATCACTGTCAATTATCAAATGATTATTAGTTGGCCATATTTTGAATTAAACAGTAATTTGAAAAAGTTAAAGGAATTCAGACTGAGTGAAATCAGGTTAAATGAAGACCCCGCAGGCATGAATTCCCCCAATCCTCCTCCCTTCCTACCAAAGCTAAAATAACTGTCTTAGGCATATGAAATGCTCCAGGGTGGAGGAGAACCATCAAAGTTCTGGTCGCCCGAACTGATGTACCCCTCCCTCCCTTCACTGCCCCTTCACCACCCCCTTAATGCCACATCAACATTCTTCCCTTAAGTTCCATATTTGGTAACAAAAACCCTCATCAGTGAGCAACAATTTTTCTATATTTTTTGTCTCTGGGGTAGATTCCTGCCTTAGACTGTACACCTGAATTCCCAGTCAATAGGGAGAGAGGACAGTGGGTTTCCACATTGGGACCCTACTCCACTCAGGTTCACTCCCTTGCTGACACCACCAATGGTTTCACGGGAAGTGCCCCTTTTCATGAGATTGTAATAAATTCCTTTTTGTCTTCTACCTTGTGAAGTCTCTGAGTTTAATTTGAGTAAGGGTTGCTGTATCCCACACAAGACAATAAATTCCACCTTGCTAAAATTCTTTCAAAGCACCTATTTATTTTCAACAGGTCAGAATTATTACAAATATTCAAGGTTTCTCCTTATGATTATAGAATTACTCATGTATGTGTTTATGTGGCATCTAATAATTTATTTAAACCATGCATTAAAATTTTAGGTTCTCTAATATCTGTTCTTCCCATAATACTGTGATGATTTGGTGGATGCTTGATCTCAGAAGAATTAAAATTCATATCTAGCAGTGAATTCAATTCAGTTCAATAAAACTTTATTAAATCCTTACTATATGCCAGATAGCATGCTAGTAATTGAGGATAGAAAGACAAAATACCCCTTGTGTTTACAATGCTTATATTCTAATTCCGTAATGTGTTTTCACTATTCTCCATAGAGATCTAGTCAACGTGTTACAGACCTTACTTAGATTTTCAAATTTTTATTTCCTTATTTTTAGGATTTCATGGTTACCACCTCAATGCTTGGATTCTCAGTTGTCCTATCTCTTAACACTTATATTCTCCAGAAAATATTATGTAGAAATGGACATTACAATTGCAGAAGAATCATAATTGAAGTTGAACCAACAGTCAACAGAAGAACAAGCAATTATTATAAATGGGCTACTACACAACAGAGTTGATTTTGGCATGAGAAGTAGAGTAAAAGATATCATTAAGGAATTGTATATTAGAAAAGGAGTAGGGACAGTAATGTAAAAAAAAATAAGGGTTGTACACTCCAAAGAAAAATATGAAAGACTCTTTGGTATAAAATATTTTAAAGTTTTCAGATCATGTTATGATGTTAGTTGGAACCTTTATGTTGACTTACTGATTTTTTCCCATATAATCCCATGTTTTCCTTGACAACTATGACCAGAGTGTTTGAATTTCTGGCTTTAAGATTTTGCCTTACTTCTAATAATAAGTACACTGATCTCCACCCCCTTTACAGTTGTTTTCTCATTAACAGATCTTGGGATCTTCAGTCCTCAGGATGTTCTCCCCCAGTGACTGCTAGAATTTCAACATTTTGTGGTTTACTGGAAAGGAACATAAACCTTCATATCTTTATTATTTAGTCCTATTTCCCTTCATTGACTCTCCCAGATTATTGCTTGAATCTTCAATATAACACAGTTACAGTGTTCAGGGTGGAACTATTTTCAAAAATATCTATAACTTAAATAGACTTCCCTGTGTTCACTGTAGTTGCAAACAATACGCTTCAGAGTTTGGGAAGAGCTAATCCAATCTAAGAAGAAGAACAGTTTTAGCAAGCCAACAAGATTTAGCATGCTTTTTTCCATCTTTAAATTCTTAGGCTTATGATCTGAAATGAGATTATAAATATTCCACAAAAGGCCAGCATCCAGAATGTAACATCTACCTGTGTGACACAAAGGAACTTTAGATTTCTTCCTCCTTAAAACAGGGCAAATTGAATCAGGTCTGGAAGGAATCCATAATCATAGAATTAAATCATATTAATAAGGTCTCAAAAGATTTGTATGGGCAGTTGTTTGTTTTGGGTTACCATGGTTGAAGGCTAACCATGAATACTTAATGAAGAATCAAAAATTGAGCTTATTCTTAAATTCAAGTTCCCCTAGATGAATACTAATAACAGTTTACTATTTGGTTTGCCATAAAACCTACCTATTCGTTTGGAATTTTTATTTCCTTCTCCATTCCAAATTTACGTGTGTGTGAGCATGTGGGGGATGGGTGTGGGTGTGGGAGTGTGTTATATTAAAGTGAAAAAGAATTACAGATTGCAATTAAGCTATTCTGAATGTTGGTTATATTACATTCTATAAAGAAGAAATTTCTTTCCAGTGAAGGACAAGATAAATAGTAATGGGTACAAAGTGGGTAGCAGAATCAATAAGATCAGGTGATTTAAAATTGAAAGGTGTTGAAGTCCTCATTGTAGAAATGATAAACCTGACGCTCCCAAAAGGATCATGATACTTTAACTTGAGATAGAATTCAGATGTTTTAGAATGCAACTTTCTCATTTTATGGATGAGAAAACAGAAGGTCATAGTTAATAATTTATTTGGATTATATGGATGAAAAATAATTGGACAAGAAACACACAATTATTTTAGATTTCTTCTTTTTTATTCAGACATCCTCTCCAGTGATTCTAGGCAACATCCATCCTTACCTGCTTCCTTTAGCTGTCTTTAACAGTAAGCACCCCGACATACACAGGGGTGGGGCTGCTATCTTGGGTTCTTAGATCTGCATTCATAAAAGGAAAGTCAACTTTTGAGGGGTTAACAATCACTTTAATCAAGCACATGTATCAATCCTTTAATCAAGCACATATATCATTCACCTATTTCAGGGGAGTCAGCACCCCAAACTTCAAGGAAAATTCAGAGAAATTAAAGATAAATAGACATAGCTTCCTCTGCCTGAATTCAACAGACAGTTGCACCTCAACTACCTGACCACAGTTACCAGAGAGGGAAGCACATCTTCATTCTTAGAGCTGGGGGGCTCCTTAACAGCTTCCCAGAATTCTCATCTGACCAAACACTCTTACAAAAACTAATCCCCCAAAGTAAAACCTCACCCTATGAATCTTCATAACCTATTTAGAGCCAGAGGGTATCACATCCCTTGAGAATCATGGCCTCATTAAAAAAAGGCAAGGACCTCTTTACCAATCTTCCTGGGTGCTACAATGGTTGGGAAAGATACTCCCCAGTCACATTGAAATAGAAGCATTATACTCTTTGATTACACCAAAACAAAAACAGCAAAAGATCCTTTTACTTGCCATTATATTGTTTTACTTCAGAAAAATGATCTAGAAAGCTTTACTCTATGATGATATGGATAGAAACAGTGCTCTGAGTTAAAAGTAATATTAAAGACTGACTTTATGAATCCTTTGATTTATTTTCTAATATGAAGGTGCCCTAAAATCTCCTCTTAACATGAAACTTCCTCTTACTCTGGACCATAAAATTCCTTGTCCCTACCCCTCATCCTGGGAATGGAATTTCCTTATCTCCCTTATCTTGAGTCTCATTCTGTATCTTTATCTTGCAAGACTTTTTTATCTTTCAAGACTTACCCTAGATCCCCAAACCCCAAAAGGAAATCCTAAAATCATCCCATATATTTGAACCTTTTCCTATATTACTGCCTTTGTTTAGCTCTTTGCTAAATCTCAAGCCTGCTGCTTTTACATCAATAAAGCTCTCCATGGCTACAGAGAAGGTCTAAGTGAATTCATTCACTTTTTTAACCAGATTTCCCATCTCTTTCTCTTGAGCAGTGAGGAGTTCATCTGACCAGCTTAGCGCTGCAGTGAACACTTTCAGGAGCCAGCTCAAATAGATTCCTGATCATTACATTTTCAACATGAGTATTTATACCTGGGAATCATCAAACTACAAAACAGGGCTCAATACAGTTTTTTTAATTGTTTAGAATTAAGAAAATAATGGAGATAATGTTAATAATGAAAATTAAGTGCAAACGTGTCATACTTGTGAATTTTTCTAAAGTATCAGTTGTTAATGTTAAGCAACACACCACTGTGCAGCATTTATATTGGGTATTGTTTTTATATGCAGACATAGACATTTTTTTCTTAATTTTTGAATGACACACAAATATTTCCCTTTGTGGCAATATCTAACCTAAATTAATATCTCATGGGCCTGAGTCAAAACCTTTCATTACACACACATAAAAACTAAATAAAACAAAAACAATGAAGCCCTTCTCTATTATTATTTTATTTCTCCCCTTTCCTACATTTCCAGATGGTTAAAATTCTCTCTTCCAGGATATACCTAATCATTTTCTTTCTCTTTTCCTTTTAGTATCTTTTTCCTCTTTCCTTCTGATTCCTATACCCTTTTGCCACCATTTACTCAATTTTGTAATCCTCTTTCTAGCTTACCTGCTAACATTTTCTCTTATTTTGCTTGCTATTTAGGGTCTTAATGTTATCCTTCTGTTTATTCCTGATTTAATAGCCCCTCACTGGTGTTATAAAGTCATCACTCATGTTTCCCCTTGATGTGTGCGGGAGTTTTTGTGACAGAGGATGATACTCACAAGACAGCCAGCTGCATTAAGAGGCCAGAGTGCCAAGGGAAAGTCAGGTGGTAGAGAAAGTAAGGAATTGGTAAGAAGGGATGGCTGACTCACAAAGTAGTATATGGCAGAAAGTCAAGAGGATCGATTTATAATATACCTGTCTAGATGATGTTTCAAGGATTAAAAGCATTATTCAAAGGTAAGAAGAGTTAACCCAAATTTTAGGCAGCTCATTTTTAGGCTGTTCTTTGACTGTTATCTTCCTGGTCTTCTTTATATTCTTGGTTTGTTTTTTTTATTATTATTATTTTTTACCAACTGCCTTGCCTCAGGTTTAAAATAACTCTTATTAAAAAATAATGGTGAATGAATGGGCTCTAGGAAACAACAAAGAGAAGCAGCATCCTACTCTTGAACTTCAGTGTGGTCATTCTTTCATGGCTTTTTGGTATTGAGCAGAGCATCCCCATGGTGAGTTGATGCAGTTACCATCAGATATTGAGTATAGCATCCCCATAGTGAGTTGATGCAGTTACCATCAGATATTGAGTATAGCATCACCATAATGAGTTGATGCAGTTACCATCAGATATTGAGTATAGCATCACCATAATGAGTTGATGCAGTTACCATCAGATTTCAATGAGGCTAACACTCAGAGCATGAATACATATAAAACATTTAAAGGTCTTGAAGTTTCTTAAATTAGAATTGATACGTAAATTAAATTGGCTTATTCTCTAAGCATGCCTACCGGGTATGAATATTTCCTACATACTTCAGCATTTTCATGTTCAGCACATGAAAGTAATATAGCTCGAGATTAGCAACAAAAAGTGCTAGGTATTGCTAAAATGTTGTCAGCTTGGGAGCAAGATAGCATTAAACAAGTTGAAATGAGTACAACTTGATGAAATTTAGGATAAAGACCTAATGAAAAGGAAAGCTTTTCCCTGAATACACAATTTCTAATTGATAACCCTTCATGTTAATAAGATTTGGGGAAAGGAAATGTTTCACTGAAGCAACAAAAGATGAAAAGGGAATCTCTTTGGGAGCAAAATATTCTTAATAGAGAATTTGGCTAATTGGTTAAATGTGAGCAAATGAAAAAAAATTAATTTAGTTAAATATGAGCAAAATCTAAAATATTCTGGGTGTAAAAAAGAATGTTTCACAATTATAAGAAGAAAGACTAATACATGTTTTACATTATGAATTTAGCAACCATCAACAAAAATGTCATTTTATTATATAACAAACAAATGATGAACTAAAAAAATCATTTATTAAGCTATTATATATTATTATATTATATGTTATAGATATAATCATATATTAAGCTATACTGTAGTACCGATAACAAAAATTCAAGCAACCAAGACAGTCTAAATTTTTAAAAATCTTATATTCTTTTTAAAAATAATTTATTTTATAAATATTACTAGCACATCTTATTTTCACTTTATCTAGATTTCTACCTCCATCCATACCCTTGTTTCTCATAAATCAACTTATTATAGAATTGATTTTTTTTAGAAGGAAAAAATCAACAAGATCAACCAACACATTAATAATATGATCTGATATGCAAATAGTTCCATGCACTGGAATTGATTGTAAGCCTAATTGCTGCCACAATGTTTTCCAAATTCTCCTATAGTTCTTATGAAGAGGGGCTTCTTTACCATTTAATTTTTATTTTCAGGCTTATTGAGCACTGGATTATTGAGTTGTATTATTTCAAGACCTAACATTTTAAAAGGGAAAGATAATGAACAAATATGGTAAATTGAATGGGAAAAGGGTAGTTAGCACATGACTGTATGGTTTAGAAATGGGTTGACAGTATCCTAATGGTCTGATTCGGGACAAAATCAGTGTCCCAGAAACAGAATCTGAGTTTAAGTAAGAGAAGAATGAACTGTCCAGGATACAGGTAGCATGGGATTGAACTGGCTCAGAAGGGGTAGAGTATTCTAGTTCTGGGAAAGGAACAGGTGAAAATTCATATATAAATAATGCCTCAAAGAAGAAAAAAAAATACAAGATTGTATATGAAAATGTGAACTTCTTTTTTATGTAATTTGTTTTTTTAAAATACATATTAAAAGTATTATATTAATAGAAATAACATACTCTCCCCTTGTGAATTATGAATTTTGTTGACTGTATTTAATGAATATTTTTATTACTCTTTCTCACTATAATACTAGTACTTTAATTTCAACTGTATCTAATTAATGACATTCACAATCTAACACTTATTAAGGTCACATTTTTTTATCACCTAATGTTTAGAGAAAAACATATCTTTTGTTAAAAAAAAAAGTCCCAAACCCCAGGTTGACATCACTATGTTATGATTTTACTAGTTGAGTATCATCACAAAGTAGTATGATCATGTCCTTTTCTGACCTGTGCACTCTATTCCAAGACATAGTTCTGTTTTGTAAAGCAGGCCATTATTACTTGACCTCCGAGGATGGTAATGAGGTGCTGAAATTTCTGGTGGTGTGTAAATAATAGGATTAGGTTAGACAACTCCAGCAATTTTCAATTTTTATCAGTTTCCAAAGAAGAATTATTTTGCCAGGAATGTCAGGAATTACACAGAAGACATATTCAAACATGACCCCAAAGGCACTTGGGCAGCCATATAGCAATAGTGCAGGAAAGCAGATATTCAAATATAGCTTTGCAGTACTAGCTCCAAAATATTAAAGCCATAGAGAAGGACTATTGCACATAATTTCAATGGAGGATTTATACAAAGATATAGAGAAGAATTACCCAATTTGGAAAGGAGGGATGTGTTAGGATTTATTCCAATGAGCAAGAGGCCATATTGATGGGATCGTGGTTCCATTATATTTTGAAATAAGGAAATCCCACTAGCAAAGATTTCATTGCCTAGCTTGAAAAGAAAACAAGGGAGGAAAAATACTGCTTACTTATATTTATCAAAATGATGTGTAAGAAGCACAAGAATGCAGACATTCATAGGAAAAAAAATCTCAAGTATAGCATGAGTGGTAAAACTGATGATGTCAAATTGTTACTTTTGTTTGTTCTTGAGTCATTTCAGTTGTGTTTTGCTCTTTGGGACTCCATTTGAGTATTTCTTGGCAAAGGTACTAGAATGTTTTGACATTTCCTTCTCCAGCTCATTTTGCAGATGAGGGAGCTAAGGCCAACAGGGTTGAATATACTTACCCAGAGTCACACAGCTAGTAATAGCAGGCGGGAGTGCCTGAAGTGACTAAAATGTCCATACCCTTTGACTGTGAGATCCTCTGGTCTGTTACTAGACTATATACTCAAAGAAAAGGCTTGACTTTGTCATTGTGTGGCTTAACATTTTTATCAGTGGCTTGGATAAAGGGACACATGACATGCCAATCAAATCTACAAATGACACAAAATTGAGTGAGAGAAAATATACTGTATGATATATTCAGAATCCAAAAAGTTCTTGACAGACCAGAACAAAGGTGTCAAAAGCATGTCCCACAGCTTTCTGTATCCTGAGTGCTGGATTAAAATATAACTGAGAAATATTTAAGAGAATGAGTAAAAAATACAATAAAATGTATATGTATGACATTAGTATGTGGTTTTCTGAGTCAATATGTGACCAGCAAGGAATGTTATATATTAGTGACCTCCCGTTTCTATTTGAGTTTGACACCACTGGGCTAGAACACTGGATAAAATTGAGTAAAATGGTATTTAACAAGGACAAGCACAAAGTCTTACACTTGGGTTCAGTAAACAACTTTGCAAGTTAAGTTACCTATGCAGTTAAGGCATAGGTACATAGTGATGTGTCTAGCAAAAAAAAAAATATTTGAGGGTTTCAGTGGACTGTGAGTTTAATGTGAGCTTATAGTGTGCTATACAGGCCAAAAAGAGTTAAGAACAGAAGAAATATCACTTTAGAGTAAGGAGATAATTTTTCCCCTGGCCTTTGCCGTGGTGACATCATAACCATGTTACCATCTTCAGTTTTTGGCATGACATTTTCTAAAGGGTATAAATAAACTGGGGACTTTCCAAAAGATGGCAAACGGAATGGAGAAGGATAATGAAGTGATACAGGTTGAAGAACTATTATAGGAACTGGGGATATGTAGCTTTGAAAAGAAAAGAAATAAGATGGGAGGTAAGAGGAGGCATGATATCTGCCTTAAAGAGAGAGACAGACAGAGACAGAGAGAAGATGAGAAGAGACAGTGCAGATGTAGCAGATATTAGCTGCAGGCTACGGGAAGGATTGCCACTGGTCCTTTCTCCTCTCATCTTTCTCCTTGATTCCCTAAACTTCTATGATAGCCTGTGAATGAAAGATTTCCTACAGCTAGGTGGTGCAGTGGCAGGGCTGGGCCAGAAGTTAGGAAAACTTATCTGCATGAGTTCAAAACTGACCTCATACACTTATTAGCTGTGTGACCCTGGGCAAATCATTTAACCCAGTTTCCCTCCATTCCACATCTGTGAAATAGATTGAAGAAGGACAGGGGAAACCACTCCAGTACCTTTCACAAGAAAATGCTGGATTGAGTCATAAAGAGTCAGGGATGACCGAATAACAACATTGAAAGACCTCAGTTTTCTTATTGGAGGGCTGTTCTCTCATTGATTTCTTCTCTTCCCAAACTGCAAAGAACTACAAAATTTTGACATTTTCAGCCAATCAACCATTTGCCAGAGGTTATGATTCCATGGTACAAGAAATCATTTCTCATAACGACATATTAATGGATGCAAAGTTTTTCCTTCACCTAAAGTTTCCAAGACTGATACATACTCAAACCACTCAACTCAGTGGTTATGCTGATATTTAAAATAATTTCCTTTCCTAGATTTTTGTTTCTGCTGTTATCAAATATTAGTTAACCTTTAATCAAAAGAAATATTGTTGAGAGATACAGTAAAAAATTATCACGGTTGAATTATTTAGGACTGGTTATATCTCTTAGATTAGCTTTGCAAAATAATAGTATTATCTAAACATTAGATTTTTTTAATTGGTGATGAAAACTTGCAAAAGTCTGTTCTAACTTAGTTATATTCCCCCCAACATCTGTCCTATTCTATCCCAGCCCTGTTGTAGGCCTTTATCATTTACTTGTATTTTGGAGGAGTGACAAAAATTACAGGAAATAGAACTTTTACCTGGGTCATCCTGGACAAGTTACTTCTATGACTACATGATCCCATTTACTTCTTAAACGCTGTGCTTCTAAAACTCTGCTTATCCCCACCAACCTGAACAGAGTTGCAAATGATGATCATCTGTTCCATATTCTCATTCTTATTCATTGCTTATGTGTTACTATATTTTTGTATAAACTCAAAGGTCGAAAGATTCAATTTGATCCACTCATTTAATGTTATTTTCAAATATTAATGACAATTTTTCTCTTTATATCATAGTATTTTCTAAATTTGCCCCCTGTGTCTTTCCACTCTCACATGACCTTTGTCTTATAAATAATTAAGCAAAATCAACACACCAACTTTGTATGAAATATTATATGCTCTTGGTCCCTCATTTCTTAAAGAAAGAAGGAAGGAGAAGATGGTAAAAAAAGGAAGGAAGAAAGGGAAAGGAAGGAAAGAAGGAAGGAAGGAAGGAAGGAAGGAAGGAAGGAAGGAAGGAAGGAAGGAAGGAAGGAAGGAAGGAAGGAAGGAAGGAAGGAAAGAAAGAAAAAGAAAGAAAGAAAGGAAGAAAGAAAGAAAGAAAGAAAGAAAGAAAGAAAGAAAGAAAGAAAGAAAGAAAGAAAGAAAGAAAGAGAGAGAAAGAAAGAGAGAGAAAGAAAGAGAGAGAAAGAAAGGAAGAGAGAGAAAGAAAGGAAGAAAGAAAGAAAGAAAGAGAAAAAGGAAGAAAGGAAGGAAGGAAGAAAAAAAGAAAGAGAGAGAGAAAGAAAGAGAAAAAGGAAGAGAGAGAAAGGAGGAAAGAAAGAGAAAAAAAGGAAGGAAGGAAGGAAGGAAGGAAGGAAGGAAGGAAGGAAGGAAGGAAGGAAGGAAGGAAGGAAGGAAGGAAGGAAGGAAGAATCTTTTTCATCTCTTCTCTTGACCAAGATTGAAAAATACACAAGTATATAGTGACCAACCAGCCAGTTTTTGAGTTGGGGAATACTAGACCCAGATTATTTAGGTAACTTAATTCCCTGTGCTTGGTGATACAGTACACAAAGTGTTGGATCTGAAGTTAGAATGTTCTAGTTCAAAAACAGTCTCAGACACTTAACTAGCTGTGTGAACCTAGACAATACACTTAATCTGTTTGCCTGTTTCCTCATCTGTAAAATGAGTCTGTTGATAACACCTAATTCTCAAGGTTTTTGTGAAGATCAGATGAGAAATGTATTTTAAAGTTGTAACATGCTTAGCACAGTCCCTGGCACATAATGAGCTGTGTAAAAATGTTAACTATTATTTAAATGCCTTGCCCATTGTTATAGAGATTTTTAGTGTGATGTCCAAAACAAGAATACAGATTTTTTGACTCTCAATTCAGTATTCTATCACACAAACATACTCTCTCTCTCTCTCTCTCTCTCTCTCTCTCTCTCTCTCTCTCTCTCTCTCTCTCTCTCTCTCTCTCTCTCTCTCTCTCTCTCTCCCCCCTTTCTGGGAATGGTCATTGACACTTGTTTGCAATAATATCCAACCTTATTCTTACCTCCTATGACACCTTGATTCAAATAACTATAATTTCCTTTTCATGTGTCTGTGTTTGAAGGTGCATTGTAGAAAATTTTGCCAGTGGCTGAGTGTGAACCCTGATACTGGCAATCACATGCACTTGTGAATGACAGCACTGTATTCCTATGGATTCGGTAAATGCAGGCTGTAATCTCTCTTTATGCAAATGAAGTTCTGAAGTCTAGTTTTCTATTCTGAACAATTAGCCCTTCAATAGATAAACTGGTATATTAGTTCAACAGCCTGTTTTCTTGACATGATCTTCCTATACCAATGCTAAAAGTGTCACCTTTAAGATGCAGATTTGATCATGATCCATCCCCACAAAAGTCAGATCTTTCCTTGGAAGATGAAATATAAATTTTTATTTTCCATCTTCCTAATTGTCCCCAATACAGACTAGCAATCCAAATATTGTGCCTTACATAATTGTGCATTGCACTGAGCATCACCAGAGGTTTCATCTACATGCAGCGTTTCTGAAGCAGCCAAGGTTTTAATAAGAGAAAGTCAATGAACCTCATGTACCTTTTATAAAACATGACATAAGGCAATATAATTAAAACCAAACTTATTTCCTGTGGTGAAATTAACTTACAGAAATGAAGGTGTTTATTTATTAAATGGGATCTCTGGAGCTCTAGCCTTATTCTTTCCCCTCCTGGGAAGGTTTTGATTGTCTGCTTCCTTTCTTTTGCCTGCTTGCTGGGTAATTTAAAACGGATGCCTTCCTTTGGGAAACAAAATTTGATCGGAGAACAGCCTGCACTAGCAACTAAACAAATTACCAATGTTTTACTCACTTTTCTTCCTGTATTCTTTTTTTAACCATCAGAAGAAATGTGTGCAGGGGTTTACAAGTGCTGGAGTGCAGCTCAGATTGAATTTGCAATAATGTAGAGGACGTATTGGTCCCTTTAGTGGCATGGAACTGCTTGACAATTGTAAGCCGGGAAGCAAACAGGTTATTATTCTCATTTTTGCCCTATCCTGAAGTCCTTTCTTACCTGACCCAGAAATTGGTTTCTTGAGAGGTATATATTGAGGCAACCCAATTAAATTACAGCCATGTGGATGTAAAAGTGCATCAGATATTATTTTTTGCTGTGTTCCTTATGTATGAAAAGTTTAAATAATCCAGATAATTACATCACAGCATATCTAGTTTAAATACTACTGAGTTTTAAATATTATATGACTAAATCTCATATATATGTATATATATATATACACATTTTTTTCTTCACTTATCCATTTTGAAGCACTTTTATCATTGAGTGAAAGGTGTCTCTAGTAATTTCTATTGAATCAACACTAATGTGCATACTGAGCTCAAGGTACTTTGTTAGTTTCTGCGAATAAAACAGCAAATCAAAAATACATTATTCTCTCAAGCATCTTACATTCCAATGAGTACATGTAACATGTACACGAATAAGTGTGGGTATGCATGCACATGTGATTGAATATATTCATGCATATACATGCACATAGTCTATAACTAGGTCATAGAACATAGTTTGTAAAGAATTAAAGATGCATGTAACCCAGGTGCCAATAGAGACACACTGTATATGGCCAGGTGATATTATGAATAGGGAACTTCAAAGGGGAATTATAGCAAAGTTTGCTAACAAAGAATGTAGGAGTGAAAAATAAAATGGCCTGGTATATATGTATACATATATGTGTAATATAATTGCCAATCTGAGAAGAAAAAAATATCCAAAGTTAGCCTCATTTTTACCCTCTTAAATATTATTTGAGAGTGAGGAATGATCAATGTGTATCTCATGTACTTCCTTGATATTTTCAAGAGAAAGAAAAAAGACTTTTAGTAAAACAGGTGGACCACATGGAAAACCTTACCAGAAGACTTTGGCAAGAGTCACATGAGGAGAGGCAGGCAGGGGTGAGTTGTGATCTGCTTTACTGAAAGGAATACCATACAGATAAGATCACAGAGCTGTTTGAGTGTGATGCAGTGGATAGAGGTCTGGAATTGGAATTAGGAAGATTTGAATTCAAGTATAGCCTCACACACTTACTAGCTATGTGATCCCGGGCAAGTTACTTAACTGGTGTGTCTCAGTTTACTTATCTGTAAAATGGAGATGTAAAAGTATGTCTCAGAGTTCATGTGATGATCAAATGAGTAATTATAAAGTTTATGATAAAACTTAAAATTCTATAAAATGAAATCATTATTTTTATCATCATTATGCACATTTTCAAATTTGGTTGCACACAATACTATAGAACATAGTAATGCTTGTAGCAATATCAATCAGGGTTAAAAACTATGATGTAAATAAGTCTCATGGCTATCTTGATAGAGTGAAGGAGTCAATGAAAAAATAAAGCTTTATTTAAGGGTTTTATATGTGCAAAACACTGTGATAAGAGCTGAGGATACAAATAGAAGTGGTCAGTCCCTGATCTCAAGGTGTTTACAATCTCATGAAGAAGATAATACATATGAACGGTTCTAGCTGCCATTTGCTTGCAAAGGTCCCACGGTCCTTAGAGTGAAGTGGTGGTGATGTCTCTTTTTTAATGTCATTTCCAGTAATAAAATCATATCATTTTCTGATGTTGAACCACTGACACTGCCAAAAGCTTTGTTTATAATTATCTCCATAGGAATTACTTGTGAGGATAATGACTTTCAACACTCCTGGAAGCAATAATAGTCCAAGATCTCTTAGGTTCAAGGTCTTGGGCTTCTTGCATTAAGCTTTGAGAGGAGAATACCATGAATGATTTGACCTGGTTGGCACATGCTATATCTTGTTTCTGTATGAGAGGACCCTACTGACTCAACTTGACTGTTTTGCCTAGTGGCAGTTGCCTGGCAGTTAGTGTGGATGGTTAGTACCTTTTCAACAGGAGTCACTTCCCCAGATGATGACTTCTGTAATAGCTTAAAACTTCACCAAGACTTTTTGAAGACCCTATGTAACTTTTGGTTCTTTACAATTCTCAAAATGTGTTATTCACAAAAATCCCTGGAGATAATTAGGCCAGTTGCATGCTAGGGCACTAAAAGAACTATCTGTTAAGATCATTGATGTGTTCTTGTGAAGAACAAGAGATGTGCCTAAAGGGATTGAAACACCAAAATTGACCCATGATCTTTCCTTTTATTAGGGAAGAACGTAGACTTTTTACACCTTAAGCTGGTGAAATTGACTAAAAATTATGAAATAATTTCCAGAAAGTACTAACGAAGAGCAATTTTGTGATTACTAAGAATCAATATTCTTTTTCATGTATGGGTCACATATGATTATGTTTTTTTAAAGGGAGTCTGAGGTGGGCCAGATGCCCCAGGTGAACTACAGGGACAGGGTTACAGAAATTTGTGGGAAAGTACAAGAGGCTTTCCTTTTAGGGGTCTAGATTCCCCCCATCATTAGAACCTTGCCTATATAGTTATTCCTGTAAAAATGCCCTCCTCTTTGCTTCCTACCCTATTTAAAGCCTCATCAAATGTCTAAAGTCTTTCCTAAATCTAACCTCTTTCTTGAAGCTATCTTAGTTCAGTATAGTTCATTTTAAACTTTGAGCTTTACAGCATTGATTTTGATATAGTTTCAAACATCCACAAAAGAATTGTGATTTCATCCTTACTTGTATCCTCTCTAGAAACAAGGATAAAGATAATGATAAAGATAAACCTTAGAGAACGGTTTACTTTAATAGCTGTGGTCAAAACATAACCAGGTCTTCATAGCTAATATTTTGATGCTGTACCTCCTTGCGCTTAGATGACCTAATATTCCGTATGAACAATCATTACTTATAACGAATATCTTGGAGATTCAGAGCTTCCCCCAATCCCCTTCTTCCAAAGTCCTGATTGAATTTCAGTTTTTCTTCAGAAGGACATTCCTGATAATGAGATTGCATGGACTCTCCTTATCCTGCTCAGCCCCCACCCAAGTATGCCAGTACTTTAATCTAAAAGAGGGAAGCCCATTGTGTTCTACTCAAACTTGGATAGAGATAGACACTTTGGTCCAGATAGTCCAAGGCTGGGAGGGGTATGGTATAGCTGGGGGTGATATTTTCTCTGTCCAGAAATGAAATGATGATGCAATGACATCAGCCCCTGTTGGATGGGAATATAAACTGTGCACCCTAGACCCAAAGAGAAGTCAGTGACAAACTGCAACTCCTATGCATGAATACTTACAGACCATCCATTTTGAAAGAAATAAAAGCATGTAACCAACCTAATTCTGTTTGTTTGTCTTTCTTAGACTGAACTCTGCAGGTTGATAACAGATGACTGATCCATATCAAACTCAAATTTATTTTACCAGACTACCATGGAACCATGAAATTGGTTTTGAGGAACCCAGAATCACTTCTACACCACAATAAGGTACTAGAGGAGGATGTGCATCAGACTATCTTCTTGTTTCATTTTCTTGTTTTCCAAGCCAAACAGCAAAGATCTTTGAAATGGGGACATTTTCTTGTGCTTCTGTTCTATCCAGCATAGCATACAAAAAACAGTTTGAATTAAATGGGAAAAAAAAATCCCCTTGGAATTTATTTACATTATTGATTTGTGCTTTCTATGAAAATAAAGGACTTATTAAGTAATGAAATATCATTTTAGTTGCCGTCAAAATGACCACTAATTCTGATTTAGTGGTTTACAAAAAGGTAAGCATTTATTCTAGGCATACATACACAGTTGCTAGAAGTTCAAACATTCTAAGTAGAAATGAATAATTTGTGCACAAATGAATTCTATTTCTTTAAATTTAATTCTGAAAGTGATTTTCTCTATTTTTTTTTTAAAGTCAGAAGTTTTATTAAGGAATATATGGAAATACATCCAGAGGGCTACCCTCTCCCACCCAAAAACCCTCTAATGTGGGTCCCCTCCCTTGGCTGCATCCTCACTACCCCTTCAGAGGATCCTGTAACCAGGACTATTCATGCTCAGGAGCCTCCTGTGACTCAGAGGGCTTTGAGGGTTGTGGATACAACATTGTCCTGCGCATCATGGCCCTCCAATAGACTCAAGCTGACTCTTGATATATGTGAGTAGCAGATATTCGTGGTTCTGGAGTTCTGTGTCTACTCAGATGTCACTCAACTGGGTCTCAATGTTGCTGATGAGAGCTTGTAGGTGACAGTGGAGTTCCATAACAGGCCTCTGTTTCTGCCAGTGTGCCTTCCACAGCAGCTTTCATGCTGAGCTGAGACTGCAGCTCAATCTCTAGCCCCTGAAGGGTCTACCAGAGGTTGATGACTTCAGTTTTGCTGGTCTGGAGCTGTTTTGTGTGGATGGCAATTCCTTGGTTCGGCTCCTCTCTCTTGGTGAACCTAGCTTTGGCATCACTACTGTTCTCAACTGTGGCCTCATACTGGCTTCTCATGTCCCTCAGGATCTTGGCCAAGTTGATGCCTAGGGCCAAGTCCACCCTCATGCTAACCTAGCCACTCACCTGCACACTCAGAGCACTTATTTCCTATTCTTGATTCTTCTTGAGGAAGGCTAGTTCCCCCTTCAGGCCTTCAATCTGCATGTCCAGGTCAGCCCTGGCGAGGGTCAATTCATTAAAGATTCTCATGTTGGCCTCCACACTGAGACAAAGGGCCTGCTCAGTCTCAAACTTGGCTTGGAAGTCATCTTCAGCCAGCTGGGCATTGTCAATTTGCAGAACAATCTTTGAGTTCTTGATGGTAGCACCAAGAATCTTATCTCAGAGGTCCTCAATAATTTTATGTAGGCATTATAGTCTCAGGTGGGGTCCTGGGTCCTGCTTCTGATATCAGTTCTGGATCTTGACCTCTAGGTCAGCGTTAGCCTCTTCCAAGGCTCACATCTTGCCCTGGTAGGAGGCCCAGGTGGTCACTGAGATTTTGCATGATGATTTTCTCCTTGCATGCCAGGAGCCTGTCAGCACCCCATAGCCCAAGCTGAAACTGCTGCCGCTGTCCCCATAGTTCCCATTCAGGCCTGAGGAAGCAAAGCAGGACAATAGAAATGCCCAGGCCTCCTGAGTCTCTGTGGATGCTGGGTGCCCGAAATGCCCTGCTTCCAAAGCCCACAGTGTTGTTGCTCTCCAGTCCCAGGATGCAGGTAGAGGATGACTGCCAGTAGCTTTAAGAAGTCATGGTGATGGCCTGGAAGACTAGAGGCAGGGACTCTGGTGAGCAACTGGAAGCTGGTGGGGAACTGGAAACTCGAAGCTTAGAGCAGAAAGTGCAGATTTTCTCTGTTTTTTAAGGGAGTTGCACAGGTTGACATTATTCCTGAGGTGTCGCCTACCCAAACTCCCTTTCATAAGGTATTTTCCCATCCACCATAGAGGTGATACCTAATTTCTGGTGATTTTGAAGGAGGGTGCTGGTCCTTCTCTCTGTTTTTTCTATAACTCTGTTCCTACCCATTACCCCACATGAGCTAGTCAGAGATGGGACAAAATTGATATATTCCCTTCAACAAAATAGAAAGAGTAAAGTGGAAAGAACATATAACAAAGAGACAAAAAAACTCTACCACCACACCTTGTGCCAGTCATTTCATCCTTCTGGGTCGAAGTTTCCTCATCTATAAAATGGGGATAATTATAACTTCACTTGTTGTATCCCAGTATTGTAATAAAGCAAGGACTTTGTGAATTTATGAAGAACAAGACTAATATAAACTTCTACTGTATTTGTATTTGAATATTAGAATCTTTCGAGGTCCTAAGAATTGAGAATCTTCTTATAGAGTTCGCCTGTCAGCTGTCCTCTCTTGGACAGTCAGGTCCCAGGCCTTTGTGAAATATGCCTTTTGTCTCCTTCCTTTGCTCACCTCTCCCTTTTCCTCCCCTCTCCACTTATTCAACAAATATATATTGACTGAATTGGGGAGGAATTATCTTGATATTGGAGATATCCATAAGAGAAACAGCTTATACTTTAGTGGTGAGTAGCCATGAATAAAAATGACTGCAATAAATGGAAATGTGTAACAAGAACTGTATTGGATGAGGCAAAATAATTCAAATGGAAAGATCCCTTCCAAGGAAAGTAATCAGGGAAGTTTTCCTGGAGGAGGTAGCTTTATCACTAGTCCTTTTAAGGCAAGTGGAATTACAATAGATTGCAATGCAAGAGTCTAGGGTGGAAAGAAAGCCATGAATAAAGATGCCTGGCAGCTGGAAAGCACTGGTAAATTTAGGGCACAATGAATAGATAAATTTGTCTAGAATCTAAAAAATTTGTGACAAAAAATATGACTATGGAAAATCTAGTATGCCAAACTTGAAGTTCAGACTGTTCTCAGTATGCAATGATTGAATCTTGGAAATCTGTTTAGCAAGAGAGTGACATGATAAAAAGCAATTCTTTTGGATTGTCAACTTAGAGATGGTTAAAAATCAGGTTGAAATTTGAAGACAGCAAGTAGGGGAGACCAAACAGTGCACAATTTTAAATTTGAGGCATGAGGTGATAAGGGGCTAATTGTAGCAGTGGGGACAGAAAGAAGAGAACACATGTAAGAGAGACTGTTCAGTAGCAGAAACTTTATCCAAGTTTTGGTACTGAAAAGCAAATTACTAATCTAGTAACACTTTCAAGGAAAATAGTGAATCCTCACTATAATATTGAAAAATAATGTAAGAAAAGTACAGTCAATAGGATTTTTTTGCCATGTACTGTTCCTAAAGGAGATAAAGCAATTATTGCCCATTATTTTCCCCTTTCTTTCAAAGTCCACATCGATTTCTACATTATTTCTTCTAGGCTTCATAATGGAATTGAATGCCGACTGAACACTGTGGAAAATAAGGTTTACTTATTTAAGACCTGCATTACTTTTAAAAACTTTACTTTTACCTCTGCTTTCCATTTTTATCCTTCCACATAATGTTATACTTAGAATAAAAACCATGGAAATTGTCACTTTTCACATAAAAATTGGTATTTTAATTTACTTCAAAACATTATTGCTATTTGACTTTTCTACTGTGGCATTGTCTGTGTTTGGAATGCCAAAGAACCTTGAAAATTTTATTTGATCACTACAGCTGGCGCAGGTAGGTTATACATATGGTGTCATGGTTATAGTAGACGATACCAGAGAGTATCTGCAGTTAAAGAGCTGCATTTCCTCCTACCCTATGCTTACTGCCTATGGAACACTTTCCTTTAATTCTTTGCTCTTCTGACCCAAAAAATTAAGAGAGAACTAAAGAAGCAAGAGCTCGTAGAGTCCATCTCACTTGCACCCAGTGCATTTACTTTTTAGAATGTGGGGTAGCACTGGGAAAATTCCTTAGCAGTGGTAATTCTCTGCGCTACGAAGATAAACACAGGTGCTAGAAGTTCAAGTATTCTCAGTAGGAATGAATAATTAACACACAAATGAACTTTCTTTAAACTTCAATTCTGAAAGAGAATTAGCAGTATGAAGCAGTGTCTAGCACTTAATTTATTAATAAAATAATGTAATAAAATATTAATAAAATAAAATCAATAATAATTATATTGATTATTGACTTAGTACTAAGAACAAAGCAAATCAGAAGAATACTGTTAGTTATAAGAAGAAAATAACAGATAACCACAAGGGTCCTCATCCATAAAGGCAGTATTATTTTTTTCCATCACCTTCTCTCCAACTCTAAGTAATGAGGTAACTTGTTAATGTGTGTGCCCATGGAGGGTGGTTAGTGTGATTGTAGCAAGGCGTGTAAATAGTAGATAGAACACCGGACCTGGAGACAGGAAGACCTGATTTCAAATCTTGTCTCCCAGAGTTACTAGCTGTGTGACCCTGAGCAAGTCACTTAACCTCTGTTTGCTTGTTTCCTCAATTGCAAAATGGAAATAATATTACCTACTTCCCAACATTGTTGTGAGGATCAAATGGGGTTAATATTTTTAAACCACTTGGTACAATGCCCAGCATGTAGAAAGTTCTATATATATGTTAGCTATATTTATACAAAAAAATATGCTTCTGCCATCTATTCTCTAGTTGAGTTTTACCATGATCTAGCATTGTGCCTTCTTAACATTTCAGTGTCTAAGACTGATGGGTATGGGCCCTGGGAACCCCCACTCCCCCCAACACCACCACCACTTTGAACTTTCCTTGAACTTCACCACAGAGCCAAGTCCCTGGTATTCTCCTGGGGAACCTGCCCTTCCCACTTAAGTACCTACTCCTTCATTGTGGCCTTCATTATATTCCACTGGCCTCACCTTAGACCATTACTCTTTAATTTCATCTAGACCCCTTCTCTCTTCCCAGATTATTTTGTATAAAAGATCCATCCTGTCTCAATTAAGGGACTCAGATTCCATCTGATTGCTTATATTGCTACTGAGATACCCACAGCAGCCACTATGAATATGTTGGTGAATTTCCAGGTTTGAATCGCAAGATATAACAGACCTTCTTCACTGAAGATGGAGCCAAGATATTTACTTATATATCAGAAAGCCTCATCCATTATAGTAATCAAGATTTCCATCATAGTGACCAAGAAGTCTAAACACATTATCAGACCTTCCCATAAATCAACTCCTTTGAGCACATAAAACGCTCCCTCTCTCACTCGCAGAGTGCTGCCTTGCTTCCTGTCTTGTTCCCAGTTCTCTGTTTTCTGTCTCACTTTCTCTCAGCTCTGCTCCATCCTTCCTGCTCCATCCATGGGGCAAGCTCCTACCACCATAGACTCATGTGACCCAGGCTTCCAAGTGACTCAAGCAGGTCACATGGGTATATTAATGAATGGGAAAGCTTTCTATTAAGCAAAAATATGTTAACAATACATAACTTGTCAACATAAGCATCACAAATGCTGAGATTCTTTAAATCTCACCCACCCCAACCTGTGTGCTAATAAACCTTGTCTCTGGCTGAAAGAAGGTTTGAGATGAATTTATTTGAGGCAGCATCTGCATCATTTGCCCTTGAGTTCTAGGGTCTCCAATACCCCTAGACCTCAACCTTATGTTCCCTGATTCTGAAAAATTGCCTAATTTCAAGTTCTTGTCCAGCTAAGACTAGAAGGTATGTAAGCTTCTGCTCTCCCTATCCCTTTCTCATCCTGTCATTATCTCATCCTGCAGTTTCAGTCACTTTCCAAGCACCTAGGAAGTCTAGGCTGCTTTTGAGGGCAGACAGTTACAAGGCTGTCTCAAACTTACCCTGACACTCTCAGACTCTTTCTTGGTCTATCTGTTTGGTTCAAGGCAATGGACATGGATGGGCACACTTCCACAGCATAGAGGCCAAGAGGAAGTTCTTTCCCAATTCTGTCAATTCTGTCAGCGCTAGGGAATTGGGAGAACTATAGGGGCTTTTTGGTTTCTTGAGACTTACTCCATTCTCTCTGCACCCCAGGATTCTCTATCCTCAGGCCTGTGCCTGAAGGATCCCCCTCCTCTCCAGGCCTCATGGTCACTGGATCTCCAAAACTGGACTTAGTAGGACCCCAGTTAGAAATAGAAAAAAAATCTGTCTCCTAGACTTTGAAAAGCAAAGGTTTGTTCCTGGGCCAAGATAAATTTAAAAGTTCAAAGAAAAATTGTTAAGATTGTTCTAGAACATCTAAAAACATGGTAGCAGATTCTATAGCTTTTGTGATTGATCATTAAGGAGTTTTGAAACACCTCCTTATATTCCCTGCCCACTCCCTTCCCTTGAGTCAGGAGGGTATCACAGTGTAGGGATTTCAAAAAGCCTTGAGTTTTCTATTAACCCCACTCATCCCAGATCAGACTAGGAGAAGAGAGTTTCACCCTTCCCTACTACCTTCTAATTCACTTTCCCTGATCTGGTGAAAGGAAGGAGGGGGAGGGGAAGCAACTACAGTGGGCCTCACTTGCACAACTTGGGGCAACCCAGAAAGCCTGGAAGTATTACCCAGGTTGGGCACATCCTGCTCACCACCCCACACCCACTCTCAACAGTAATAGGGAGAGAGGAAAGTGATGTCATCAAGGCATTAAGAGTTTTAAAAAGTCAGCCAGCCTCAGAACTTGGGTAAACCCTCTCTTAAAATTGTAGTTTTAACATGTTAATCATGAGATGCCAATTCTCTGTGTAAAGTAACTTGGAAAGACATTCAACAAAATTGAAGTTACCTGGTTGGTACTGGATTTGTTTCAAGTTTCAAATTGGTAAATTTTAGTATCATTTATGTTAAGCACTTTTCCTAATTTGGTTACAGCTAAAACAATTTGGCTATTACTTATGAATATTGTAAGATTCTTCTTTTGTTTTTTTAATATGTTAACTTGCCGAAAAAGTTGTCTGGATTATAGACTTCCCCTAAATAATGAACTAGGTTTGCTAAGAATATGCAGGTATATAGAAATGGTCTCTAAAGATTGGCTTTTACACCAGGACAAATTTAAATCTGAGATGTAAATCATGGAAAATTTATCCCTAAGCTGTGATAAATGAAATGTGCTGTCTGAGGTAAAAGCCCTTGGGACTATAACTGACTTTGAGTTGTCTGATAGGTCATAATAATCCATCCATAATCAATAGTCAATAGTCCTCCATCTTATAGAAATGCCTCAAGCTACTCAGAGATAATATAATACAGATGGAACAACTGCATCAGGAAATGATGAGAGGACAATTTTAACTCTAAAATCGTCCATTGTCTTCTTTGATATTCAACTTGCTACTCCTGGCTCTGGCTATGAGGTAGAATTGATACCACATGATTAGAAAACTGAATTATCTAAATTCTAGGGATGTTTTACCCCTTCATACTTGTTTAAATCTTATACCTGCTTTATTCTTTTATAGCAAATTTCTATAATCAAAGCAAGTGGTCAAGCACAAGGCAAGTGTATGAAATCTTGCTGCTTTGACCTGAATTACAGTCATTCCATACTCCCAATTTAATTTCAATAATTAAATCAGAAACATCTTCAGTTTGGTTTGGGGAAGAGAATTTTAGTTCAGTCAATTTTCTTAGAGGGAAGTAACCTATTTGGTCTAATCATTACTTAAGTATCCTGCCAAGTGTTTTGCTATAATTAGAGTAAAAGTCAGTCTCTGGCAAATTCATTTGTGTAAATATTGAACTCAGGGGTGGAAAACTTCCACCTGCAAAAGTGTTACTTTAAACTTTTGAGAAAGTAACAGTATCAGATAAGTCTTCAAGTCAAATACAAATTATTTTAATAGGGATTTTGCATTTATACTTCTCCCTATAGCTAGGTCCTGTAGACTTTCTTGGCAGATTTGTGTCTTCCAGATTACAGGACATTCACCTACAGTTGATTGCAAACACTGAGTACCAGCCAATATCCTCACATTGTTCCCTGGATGCAGTCATACTCAATGCCAGTCAATCTCTTTTGGGATTCCCTTGAGGCAGGGATAGCTCTATGCCCCTTGCCAAGAGGAAACAGTTTTAGAAGTGAGACCTTTGCCCTTACCCCAAAGGAATCTGGGCCCCATTTGTTTTAGAGGGGAATGATGAACTCCTAAAAGACCCTAGACTTTCCCCAGGTGATCCAAGTCCCTGGTGTTCACCTGGAACACCTGGTCCTCCCCAGTTAATCTTTTAAATTGCTCTTTCATTGTGGTTCTAATTGTCTGCACCTGACCCCACTGGAGATTACCATTCTCTTCCCAGATTACTTGGCCCCTCCTAGATCACATTCAGATCCTTCTGCACAGCCTTCCCTGAATAAAAGGTCAGTCTTGCCTCCATTAAAGTCCTCAAATTCAGTCTGGTCCACTTGTCAATACAATGATCACAAATGTTCAGATTCTTAAAATCAGGCCAATAGCTTGGATTCTTAAAATCTCACTCACCCAACCAGTGTTGCTTGGATTGATTTCATTAGAGGCAGGACTGGTGAAGTTTGCTCTTGAATTGTGCAATTCCCATCACTCCCATCAAGAGGACAATGTCATTAGAATAGGGAAAAGAAATTCTGTGCTTAGAAGAAACAGCATTATAATGAACTACATGTGGAAGATTATAAAATTTTACATATGGGTTTGTAGTGGACAGCTCACGTCCCTACACAGCTCAGTGAAGTGGTAGAAAAAAAAGAGTCACGGGACGTGGTGGGAAAAGATAGACCAATTCCGTTTACTGATTTGAGGGTTAGGGTTTATATAGACAAGGTACCACAAGACTATGTGACATTCTGCTCGGCGCCTGTCCCAGGGATAAAAACAGTCAGGGTGATTAAATCAGTCTTATAAGACTGATTTGATCAGACTGTGAACCTAGGGGCATCTATTTTACATATCCCTTGTTTTCTGTAATTCTCTTGTCTCACAGAGACAACAACATCTGGGGGAGGGGCATGGAGAGCCATTCCAGATGATAATGAGCGCAGTCTCCAAGAACAGTTTCCCCGAAGGTCTATCCTGACCTTGTCAACCACACTCTACCCTGGCCCTCAATATGGGTTCAAAAAAAATGTTCAAAAGTACAGGATTGAGGAGGCACAATTAAATAGTAGTTTGCTAGGGCAAAAAGAAACAGCGACAAAAGTCTGAGGATTTTAGTATATTGAGAACTCAGTTTAATCCCAAATAGTAAAACATACAAGCAAAGAAAGCTGATGTAATCTGAGGATGCATTTAAAAGCATCAGGTCCAGAAATAAAGAGGTGGAGGTTTTGAAGCACACATGGAATTATGTATTCAGTCTTGGACACTTCATTTTAGGAAGGATATTTGTGAACTGGACAGTCAAGAAGAGAATATACAGGATGGTGAATTGTTTCAAATTCAGATGTTCTGAGTATTAGGACGTATTAGTATTATGTCCTAATATTAGGACATATTAGTATTAGGACTCAGTAAGATCAATTTTCAGTTGGACATTTAGCTGTCTTCAACTCTTTGAGATTATATTCTACCACTATGCAGAAGAGTGTTGAAATTTCTTGATCCCACAGCACTGAAAAAGCAATGATAGAAACTGTAAAGAAGCATACTTGGACTTAATGGCAGGAAAAAAGAAACACAAAACATTTCCTGCCAGTTAGTGATTTAAAAGAGTATTGGGCTACCTCAGTGTAGAGGTGATTTTGAGGTGGACATTATTCCTCCCTGGACCCCTAGGTTGAGAGATATCTGTTAGGCTACTGGGCAGGGTTGGATAACTTGCCTAGTAACAGGTTTTTGTTGGGCCCCTGTCAAAACGTTATTCCCCTTTGGGTTGTGAAATATCTGATGAATAGTTAACAGTCATTTTTTGTTTAGTCCATTTGCATGGTAACCACCTGTGCACCCCTAATGTTAGAACCCTCTTTCCAGGCAACTAGCACCCCCCCTTCCTGACAACTACTTTTTGTTGAATGATAACCAGTCTTTGATTGGCTCCCTCTCCTAGCACCTCATCTCTGTTGGGGTCCTTTGCCTAGCAGTACCCTGACAACCCCCTCTGTTTTGGAGGCTCTTGCCTAACAACAAGCCCCCCTCTTGCTCTGTCAGAACTCTGTTTGTTGTGGAAACCGCAAGGCTGTACCAAGTAGTGTCAAAATGCTTAAAATGCACTCACCCACCTCAATTTGGGGCTGTCTCCTCTGGGTCTCTCCATGAGGCGGCTGCCAGCCTGGCTGATAAATGATGCTCTTGAAATTCCTAATTGATTTTGCCTGTGAATTATTCTTCCTCTGTCCATTTCAATTTAAATGGGAAGATCTTTCCCATTCATTTATAGACCTATGTGACCAGCTTAAGTCATATGGAAGCCTAAGTCAGATGAATTTGAGTAACATGAAAGCTGTGATAGGAGGAGTTTGCTTGAAGAGGTGGAAAAGGAAGGATAGAACAGGAAGAGATGGAGCTACAGCAGAGCTGAAAGGAAGTGAGTCATGAGAGCAGTTAGAGCTGGGAAGGATGCAGGAAAGCAGGCAGCTGGATAATGTGAGTGAAAGAGCGCGTTTGTGATTTTGTTGAAGGGATCCTGGTTGTGATTTATTTAACGCAACTAGTTTGTGGGAAATCTAACTGGGGCATGATTCAATGATGGCGTTGTCCTCTGCATAGTAATTGGCATATGAATTATGATGGATTTGGCTTTCAGGTTTCTGAATGAATGCTTTGGTTCTGTTTTCCATGTAGAGAATATCGTATTTTGTGATTCAGAATTGTGTGGCGATATTCATGGCTGCTGTAGGCATCCTTTGAATATCACATTGGTGCTACCCTCAGTAGGCAGTGCTTTACCACCTCATTGGATGTCACCAAGCAAAGGATAGTCACTATTTTCCCTCATTTTTGTTTTATTATCCTAGATAGCTTATAAGATTCCTTCCATTTCTAAAAATCTGTGATTCTCTTTCATCTGTGATGATTGTCTTCATATCAAATTGCGAACTAAAAAAAAAAAGCTCCTTCCTACATTCTCTGTTTGTCTTAGTTCTTTGCTTTTTTAAATAAAACATAACTAAAATGATCAATTCTCATAGACTTTTCTCCCTTTATCTTTATAAGAAAAGAAACAATAATTTAAAAAAGTACACACCACCAACTATATTCCATATGCATAAAATGCATTCCTAATTTTAGATCATGCACTGCTCTTCTTTTAGAGGAATGAGTAAGAGGATTCCTCTACTACTTTTGGAAAAAGCACAATTTACATCTGAGTCATCCAAGAGTATTACTTAAGCCTACTAGCTAATGCTAAATCAACAGTTAACTAGCATGCATATAAAAATTAGGGTGAATTGAAAATTCTAAAATTGAATATCTGAAAATAATCTATACTCTGTTCACATTTCCATGCTATTTTTCCCCCCTGAATGAAAAGGGCTATTTGTTTTTGTTTGTTTTAAATGGATCATTTCTGACATTCTATCCTCTGAAATCTCATTGAAAACTTGGCTGGAATGCAGAGATAGACTGATTTGGCTGACAATGTAACAGTTTCATGTGGATATAAAACTACTTCAGCACATTTGCTAGTCATATGATGAGCATTTGTAATTGATTTGTGAAATCAAACCATGTACATTTAATCCCTATTAAATCAGTTCATTAACTCTCATTTAGAAGGAATATTTATCAACTATTAAGAAACTTTCTGAGTTTTGTGGGATGTATTTATATAGTTTTCAAACTTCCTCTCACTCCTTGGAAGCAATGTTCTAGAGGCGTAAAGAGTCAAACTCTTGTAAAACATCACAAGTTGGGATATGTTGTGGGAATTACTTGGGGAGCTAAGTTTTAGGAGAGAAGTGACTCTTACATGAAGTCACCCAGAAAGGTTGAATCTGATTTGGTAAAGTCTACCCACCGTGGTGGACATTGACATAAACAAGAATTCCAGAGCATGACCAGATCTGAGTAGATTATAATTTGACACATTGGAATATCCACATTGATAAAATCACATACCGACCAAAATATAAATTGATGGAGATCTCTAAATACATATTTGGTGTCAGGAGATCTAGATTTGCATCCCAGCTCTGACACCATATATATGACAGTGAGCAAGCCATTTACATATTTGTATTCAGTATCCTCATATGGGTATAACACTCTATCTTGTCCTACTTTACAAATATCTACTCATGTTAAACACTCTTCTATTATCCCCCATCGCAATTCCTCATCCTCCTCTCTAGAAATCCTTCCCTTACCATCTCCCCTCTGTCTTTGTCTTTTCTTTCTGAATTTAGAAGATGTTTATACCATGAGTTTAACCATTCCTGATAAAAGTAGGATTCCAGAACTACCAGCCTCCCTCCCTCGTCCAATTCCTCTGTGTCAGTTCTCTCTCAAACTTCATTTGTATAAAATAATTACTCTTTTTATCTGTTCCTAAATGTTTTTACTTTGTAAAATCATATCATACTCAGATCTACCCCAGCCTTTCTTACAAATTAATCCAATTACTAATAAGATTCTTAAACACGCATTTTGTAGTTCCTCATAAAAAGGTACGCAATCTGACCTTAAAGAGTCCTTTATGTATTTGCCTTTGATATATCAAATCTTCTAAGTTCAAGGTATTTTTTAAATAAAATCCTGAAAGTCTGAAACTTCATTAAGTATCCATTTAAAAAAAAATACCAGATTATGCTCAGCTTTGCTGCGTATGATGCTTTTTGCTGCAATCCCAAGTTCTTTTGCTCTTCTATAGATAGTGTTACAAGACCTGTGGTCTTTTAGAGTCGCTGCTGCCAGGTCTTGTGTGGCTCTGATTGTGGTAATACCATATTTAATTGCTTTTTCTTGTTAATTGCTTTCTTCTTGAGCTGGGGTTTCAGAATTTGACTATCAAAGTTTTGTAAGTTTTCCTTGTAGAATCTCTTTGAGATGGTGTTTGATGGAAAATTTTATTTTTTCTTTCCCTTCTTATTCTAATACTTCAAGTAATTTTTCTTTGATTATTTGTTATATTATTGTTACAACATTCTTTCTTTTTTTAATCATAGCTTTTAGATAGTTCAATTATTCTTATGTTTTCTCTTCTTGATCTGGTCTATGGATCAGTTGTTTTTCTTATAAGATATGTCATTCTTTTTTTTTCATTCTTTATATTTTGCTTTATTATTTTTTGTTCTAACTTCACTAACTTGCCCTTGACCAATTCTAATTTTCCAGTAGTCATTTACTTCCTTAAGGTTCTTGATCTTTTCTAATTCATTGACTTTGTTTTCATAATCTCTTTGTTTTCTTGGGTTGTTCTAATTTTAAATTTTTCCTCTACATATCATTTGATTTTTAAAGTCTTTTTAAAGTTCCTCTATGAATTCTTTTTCAACAAGGGACCATTTGAGGTTACTCTTTTGGGTATAAGAGGGTTTCTTTACTTCAGTATTCTTTTCTGAAAATGAATCCCAGTCTTCTGTATTTCATAGTAACTTTCTGTGGTTAGATGCTTTCTCCTTTGCCTGCTCATTTTTTTTTAATTTGTAGCAGTATTTTTATTTATCTATCTATCTATCTATCTATCTATCTATCTATCTATCTATCTATCTATCTATCTACCTACCTATCTATCTATCTATTTATTTATTTATCCATTCATTCATTCATTCATTCATTCATTTATTTATTTATTTATGTATGTATGTATGTATGTATGTATGTATGTATGTATGTATGTATGTATGTAAGCACCTCTACTCCTGGATATGGGGAATGGTGTCTCTGATCTCAGATTCTCCTTCAGTTCTCCCCTCTAACTTGGAACCAAAACCAAAAATTCAGTCCTCCCGTAAGTGCCCACAGTCAACAGTGTCCTGCCCTAGTGCTTCTGAACTCATGGTAGATTTACTGGCTCCTTCTTTCTCTCTCAGGTCTACCTCTCAACAGCACCACAGTGTCTAGAGTTCCTTGTCAGCATAGATGTCATAAATATTCCCTGACTCAGATGCCCAACACTCCTCATTGTTTAATAGATGAAAATTCCTGTGGCTGGGGCTGAGGTCTCCTCTCAACCCAGCTAATCCCAAGACTTGAAGCTTGTGGTTTCAATGGAATCATTCTAGATGTGTTTACACTTCACAGCGGCCAAATCTCAGTCCTGGGATTTTTCTTCTCATCTTCTTCCATGTCCCCAAAGGACCACTGTTTTTCCCCAACTTGTGTTTATTTTTAGTATTCTATTTTTGTTGAGGGAATCTGGAGAGCTTGGAATTTTATGACCTATTCCACCATCTTCGAAAAATCGTCTTCCCCACCTTACTTTGTGATTTTGAACTTTATGCTAAACTCAATCTCTCTTCCCCAGTTGCAGTGAAGGATGGAGAGGGTCCTTTCCCAAGATTAAAACTTTTTCTTAGTTCTGTTTTTAGAATTAGTTCTAGGTGTTTAGATGTTTTCAGTATTTCCAAGTTAGTGTAATCTGAGAGGAGTGTGATCATGCTTGGTAAGAGCCTCCGATCTCCCGAAATTATAATTAAAACTGCTCCTCAGAGTTTTTGCTCCCAGGGGACCAGAAGTGATACTGGTCCTTAGGATCTATTGAAACGAGAAGTAATATTTTTTATTCAAGTTCCCTGTTCCATTGGCATCAGAAAAGATAATTCTACTCTAGGTCCCTGATTCCTCATTACCTAAAGCCATACTACTCCTCCTTACTGCTGCTTACGTCTTCACTGAAAATGTTCCTGTGCCCCCTTGAACTCTTACCCTCAAGTGGGTATTGGTAATAGAGTTGCCAAATAATATCTGTTCATGAATCTAATATCACCAGAGGGTTCCCTTGAAATCTCTTTCTGATAACTTCCCAAGGCCCTTTACCACCTCTGGCTTCAGAGACCCCCAAAATCTTATTGATTCTCTCACCACCTTATAGTTTCACCAATGATGTTGGATGCAGGTGAGTTCTGGGTCATCCTCCATCCTTGTGACACAGAAATCTCTGATCTAATTTGCCTTGGACTGTAGCAATGTTTCACCCTGAATTTTTGTTGGTTTTGCCATTCCAGATTTAAATTTGAGCAATAATTTTGAAATTGTTTGGGAATATTGGGAGAGCTTGGCTGAGTACTTCCTCTACTCTGCCAATTTGTCTCTGCCCATGAAAATTTCAGTGTTAAATTGCTTTAATACTTCAAGCTCATCTGAGACTAGAACAGATGGTTTCTAAAATAATGCATGAGTATGCATGTATGTATGTAAGAGAACGAGAGAGATTATACATGTATATACACACATATATACACATATATACACATGTACATGTGTTTATGCATATATGTATGTGTATATGTGTGCGGTGCATATACATGTGTATGTATTTATGCATGTGTATATGTACATATATGTGTTTATGCAATTAGATATATGTATGTATGTGTATATGTATGTATGCACATGCGTACATATACATGTATATGCATACATATATGCCATACATTTATATGCATGTATAGATAGATATAGATATCTATCTATCCATATATATATGAGAGATGGAGAAACAAAAAGAAAAAGACTGAGACCCTTCCTCCTCCTGCCTCCGCCTGCTACAGAGGATCAATGCTGCCACACAAGCACAAAGTAAAGAAAGTTTCATTTCTTATAAAAAATGTTCAGGGAGAGTTTTCTTTCATCATTTTATCAACTCTTTCCTATGACCAAACTTGATCATTTTAATTAATACACTTTCAATTTATCACTGCTTCCTTTTGTATCATTATTGCTCATTTGCATTTTTCAAGATTTCATAAACTTCAACTCTATATCAGTTCAAGTAATTCTTTTCATGGTTCTCTAAATTGTTCATATCTGCTCTCATGTAATTGCAGGCATTCTATTCATACACTAAAATATGCTTAGACGTTTCTTATGAGCCTGACACCAAACTTGTTTTGAGTATTTTGTTACCACAAGACGCAAGAAGTGATGCAATGAAAATTTTAGTAAAAGTGAAATAGTTATATCTATTTTTGACCTTGACTTCCTATGTGATTAGCATGGGCATATGTGGGTCATATATGATGGAGGTTTTATTCACTTTTTAAATAAAATTTCAAAACCTTTCCAGAAAGATGAAAAGAGTTTGCACCTCTATCAACAGTGCATTAGTAAAATTATCTTTCCACTTTCCTTCTAATATAGACAATTTCTAACTTCTATCATCTTTACCAGACTGCTAAGAGTGAAATATTTGCATTTATCTTTATTTGGACCAATCTTTCATATGATTGTTAATAGTTTTTAATCCTTTTAAACAATTGTTCAATTTTAAAAATCCACTTAATCACAATAAAAGGATGCTTGACCATATGAAGTTATGAAAATTAGCCATATATCTTGAATATAAAACTTGCAGCAGAGTTAGGTAATGTGAAACTTTCTGTCCCCACAGTTTCCTTTCCTATCTTAATAGAATTAATTTTATTTGGAAAAAGGATTTTAAATTTCATATATCTGAAATTATCTATTTTATCTTGTGTGATTTTTTAAAAGTCCTTATTTTGTTAAAAATCTCTCCTGAGCTTCACTTTCATACTTTTGCCATCTGCTCTAGAATGATTTGACCTTTTCTATTTAATTCAAACATCATTTGGTATTTATTATGTCATATTATGCAAAGTTGCTTTCCAATTCTTTCCATAGTTCTTGTCACATAAGGATAATTTCCACAAAAGTTTATGTTCCTAGGTTTACTGAACACTAGGTTATGAAGTCTAATTGTTTCTGAATATAGCATTCTCTTTAGTTAACTTACTTTTTTCTATTTTTAACTAGGGCTGAATAATTTTGGTGATCACTATTCTATACTATATGTCTGGAAATGTAATTCACTATATAATATTATTAAATTATTGTTATTATTATCATTACTTGCCCTAGGATTATAGTCCTTTAATTCCTACAAATGAATTATACTTTTGCTTTTCTCAGATCAGTAAAGCCACCCCTTGGCTATGTAATTCATATAGCACTAAATATGACATATAATTAGCCTAATTTTGTCATAGTGACATGACTCACCTGTGAGCAATAGCTAGCTTCCAATTATTTAATTCTTTCTTTATTTTCCTAAAGATTAGTTTATAATTATGTTTATGATTTTCTTGAATATCTTTTGGTAGGATGAATCCTACATATTTTATTAATGTGCTGATTATTTTGTGCAAAATACTCTATTTCAACTAAATGATGTTATTTTTATATAAAACATCAGCAATTTTTGTGGATTTAGTTTTTGGCTGCTTCTTTACTGAAACTAGTCATTGTCTTGATTCATTGCTTTACTGCTTCTCTGGGGTTTTCTAAGTAAATACCAAGTGATCACTAGATAAGGGAAATTTTGTCTCCTCTTTTCCATTGTTTATGTTCCAATTATCCGTCTTTTCTATTGCAATTTCTAGAATTTAAAGACTCATATCAAAAAACTTCAGGGAGAAGGGGACATCCTTATCCTTATGGCTATTAATATTGCAAAGAAAAATAGTGTTTCACCATTTCAGAAAATACTAGCTTTTTGTTTGGCATACATAATGTCTACCATGTTAATGAATGGCTCTTCTATACTGATTCTATGTAAGTGTTTTTTTTTTAATTTTATTTTTATATAACTATTGTACTTTGTCAAGTTTTTACTGAATCTATATATGTGATTCTATATTATGAGTTGCTTTTGTTTTTAATATTATTGAGTTAACTATTCCTAATTATGAAATTGTTGAATCACTAGTATAAAACCAAATGAAATATTGTGAATATTTTTAATATAGTGAGATGATATTTTTATTCTTATTTAAAATTGTTTCCATCAATATTTACTGGCACAATGGAAAGAGAGAAAAAGCTTTAGGGGTGGACCTAGACTCATAAATCACCTGTGACACTTACTACTTATGAAACCTTGGCAAAGTCATTTAACCTCCCTGAACTTCAGTTTGTTTGTTTTGTTTTGTTTTGTTTTTTAATTCGTAATATAAAATTGTTAGACCAGGTAACCTCTGGTTACCTTTCAGTTCTATGGTCTTGTCATTAATGATAAGCGTTCCATCTAGGCACAACGTGATAAGAGTCTAGAACTGGGTAGCAGAAGTGTCAGAGGAGACAAAGGAGCATGTAAAAGAGATGTTAAGAAAGATTAGATTGCACTTGATTATGTGTAAATGCATAACTGCATTACTTCCTAGAGTTATTTTCTTAAGTATACTGCCACTACCTGATAGATTTCATCAATGAATTAACTGGTTAGCTCCCAACCATAACATGTCACTTTTGAGCATTCCATGATAACCCCACCCTAACTTTTAAAAAAAGGCAATTAGTGAAATAAATTTAAACAAACTGTGTATACCTGTACAACTATATAGATATTAAATGCTGAACAGACTGTGTCATATTACATATTTTTTTTTTACAAATATAAATGTGGCAGATAAGTAGAATGTTTGCACAGTTCAGAGCAGGAAGTAAGTCTGAGAAGGAAATAGAACCGAACCATGCAAACAATTCCTGCATACCTTTTTATTTTCTTATTTATCATATTTATTTTTGTGAAAAAAATATTTACTTTGGTTATTAAAATTCACAGGAAGAGATCCAAAACATCATGTATATAATTAATCTCAACTCTAAGTCCAACTAAAGAAAAAAAAGGGAGTTATTTCTTAAATAAAAAGAGAGGAAGAAGTGTGTCATTGATCTCTAAGTGCAAAATTCAATTTCTTATGAAGCCAGAAACATCAGCTTTATCACAGTGTCACACAGTTGTATTTTGCATGAACATCTAAGTTAAATTCCTTACAAATTATCTAAACACTGCCCCACCCCCCATCCACCAACATTACTATTATCTTGTCCAGATGGAATTTCAAAAAGTTTGCCCTAACTCAACCAGACATTGGGAAAGTCACCATCTGAATCAGATGAAAAATAGGAAAAAAAAAAACGATTTACTGATATTATAAGATGAAATTTTGTGTTTGCAAAACTATCGATTATTGAAACATTTTTGCTCTAAAATAGGAACAATTCTTAAAATGAAAAAAATCTCTATACAAGTCTATTTAAAAGAGTATTATGTGTCTCATATAATAATCTGAGTTAACATATACATGGAAATCAGCTATTTTTGGACCAATAGGAGAATGGACTACAGGTCTTCCTAAAATTTAGTGGAAGTTAAGGAAAATCAGAGTGCAGTACTGATGCATGAAACCAATAATAAATCAAAAGAACTTGTCCTGAATTAGGATCAGTTTAGAATAACAAGAAGGGAGCAGCACTGATGAAGGAGGGATAGTAAACATGCAGATTTTAAGAGCACAGCTATCAGACTCAAGTTTGCTAAGTCAAGGTCAGGAACACCAGAAGTCATCCAGGAGCAGTGGAGGAAGCACCAGAGTTTATTTCCACATACTCGCATGAATTAAGACAGAGAAGCATAGCCCTAAATGAGGGGGTGACTTGAGGGCCTTAAACCTTCTACTCTAGCATCTTCTCTTCCATCTACGTTTGTCAGTAGTTAATTTCTTCATGTTCAGCCCATGTATTTCACTTTGACAGAGCCATGACTGAAAATTTTGTTACCCAAGGTACACTTATTTTGGAGGGGAGCGCAGAGGTAATGCTGCCCTAGTTTAGCCCAGTAACGTCAGGGAACAGGATTGTTTATTCCATGTAAAGTCAGGTCCAAAATTCTACAGCATGCTCAGTGACTCACCAGACATCTGAACTCCTTGAGAATGATTGGGTCCAGGGAGAGGAGTAAGGCTCTCGGGTAGTGAGAAAAAAACATACATGTAGAGATAGAGAGAATATATACACATATAATACATATATACATACATATATGTGTGTGTGTATGTGTGTATCTATCATCTCTATCATCTCTATTATCCATCTATCATCCATCTACCATCCATCTATCACCATCTATCATCCATCTATCACCATCTCTATCATCTATCTATCGATCTATCATTATCTATCTACCTATCTACCTACCTACCTACCTACCTGTCTACCTACCTACCTACCTATCTCTCTGTCTGACGTAGGATCATTGTGGGAAGTGTGCCTCATCACTACTGATGCCCTGGAGCAAAACCAAAATCTTACCTTAGGTGTTGTTCTCCAAATAATCCTGGAAAAATTAAATTATACCAATGTATGAAGCATGGAAACAAATATTTCTTCTACTCTACCATAAAACAAATTGAAATGGAACCAAGTTAAGATTGCATGATTCATGATAAAATTTTTATTTCCTGGACTCTCTAACCTTTTAGTTCCCTTAGTGTTTTGAGATCTTATGATTTGTATCCATCAGCTATTGATCTGTGGATCATCCTGGCCCACGGAAGTACAAGAAAGTCAAAAGAAAAGAACAACATATTAAAAGAAGGTTAATTAATTTCAGATTCATAAGGTTCTTCTTTAGAAAAGTCTTGAAACTTTTAGATGAATAGAGACAGTTCCAAGGTTTAAAACAAGTGGTTAATTTTCAGAGGTGACAGTTCAAAAAACTCTGTTATATAAGGTGATTGTCCACATACAGTTATTCCCCCTTAAAAACAATTATCTTCACTTTCGCTATTATTTACTGCCATTGCAGTGAAGTATGCATTTTCTTATTCCCAAAGTGGATGATCTCCAGGTGCATTAGTACCTTGTATGTAAGTATATGATTAATTTTTGAGGTTAACACCCACCTGCACAGGATTGCAGGAATATAAATTATTAGCTGTTTAAACAGCTTTAAAAACTGTTCCTTAGTCACTGCTTCCTATTTCTCTGACACACTGTAATTAGGAATAATACACCTCTATTTTCTCTCTGGATGCCATCAAAATCTCCCTGATAATAAATGAATTGAATTTCAGCTAAGAGAACATCAGGTGCAACTGATGGACAGTCCAAATAGAGCTACCGAAAATGAATGTGCTTGCAGCGTTAGGTAGTCTTTAATCTTTGTGATACAAATTAGGTTTGTTATTCAAGGAAAGCACTATAATATATTACTTTAAGCAGGTAGAAAAATGGGAATTAGTTTTAAAAGCCTATTTTTTCAAAGAATTATTCCTGAAGGTCATATCTATGGAGGGAGCTATTCCTCATGCTAAGATCAGAATATTTCTCACCTGTAGTTTTTATCTCTTACAAACTGTTCCAATGTACTAAACCTCCCTACATGTGAAATTTTATTTTCTTACCCTTTTGCGAAAACAAGGAAGTGGGATGTTTATCATTGTACAACACAAATTCACAAATAAAAAGTCATGAAAGTCATGAAAAATAGCATTTATCTTTAGCTCTGTAACCTATGATAGCTCATATTTACATATCACTGTAATATTTATAAAGCAATTTCTTCACAATAATCCTGTGAAGTAGACAATGCCAATATTATTCTCTCTATTTTACAGATGAGGAAGCTGAGGCTTAGGTAACTTTTGCTAACTTTTCCATGAACAGATTTGTAATTATCAGAGCAAGGATTCAAACTCAGGTGATCATTCGGTGTCATAGGATTTATGTCATAAAGATATAAGTAGTTATATAGACAACTCATAACCCCCAAAGCATCTCTGACACACTTGACAAGTAATCACCCATTATCAGCATAAAGGCTTCTAATCTCCCACCATAGCCCATTCCAGTTATGGATAGCTCTGATTTTTAAAAAGTTTTCTTTTTTTTAAAAACTAGAATTAAACATATACATATGTGTATACACATTCCCACACATATACATATGCATATACATATGTACACACACAGGTGTATATGCATACACATATGGACCTTAATGCGTATGTTTATGCACATACATATACACACATGCATATATACTTACACACACATATGTTTGCAATATTTGTCCTTTTCCCTACATTCTTTACAAGTCAGTTTGTGATTAAGTTAAAATGAACAAATTCATTCAATTTTTTATAATTCAAAATAATTAGGATAGAATTTGTGTATTGCTCAAAATAACAAAATAAAGTTCACTCTTTTCTTTGGCTTTGGAATTTACTATTTTACATTTAGTCAGTAGGTGTGAGATTCTAATTATATTTTATTATTTTCTTTAAGTCATTGAGCATTCACTGAGGGCCCGCTGATGTGTGTTTAGGAAGCTAACTCCCAAGTGTATTAGGTGATGAGGAAAACAACTTAGTACTATAGATTATTTTTTTCTATGCATAGTTTCCAAAAGGAATAGCTCACATTCATAGTAAACTATAACTGGTATCATTTAAAGATCACCAGACTTGGATCCAGAAGACTTGTAGTCAAAACCTGAATCTCCCTTCATAAAATGCAACCTCAGGGAAGTCACAATCTTCTTTCTACTGTTTCAAAAAAATAAAAGTTTGGACTTGATCATTTCTAAGCTTACCCACTACATCAAAATCTTATGATGCCAGATAGTTGAAAAGCTATTGTACAAAATCGCTTGCTGAAAATGATATTATTGTGCACTAAGATAATTGTTATTTTCCCCAGTTACACATAACACTTTTCAACATTCCTTTTTAAAACTTTGAGTACAATTTCTCTCCCTTCCTCTCATCCCATTCCCCCAGCCCATTGAGAAGACAAGCAGTTTGATATGTTACATATGTGTAATCATGCAAAACATATCCAAAGGAGTCATGCTGTAGAAGAAAATATAGACAAAAAAAGACAAAAATAAAGTACAAAAAAAGCATATTTCAAACCGTATTCAGATACCATCACTGCTTTCTCTGGGGATAGTTACCATTTCTTATCACAAATCCTTCAGAATTGCTTTGGAGCATTGTATTGCTGAGAATAGATATCATTTACAACTTTGCATCTTACAACTTTGCAGTAGCTTTGTACATGGTACATTTCACATTGCATCAGTTCATGCAACATTTTCAAAATTTTTCTAAGAGCATTCTGATCATCATTTCTTAAAGCATAATAGTATTCCATCATAATCACATATCACATCTTGTTTAGCTATTTGTCACTTAATGGATATCCCCTCAATTTCTAACTCTTGGCCCCCAAAATGAACTGCTATAAATATTTTCATACATATAGATGATTCTCCTTTTTTAAAAATCTCTTGAGATACAGACCTAGTAGTGGTATTGCTAGGTCAAATGGTATGTATGATTTTATAGTCCATTGGTCATAGCTCAAAATTGCTCTGCGGAATGGCAGAATCAGTTCAAAACTACACCAACAGTACATTAATGTCTCATTTTTCTCACATTCCCTCCAACATTTATAATTTTCTTTTTTTTTTCCTATTAGCCAATTTAACAGGTATGAGGTAGTCAGGCAGAATTGTTTAAATTTTCATTTTTCCAATCAATATTGGTCTGTGTGTATACACACATGCATATACGTACACATATGTGTATATATAAATATATATATACATACACATACACACATTTTATATATATATATGTTTCATTTGACTAAAGATAGATTTCATTACTTTATTCTGAAAATTGATCTCATCTTTTGATCATTTTTCAATTGGGAAATGGCTCTTATTTTCATAAATTTGACTCAGTTCTTTATATGTTTGAGAAATGACACATTTATCAGAGAAAGTTGCTTCAAAATTTTTTTCACACTTACTATCACTAGTTGTATTTCCCTCCACTCTATCCCCACCTCACCCCATTTATTCTCTTCTCTATCTCCTTTCACCCTGTCCATCCTCAAAAATATTTTGCTTGTAAATACCCCTTCCCCAAGTCTGTTCTCCCTTCTATCACCCCCTTCCCTTAACCCTTTCCTCTCCTATTTTCCTATAGGGTAAGATAGATTTTTGTACTGATTTGAGTGTGTATGTTATTCCACTTTTGAGCCAATTCTGATGAGATTAACGTTCATGTACTTTCCCTCACCTCCCACCCTTCCTCTCCACTGTAAAAGATTTTCCTTGCCTCTTTCATGAAAGATCATTTACCCCATTCTGCCTCTCCCTTTTTCTCCCAGTATATTCCTCACTCATCCCTTATTTTTTATATATCATCCCTTCAGTTTCAACTATCACTGTGCCCTCTGTCTACATATACTTCTTCTAACTACCCAAATAGTGATAAAGGTATTATAAGTTATCATCTTGCCATATAGGAAGGTAAAGAGCTTAACCTTATTAAGTTCTTTATAATTTCCCTTTACTGTTTACCTTTGTGTTCTTCTCTTGAGTCTTGTTTTTAAAAGTCAGATTTTCCATTCAACTCTGATGTTTTCATCAAGAATGCTTGAATGTCCTCTATCTCATTGAACATCCATTTTTTTCCCCTGAAGGAAAATACTCACTTTTCCTGGGTAGGTGGTTATTGGTTGTAATCCTAGTTTCTTCACTCTCAGGAATATCATATTCCAAACCCTCTTATCCTTTAACATAGAAGCTGCTAAAATTTGTGTTATCTTGAATGTGTCACCATGAAATTTGAATTGTTTCTCTCTGGCCGCTTGCAATATTTGCTCCTTGACCTGGGAACTCTGGAACTTGGCTATAATACTCCTGGGAGTTTTCATTTTGGGATCGCTTTCAGGAGGCAAAGGATGGATTTTTTCAATTTCCATTTTACCCTCTGGTTCTAGAATTTTGGGACAGTTTTCCTAGATAATTTCTTGAAGGAAGATGTCTAGACTTTTTTCCTTTCTTCCTTCCTTTTTTTTTATTGATCATGATTTTCAGGTAGTCCAATACTCTTTCAAATTTTCTATCCTGCATCAATTTTCCAGGTCAGTTTTTTTTTTTTTTCAATGAGATATTTCACACTGTCATCTGTATTTTTTCCGGCTTTGGTTTTGTTTTGTTGTTTCTTGATTTCCCATAACATCATTAGCTTCCATATGCTCCATTGTAATTTTCAAAGAATTATTTTCTTCAGTGATACTTTGGACCTCCTTTTTTTTTTTTTTTTTAACCAATTCCACTCTTTAAGACATACTTCTCTTCCATGGCTTTTTGGATGTCTTTTACCATTTGGCCTCGTTTGCTTTTTAAGGAATTATTTTCATCTGTGTGTGTGTGTATGTGTGTGTGTGTCTCCTTTACCAAACTGCTGACTCCTTTTTCGTGATTTTGTTATATCTCTCCCATTTCTCTTCACAGTTTTCTCTACCTCCTCTTATTTGATTCTCAAAATTCTTTTTGAGGTCTTCAATGGCCAGAGACCAGTTAATATTTTTCTTAGAGGCTTTGTATGTAGGAGTTTTCACTTTTTTGTCATCTTTTAAGTGGATGTTTTGATCTTCCTTGTCACCATTATAACAGAGTTGTTTTTTGTTTTTTGTTTTTTCTGTTGTTTGCTCATTTTCCTAGCCTAATGCTTGACTTTCAACTCTTTGTTAAAGTAGAATTCCGCTTCTAGGGGTTTTGTACAGGCATCTTGAGACATACTTCTATGGCACTGTAAGTTTTCAGTTCTTCTACTATGGTATGATTTAAGGAGAGGTATTTACTACTCCCCTGGCCTGTGCCCTGTCTATGACTGATCACAAGCAATCTTGTTTGCCCTGAAACTGTGAAGAGGGCCTCTCCCTCCACTGTGGCTGTAAACACTGCTAGGCTAGTGCTCTTTCTAGCCCTGGGACTGCCAGCCAGGACTATGACCTGCATCCATGCATGGACAAAGCAATAGAGTCCTTCCTCAGTGCTAGCAAAAAGACCCTCATAATCTCCTTCTGGTCATTTGTTCCATCCCCTTACTGTCTGTGGATTGAAAGCTCTGGAAGTAGCCACTGCCACTGCCACTGCTGCTGCTAATTCATTCACTCCCTTAACCTGTTTCCGGTTTCCTGGGGCTGGTTCTGTGCTGATACATCCAGCACTGAACTGTGCTCCTCTCTCACCCAGGTGCAAAAGACCCTTCCTGCTGACTTTCTATGCTGCCTTTCATTTATATGGGCTCAAGGTCTGGAAACTGACACTGCTGCCCTTTATTCAGTTTCCCTGAGGTTTGCTCTGGGTTTGATGTGGCCCAGACTGCACTGGTGCACTGCACTGGACTGAGTTCCTCTCTCACTCTGGTGCAATAGACCTTTCCTGCTAACCTTCCAAGATGTCATTGGCTGGCAATTTGTTTGATTCTGTCTTTTGTGGGGATCCTGCTGCTCTAGCATTTGTTTACGTTAATTTTTGAAGGTATTTGGAGGGTTTTGGGGTAGAGCTCAGATGAATCCTTGCCTTTACTTTGTAATCTTCGCTTTGTCCCTGTCACTGAAAAAGAATAACTTTAAAAGCTATCCACAACTGACATAATTATTTAAGCAATTCTTGCTTATTATCATCAGCCTACTATGGGAAGAGCTAGAAAACTACCCTTTTTTGGCATTATTTACAGCAGATATGGAGAGGTGCTTTAGTTTAGATATATCCCTTCAAAAGTTATAAAAATTTTGTTCTTTTGTTCTCTAATTAATGTACCATGAATGCAAATATGCATGTGGGCACATACACATATGTGCACACAATTAAAAATAGTAACATGAAATAAGAAACTTTTGGAACGGACTAGAGTCAAAGTAAATAATTTGATTTTGGACCATTATGTAAAAAAGTTTCAATATTAGTTACCTGCCTCCATGCTTACAGTTACTTGAGATCTGGGTTTTGCATCATGGGCATTAAATTGTTAAGATAGTAGAATATTGAGTATCAGCAGATGTTCATGCCTAACAGTGACGCTACAGCTTCTCTGTTTGTAGAAATAATAGCTCAATTTTTCTTTGTTTGCCCTTTATAATGAGTGGGGTCTTGCTTTCACCTTTAACTCTTCATTCTTACATCCACAGCACCTACCTTCTTATACCTACAGGACTTACCATGCATGACTAACTTACAAGTCAATAATATACCATAAGTTGAAGACAGGAAAATAACTGCTGCAGTCTGTGGTCAGCATAGAAATGGAGCATGAGTTAATATTTTTTGGTTACCAATGAATCTATGATAAAACCAAAGGTACAGTAAATAGTATTGATAATATCATGTTGGAAAGTATATGCTAATTTCATTATTCTTATACTTTATAGTTTTTCCTATGTGCACAAAGGCTTGTAAAACATCATGCTAACTTACTTACCATTGTCAAAACTATGGGCAGTCCAAATGGAGAGATTCCCTCTACTTGATGACACCCTGCAGCTTCTCCTGTTTTTGAAGTCATTGTGCTAAATGCAACAAGTATTACAGTACTTCTGAATGAGAGCCATGCCACTCAAAAACCTATCTACGCAGAAAAATAAAATATGGATGAAGAAAATCTGTTGTCCAGACTAAGATAGTCATTTGGGTGATCAGACAATAGAATTGGCATATCAGTGCTTATATCTTATTTTAATAGATGCTGTGGACAAATGATGAAGTAGGTCATAAATGAACAGGAGGGAGAGAGTGGGTTGGATTTCATTTGTGAAATCCTGCTGTGTTTTCAATGTCCCTAAGTTTCTTCCTGAAACAGTCATTTTTTTTTTACATTCATGTACTTTTTTTCCCAATGATGTTATAAAGCTCTGCATTATAGAATACAATAGTCTCCAAATAATTTCAGTCATGTCACCCCAAGATCAATGGACTCATGATGAGTATGAGTAGGCTATAAGATACTGCCACAAAGAATCGCTTAGGACAGATACTATGAAGCATATACATAGAAAGCTGTGTTATGGGAAAAGGAAGTCAAACATCCATGTGGTGAGAGCAAGATACAATAAAATGGGAAGAACTTGCTCTCCACTGCTCTCCATGCAACACCAAGCTATTTCGAGAAAGAGGACAGAATGTTGAGTGCGTTCTCTGTGAAAATTGTACAGGAGAATGTGGCCAGCATTCACGTAGGAAGAGAAGACATGGATGCTTTGCCATTTGTACCACTGAGGATATTTGTTGCATTGATGAGATTATAGATCAATTGAAGCAATTAAAATGTTCTTCAGAGGCTAATTTTTAATTAAAATTCATATGAACTTGTTGGAATTTTGTTTTATAGTCTACAGGGGCAAAGTGGAATAACAAGTAAGCATCTAGATAACGTAAATAAGAAATATGAATACTGTTGCTGATGGAGTAGTAAACAGCTGATATATATATATGCATATATGTTTGTGTATTTATATATGTATATATGTGTGTATATATATATATGTATATATGTATGTATTGGGAATTTTTAAATTTTATTTCTAATTTATTAAATAAAGCTAGCATTTCCATATCATAGTACAATAAAATAGATGATTGTACATGAAACTGCCTATCTACTATGCACAACCTACTATTCCTTTCAAATATATGACACAATTAACATGTAAATTTATTTTTCTTCCCTCTCCCTACCCTAAAGATGGCTACTCCTTACCTTTAAGTTTTTTTTTTTTTTTTACTACTATTTACTACTAAAAAATGTTTACTACTCTATCAAGTTAATTGGCTAATGTTCAGATTGGTCATACTTTCTGGATTTAATATCCATTTTGGGCATTTCCTACATGTTTCCAAGAATTGTTGGGGGGAAAATAAAGCAGCAATTATATTATTTATTTGATTATATGAAGACAACTACTTATGTGACTGAATTTTCAGTTTCCAACATGTAGATACAAGTTAACTACCATACCACCAAGTTTGCATGGTATCTTAGAAAAACTTTATTTTGGGAATCTGAAGACAAGGTTTCTATTTACCAATTTCTATTAATTGACTTTGTGGCTACGGGCACTTCAAATCATAAGACATTTATTAAATTTCTGCTGAATGCAGGGTACTATCATCATTGCTGCAAGGAGACATAAACTCAATCTGCAAATCTAGAAATGGAATATTAGAGCTCAGTTTCCTTAGTTATAAAACGACAGGTCTAGGTTAAATCATTTCGAAAGTTTCTTCCTGATGACATTTCATGTATTTCATTTGTAATATCACTATATTTCATCACAACTCATCAATTCAAAGTACCTTTAAGTTCTTTTGAAAATTGCTAATTTAATATTTCAAATTATTTGTGTTTTTATTTGTGTGTATGAATGGGATCTACCCATGTAGATCTAAACTTTCCATGGTTTAACTGATATTTTCTTTAAATGCTGTGGCCAAATCACACAATATCATTTGGTCATTTACCTCTCCACATTTGACTATATCAACCCTTAGATGACAGATATTCAATCTATCCCTGGACCCATTCTTGAGAACTTTCCAGTTTGGTAAAAGTTATCACGTAAGAGTTATCATCTTAGATGCATAGCCTTTCAGAACTCAGGATTATCTACACCTCATGATGAAGCATCGTGGAAATTCTAAATAATATGAAGTGGAAGAAGAATTTTATGAGCCGCAATTAAGATGGAAAAATCCCATGATCCTCAGGCTACAATGACAAAGCAGGTGATAGGATCTCTTCTTTAATGTCTTTTCCACTGATTGAAAAAACACAATAGTTTCTGATTTGATAGCAAGAATTTCCACAGGGGTTATTTACTAGAATTAACATTTGGGGTTCTATGCTAGAAGGATTGTTACTCCCAAGTACCTTGGGTATAGGGTCCTGAGAAGTTCTCATTTAGGGTCTGAGGGGAGATGGTAATCAAAGACATGGTGATCACGTGACTTATCTGGCATACACAGCCTCCTATAAATTCTTCCTAATACTTTACTGCTTTTTATATGGTGTAGAGAGCATAGATTATGTTGGTTACCAACCAAATGAAAAGTATACTTGAATAAAGAAATTACTGATTTTTTAGAAATGAGCCAAATTTTCCCAGCTATAACCATACTGGAAAATAGAACTTCCATCTTTGGAAGCCACAATAAAATGAGACAATGCTGAAATTTTCAGTATTTGTCCCACTATGCTCTAAAGTTCAGTCATTCTTCTATGAGGAAAGAGAAACTTCTATTTTAAGCAAGAAACTTTCTGTAGAAATGACTCAAGGATACCTTCCTGAGACTCGATACAGAAACACTTCCTTGGAATTTCTAAGACATATCAAAAAGGACAAATAGTGGCACCAAAAGCTACCCCTGAAGATGCCAAATAGTTTCTTAACTTTTGTAAAACTTATAAAAATTGGTCTTATTTCCTTGGTCCCAGATGTTCCCCTCCTCCACCCCTTTCCACAGCTTTTAAGCTTTTTCATACTTTACTGTTTAGTAGCAAGGGAGGTAGAAAATGAATCTAAAAATTTCCTCAAATTGAATGAAGTTCTTATGGGAAAAAAGTACTCTGGTTGAAAAATATGGAATTACACTTTACTTACAGTAAGAGACTCTGATTTTAAAGAAATATATTTTATTTGTCTTTGCCAACATCTTTCCCACACAAACCTTAATGCTTTATTTTCCCTTTGCTGTCCATCACTAGGAAAGTAAGTGATTTATGCGAACTTTAAAACTTTATTTTCAAATGCACTTATAGTAGCATGTTGTAGAAGAAGGTGGGCTGGCATTGGGAGGGAAAGATCAGTAACAATACAAGCTAGGACACTTATTAACATAGTGCTCCAACTTCTGCAAGTGACTTCCTCCCTCTCTCTGTGCCTCCATTTTCTTAGTCATAAAATGGGGATAATGTTCACATTACCTTTGTAGCCCTTTACTTGTAAAGCACCTGGTAAATGTAGATTTTATCAGGTTGAAGGAAAGACTGAAGGGGCAGGGGAGGAAAAAAGCCAGTGGGAAGAGCAAACAGGGAAGCCTAGGAATATTTCCCTTCCCCTTTATCCAGGTGTAGACATGTACAAGGATAGATGCAGACAATCAAAAAAGAAGGGCACTGTTACCTGAAATGGAGTATAATCATGAGTTGTTGGATCCTTTTCTGCCTCACTGACCCACTTAAGGATAGACCTGTCTAGACAGAGTTTAACTCTGCCCTGGTCCTGGTGAATTTATCCTATCTATACTTTCTCCCCAACCTCTGCCTCATTTTTTGCCTGGTGAAATGTCATCAGGAAGAATAATATTTCTGTCTCATTATTATATATTTTCCATTATTGAAAAAAAGTATCAGATAGCAAGGTTGGAGGATGTCTATTTAGGAAGTTTGTGAATCTCTTTCCATGCACATCTTTCTGACTCAGATCAATTGGTAAGAAATATACCAATGTGTTTTGATTTGAGTTTGGTGCCCATGTGGAGACATATCCCTTTTCTGGTGGGATATAGAAAAGACTGAACAATTTAATGCTCTATCAAAAAAATCATCCTAAGACAGGGATTATAGTGAAGAACTATTGGTAGTGTCTCTAAATTCAAAGAAACTTAGTGTTTTTCAATAAGTAATTATTGAAAATAGTTTCTATTGAACAGAACTTTGCATATGCTTGTTTTAGTCTCAGATGCCAATATTATCTGTCAATAAGCAGTTTCAGTCATTCAGCGAGGAGTCATTTGGTTTGAGAACATCTTAATTAAATCATTTTGACTAAATAACCCCATTTGAGTGAAAGTTTGCCTTTCTCCTAGAAAGAATTGAATAAAGCCAGGCTCTATATTCATGTTTATTTACAATGTAAATGCATATTTTTTTTATCAATATTTTCTGACAGGTTTGTATTGGATTCAGGCCCAGAAGGTTTTCTGCATCTGCAAGGTTTCCCAGAGCTATTGAGGTAGTGATTGTGCACAGTGTATTATAAATGACTTGTTCTCTTTACTGATTTCCCTTCATTTCATTCTAGCTAACAACATGCTCTGCAGATTAATGAATCTCTGCTGGGTCCAACCAGTGCTTACTTGGTCTTTCATGAACTGTTCTTCTCAATGTGGTTGGAGAATATGGCTCTGGAGTATTTTCTTTCTGGGCCTTAAGATTTCTAATCTGAGAATGAGCCCTCAGCATGCTCCCTAGCCTCATAGTCATCAATAACCTTTAGGATATAACACTTCATTTTTAAATATCGTGGCAGTTTCATTCATAACAACAGCTTGGGTGTATGATTTTTCTAATCTGGAAAATGGACAACTAATAGCTATCTTTGCTAATGATGCTGTACATCTGTACATTTTGGAGGCAAGATATTCTATGAATCTAGCTAACATATGATAAAAACAAATAACTTTATTCTTACCTAATGATTTTTAAAGAAATTTAAAATAGATTGGTGCAAATGCATGATGTGTGTGTGCACGCATGTGTGTGTGTGTGTGCGCGCGCGCGCGCGCTCATGGAACTCCTCTGGAAATACCTCAATGATGCTGATGGATAGTTTCAGCTATAATAGAGTTTTAGAGATTTTCCTTGGTAAGTGCCTTGCCCAAGATCACACAGTCAATCTACACAAAAGGTAGAATTTGAACTCAGGTCTTCCTTTAAGCAAAACTGGCCCTGTCTGCACTATACCAGGCTTCCTCTTATAGAGAAAGGATTATCAATAAATACTGTGGCTACAGAAACAAATACCTGCAGCAAAACAGAAAGCAAACAAGAGACTCTCTGGGTACCTAATATTAAATTCCCCAATATAGTAAATGTTTCCTGTAGGAGCAAGAGCACTGACCTGGGAATGTGAAGACTTGAACTCAAGTTCAACTTGCTGCATGACCTTGAAAAAGCCACAAGATCTCTCTTGGTCTGTTTCCTCATTTAAAATATGGGAATAATATACATACCTTGTCTTCTTCCCAGAGTTGTATTTATAATGAAATAAGATGATGATTGGAAAAGGATAATATAAATGCAAAATTTGTCTGTGGGCAAATATTTGTATCTTTTCAGCTAAGGATGTCCTTCCTATGCTTGGGTTCAATTTATGTAGCTTTCAGACTATGCATACTTTTATTGAAATATTGGGACAGGACTTTACTGAGACAATATTCAGAAATATCAAAGAAAATTCATTTCTATTTGCATCTTCCAAGAAACAGAATTACACTCTATTCATAATCATTTGATAAAATCACAATACCACATATTTATAAATTTTGTATCAGCCTCCACTTTAAAAAATTACAAATAATGAGATGAAATTAAAAGTATGCATGGTCTGGAGACATTGTTATATATGGAAACAAATGGAACTGGAGTCATGAGACTTGGTTTCAAATCCTCTACTCTTACTATCATTTAACCATTTTAGTTTGTCATTTCTTTCTCCAGCCCATTTTACAGAAAAGGAACTTAGGCAAACAGGTTTAAATGACTTTCCCGGGGTCACACAGCTACTAAGTGTATGAGGCTAGATTTGAACTCATGAAGATGTTTTCCTCATTCTAATCCCTTTGGTCTATTCAATGAGCCACCTAACTACCCCAAATATGGATGGATGGATGGATGGATGGATAGATGGATATCGATGTATTTATATATGGATGTATATATGTGTATATGTATATGTATACATATATACAATTATACATAAACACACATTTACATAGTCTTATCCAAAAGGATATAAGCTCTTTATATCCTCAGCTACCAGCATAGTACCTGGCATGGAGCAGCGAATTAATAAATGGGTGTTGGAGGAATGCTTGATTGACTTTCAGTCCTATAGCCTTCAATTCCTCCTGTTGCAGTCAGGAAAACCTATGTCCAAATCTGAACTCAGACACTTACTAGCTGTGTGACCCTTGGTGAGTTACTAATTCTCTGTTTTCTTTAATTTCCTCAACTGTAAAATAGAGATGATAACCATGCCCACCTCTCAAGTCTATTATGAGGATAAAATGATAAGAAGTCTGTAAAGCACTTGCCAAGGTGCCTACAATATATCTGTACATTCTCTACCCTTCCCTATTGCTATGGGTTTCAGAAAAAAACAAAGTTTTTGAAATGTCATTCTACCAAAACTATTCAATAAAAGCTATGTCATATGCCATTAGGTATTTGTGGAGAAAAGGCAGAGGTCCAAATATGCATCTTACAGAGACTACAAATCCTCTTAAAATAAAAGTCTTCAATGCTATGAAGCATATGGATGCTGATCAAAACCAGTGGCTGAGCTGTAGAGGATGAAAGGATTTTCATTTTAAGCTCATCACTATGCCAAATATATTCAGATATTAAAAATTCTTTGCAAATTTAATATCAAAATGAAAAAAAATCAGGCTTAATAAGGGTATGATGTTTATATTTTACAAAATTTCAATCCAGGTTTAACTTTTTAAATAATGTTTTCAATCTGCTCTAAATGATATAAATTCTCTAAATGACATAAAGGTCAGAGAGCAAACTAATGATAGCCCATACTTATGCAAATACCTTTCTTAAAAGAGAGAAAAACTAAAATTTGCTATTTGTGATCAGTTGTTTTGTGATGTTGAGTCTCTATCATATTACAAATGTTGTGACCCATGGTTCATCAAAAATCTTCTCTAAAAATTATGTTTTGTTAATTTAATGCTTTACTTCATTACTGTTTCTTATCTTTTCATTATGTATTCTTCAGAATACCCTTGCATTTCTACTTCGGTACTGTTATGTCAAGATCTCCAATATATTCTAACCAAGGGAATGGATTTCACTGACCAACTTAATAAAATGCTGTCTTTGAACATCAAGCATTTCTTTATTTAAATATGTTATTTGAAGGAAAGACAGAGTGTTTACAAAAGCTATTAACATTCAAGATGAGGGTTCTGGAAAAGGAAAATCAATAATAGTTGTGGAGCTTTATATGGTGCTTTAAAGTTTGTGAAGCATTCTATCTTAGAGATGAGCAAACTGAGGGTGATAGGAGTGTAGGATCCTGCCTGCCATCACCCAGCTGGTACATTTCAGAGAGAGGTTTTAAATTCAGGTCTTTTTCACTTCAAAGCTAGCATGCAATCTATCTCATGTTCTTTTCAACAGCTTCTGAAAAAGCAAAAGATAGAACTTTTGCAACAGATGTTTGCATTTCTTTATTTTGCTTATATTTTTCTCTTTATGATCTTAAAATTTTCAGGGAAGTGTTCAAGCAAATGAATGCCTACATTAGTTCTAGTATTTAATCTTGGAAGAAGTGAGCAGTGCATTTTTCTCCCCAAGGTGCCAGCAAATGTATCACTTTTTAGCTTTGTAATCATTAACAGGTCACTCATGTACTAAGCCCCCGTTTACAAGATTGAGATAGTCACACCTGAAGTACTTAAACATTAAACAAGGTAATTCTGAGGTTTAGATACATAATGTCTTTTTTTTTTGCCAAACTTAAGATACTTTTGAAATGTCCTTTATATCCAAGTCAATAAAGCATTCAGTCTAAATATTTGTAAAATATAAAATAATTATACAAATAATATATTTATTTATATAAATATATCTATATATTTAATTTAGTGTGCCTAATTATTTGAAATAAATTACATAAATATATAATCATATACTGATTTTTAAAACTAGATTACATTAGAATATAAGGTATTCCAAAAATCTTCATTAAATTTTAAAACTTAAAACAACTAAAACTTTTGGGGGCATGCTGTGTAATGTTAATATACATCCCTGCAAGACAGGTGCAATTATTATCCTTATTTTACAGATAAAACTCAGAGACATTAAGCAGCTTGTCCATGGTGATACTGCTAGTAAATGTCTGAGGCAGGAGTTAGTGAGTCTTCCTGACTGTCATCCACTACTTTCTTCACTTCTTTATGCAGCTCTTTTATTCTATTTAAACACTGAAATACGTTTTTAAGTATCCCTCCCTCTTTTACAATCTATCCACCACACAGTTACCAAAATACTTTTCATAAATCACAGCTGTGACCATACTATGCTACTGCTTAAGAAACATTAGTTGCTCCCTAGTGCCTTTAGGGTAAGATGCACATTTTTTCAGGTAGGCATTTAAAGCTTACCACATTTTGATTCATTTACCTTTCCAGACTTATTAAACATTATTCTTCTTTGAATATGACAAGTTCTCGTTAAACTGGTTCCCTTGTCAGTCTTTCCATACTCAGTATCCTTCCATCTCTCTCCTATTGCCCAAGCTGTCTCACATACCTGGAATGTACTCTTTCCTTCCTTCTGACTCTTAGAAACTTGACCTTCCTTTAGGAAGAATTTACTGATCCCTCTGGTAATTAATTAATGGTCTCTCCATCATTTCACCATGCTCCTTGCACCTAACTAAATCAAATTTCCTTGAGGCCAGGAACCAAAGGCATGAATCAGATAAAATGTATATGGGGGTTCTTCAAATGTGTATAGGTTTACAGAGTGCTTTCCAAAAAAAAAAAAAATTAAAGTTACTTTCCTCATCAATAAAATAGACAGTTTAAAGAAAAATGTCACTTGACATCCATCTTATATCAGACAACTTGTATTAGTGGGAGAAATACCATGTGAGCTTCTGACTTCAGCCAGGTTTCTGTTGCATTCTCCCTGCTCAGTTGTGTCATTTTGATCATAGCCTATTGACTAAACTGGAAGGACCATCATCCTCTCAGTTCCTTTCTAGGACCTTTCCCCTCCAAAAACTGAAGTAGATGATTCCTCAAAGTACAACGGAGATATTCATTGTAGATATAAGTAAGATTAAAAACATCTTGAACAAGGAATTTCAAAGGAAAAATGACATAAAATATGTCAGCAGAGAAATGTATGCTCTGCTGATAATGTATAATGTCTAATGTTCTATGAAATTCAGATTCAGTCAAAGGGCTACACTTGAGAACCTAGAGGGCCACATATGACCTCAAGGCTGCTGGTTCCCTATCCCTTGAATTACTTATAATCAGGAAATAAAACATCTATTGAAATACTAAAGTAAGACTTTTCATCCAAACTATTTGCTTTAGTAAAGAGTTTCCAACATTGCTTGTGGTTATATTCCTGCCATTGGACACATGACTTGCCTTGACCTTTTCCTTTTTATAAACACACACATACACACACATCTATGCATACAGACATAGATAAATAGATAGACAGAGAAGTATATAGATATATAGATATAGAGAGATAAATATACACACATATACAGTATCTCTATCCATAATTAACTATTTTATTTGACTTATCAAACCTTATGGTCCTATTTAAACCTCCTCTGCACATGCTTATCTAACATTTTAGACTCTTTCTTGTATATTAATTAAAAATATCTGCTTGAGTTCACCCAGGCCCCATATCTAAAGAAGGATACCTCACCTTTTCCTGAGACACTCTCTAGATTTTGAGTTCCTTGAAGACCAAAAGGAAGGGAATGAAAAAAAATTATATAGTGCCTACAGTGTTACACATATCTCTATATATCCTTTAGAGATTTATCTACTCTTCTCTACCTTAAGGACAATTAGAAAATGTCATCAATTAACTTACTTTTTAAAGTTCATAATATCATAGAATTTGGAGGGGGTCCTTACAGAATATGTAGTTCAACCCACTCGTTTGACTGATAATAAAATTAATTCCTGGGCCAGCGAAAAGATTTCCTCAATGCCATAAATAGTAAGGAGAATAACTGAAATATAACAGTCTTTGACTCTGAATTTGAAATATTTGTTTGTTCTTTTGAATATCCTCACCATGGGTCATTTTAGATTCTGAGCCCTCCCATGAAAAATATTTTGTCTAATTTTTTATTTTGGAGACAAAGAAGACCATATCAACTTAGACCTTTCATATAAAAAAATAATATTTCAAATGAATACAATCTCAGCTGAATGTCATCCTATCAATTTTCAATTTCCATTTTAGTTAACAGTAAGAGCAGCAATCAGGTCAGGTGAAAACACAGGCTTACTCTCTAATAAGTAATAGTAAAAAGGAAGTGCCAAAAGCATAGAGTGCTATGCCTAGAGTCAGGAAGACTCGTCTTCCTGAATTAAAATCTGGCCCTGACACTTGATAGGTGTGTGTCCCTGGGCAAGTCACTTAACTGCATTTGCTCAGTTCCTCATCTGCAAAATGACCAGGAGAAGGAAATGGCAAACCACTCCAGTATCTTTGTCAAGGAAACTTCAAATATGATCATGAAGTGTCAATCACAACTGAAATGACTGAATAACCAACAACGTCAACCAAAATTACCTTCTGTAGGAAATCATTTTTATATCCAAATCACTAGCACTGGTCACTAACAATCCATATTTAATGTTACCGGAAACTGCATTTTGTTTGTTCTGACAGTATTGCCTATGTAAAATAGATTATGTGGCACAATAGTAAAGATGCTTGCAAAGGTAAAGAGTATTCTGTACAGTTTAAAGGTGAAATCTCTTATGGTGTTGGTGCTAGAATAATGAAAGTAATATATACTTAAAATGAAGGTAGCAATCTCTATATAGTAGATATCTGCTTTCATATAAAAATCCTTTTCTCTCTTTACCTGTATATGTAATTGTTTTTAAATCAATGACTTTTAAGTTAATAAATAACAAAAAACCATTTAAATGTGTAAAAGACAATGTTGCTTGACTAGAATTCTTGTCAAAGGTGTTGTTCTTGTTGTTTTTTTAAATCTTGGGAAGACAATCAGAATAAATATCATTTCTTTTAGAGCAGAGATATATGATTTCCACTTCTCGGAACCAGTATGGCAGAGTGATTGGTCATTGCTATCTCCCCCCTCATGTTGATGAGCCCAGAGATTATCTCCCTAAGAAAAACCCTGAAACAGTGGGATCAGCAGAAGGGGTAAACAGACTCTTAACCCATGAGGTTAGAAAGATCGCTAAGGAGGATTTCCTCTTGATGTGGCCAAAGGTGACTAGTGTAGGATCAGAGTTGTCCCAGACAGCCCCACCTCAACAAACCAGGAGAAGATCCTGACCCCAGAGTAAAGCCATCAATTTCAAAGACCAGGACCCCAGGCATATCTCAGCACCCCAGGAGAATTGGGAAGACAGTAGCACAGACAGCTGAGCTTGACTACGCTCTAGCTCAGCAGAGACCTCAGAGGTCCAGACCACCCCTCCACCACATTTAACGAGCTAGCTTCAGGGTAACTATGGGGAAACCCAAAAAGAACTCACCTGACCTCTGCTTTCTAACACCAGCCAGCTCAGCATAAGGTAAGCTGCAACATTTTAGCTTCTAACTGAAAGAACCAGAGGCCACAAAACACAAAACCTCAAGTTTTAGGAACACATCGTGTGGGACAGAACTCCCTATGCCACAGATGCAGTCCTTAAAAGCTAGGAAAAGGGTTATTATCATGAGAAAGAAGAAAAACAGAAAAGAAAAGACCATAAATATTTTCTATGGGGACAACGACCAAAACACAAATACCAAAGAAGTCAGTATTGAGACTGTACTCCCATCTGAAACTTCAGTAGGGAATATGAACTGCTCTGAAGCACAAAGAGTCTTCTTGAAAGAGCTCAGAAAGGATTTTAAAACCCAAATTAGAGAAATAGAAGAAAAACTGACCAAAGTCTTTAAAAAAAATGAAAAAAAAAAGAAATCAGAGAAGAACTTAAAAGGAAAATTGGACATATGGAAAAGGAAGTACAAAACCTAACTGGTGAAAATAACTCCTTAAAAGGAACAACTGGACAGGTGGAAAAGGAGGTGCAAAAGTTAAATGAAGAAAATAATTTGATAAAAAATAGAATTAGGTAAGTAGAAGCTAATGAATCTATGAGACATCAAAAATAAGGCAAATAGAATATAAGGAATGAAAAGATAAAAGAAAATGTAAAAAATACCAAATTGGAAAAACAACTGACCTGGAAAATAGATCAAGGAGAGAAAAATCTAAGGATTATTGGTCTATCAGAAAGCCATAATGAAAAAAAGGTCCCGGATAATATCATCCAAGAAGTCATCAATGAAATTTGTGCAGAAGTCCTAGACCCAGAGGGCAAAATAGTCATTGAGAGAATTCACTGTGTACCTCCTGAAAGGGACCCCAAAATAAAAACACCAAGGAATATTGTTGTCAAATTCTAGAACCATCAAGTGAAAGAGAAAATATTGCAGGAAGCCAGAAAGAAACTATTCAAATATGAAGGAGTTACAGTTAGGATCACACAGGACTTTGCAGCTTCTACATTAAAAGATCAAAGGAATTGGAATACTATATTCTGTAAGGCAATGGAGCTGGGAAAACAACCAAGGATTAATTACACAGCAAAGTTGAACATACTATTTCAAGCAAGGAGATGGACATTCAGTGAAATAAGGGATTTCCTTACCTTTCTGATGAAAAGGCCAGAACTCAATGGAAAAATTTGACCTTCAAACACAGGTCTCAAGACAGGCATAAAAAGTTAAACAGGAGAAAAAAAAAACTTTTTACACAATATTTTACACAATACACTGTTTGCATCCCTACAAAGGAAATTGATCTTTGTTAATCTTGAGAACTGCATATTTATTGTTTAATGTTAAAGGGACATACATAGATAGAGAGAGTGACAATAAATTAAATGATGTGATGATAACAAATGTGATTTAAGGGTGCAAAGGGATTGTAATAGGAGATGTGAAAGGAGGCAGAAAAAAATAAATTCCATCACAGTAAGAGGCACAAAAATATATTACAGTACTGGGAAAGAGGGGAGGGAGATGACCATTGTTTGGAAGGTACTCACATCTGATTGGATTCAAATTGAGTATAAAAAAAATTGGTTAAGTACAGAAATAAAATTAGCTTTATAGGCAGTAGGAGGAGAAGGGGGAAAGAAAAGGGAGGGGAGGCTAAATGGAGGGAAGAAGTAGTAAGGAAAAAGGGGATTAAAAGGAAGAGAGGCTGAAGGAAAGGAGGAAAGACTGAGGGAGGTGGTGGTCAAAAATTAAAACTCTATTGTGGAGTGGAAGGGAGAAGGGAGAACTAAAAGCATAAACAAGGGGAAAGGGGAAGGAGGGAAAGAAATAAACAGTAATCATAACTGTGAATGTGAAAGGGATGAACTTTCCCATAAAACAAGGACAAAAAATCACAGAAATAATCAACAACTTCATTCAAGAGAATGACAACAATGGGAAAACCTACCAAACTTATGGGATATTGCAAAAGCAGTTCTTTGGGGAAGCTTTATATCTTTGAATGCCTACATGAATAAAATAGAGAAAGAGGAGATCAATGAATTGGGCATGCAGCTGAAAAAGCTTGAAAAAGAACAAATTGAAAATCCATGAGCAAATACCAAATTAGAAATACCGAAAACCAAAGGAGAGATAAAAAAATTGAAATTAGGGAAACTATTTAATTAATAAATAAAACTAAGAGTTGGTTTTATGAAAAAAATGATGTAAATCGATAAATCTTTGGTCAATTTGATTAAAAAAAGAAAAAAACACAAATTACCAATATTAAAAATGAAAAGGATGAACTCACCTGCAATGAGTATATTAAAACAATAATAAGAAATTGCTTTGCCTGACTATATGCCCATAAATCTGACAATTTAAATGAAATGGATGATTAGTTTAAAAGACATAAATTGCCCAGATTAACAGAAGTGGAAGTTGAATGCTTAAATAACCCCATCTCAGAAAAAGAAATTGAACTCTCTAGGAAAAATCAATGAACTCTCTAGGAAAAAAAATCTCCAGGACAGGATGAATTTACAAGTGAATTCTATCAAACATTTAAAGAACACTTAATTACAATACTATATAGACTTTTTGGGAAAATTGGGAAAGGAGTCCTTCCAAATTCTTTTTATGATACAAATATGGATTTGGTACCTAAACCAGAAAGATCCCACACAAAGAAAAAAAAAATATAGACCAATTTCTCTAATGAATGTGGATGCAAAAATTTTAAATAAGGTTTTAGTAAAACTTTTTACACAATATGGGCAAACTGTTTGCATCCCTATAAGGGGAGATGATACTTATTAACCTTGATAAATAAGACATTAGCAAAAAGAATATCGCAACTTATCATGAGAATAATACATTTTGATTAGATAGGATGTATACCAGGAATGTAGGGCTTGTTCAATATTAGGAAAGCTATTAGCATTATTGATCATATCAACAACAAAACTAACAGAAACTGCATGATTATCTCTATAAATGCAGAAAAATCTTTTGACAACATACAACACCCATTCCTATTGAAAACACTCTAGAACATAGGAATAAATGGAACTTTCATTAAAATAATAAGCAATATCTATCTAAAACCTTCAGCAAGCTTTATATACAATGGGGATAAGCTACATGCATTTCCAGTAGCAATAAGAGAAGAAAAAATAATTGAAGGAATTAGAATAGGCAAAGAAGAAACTAAGTTATCACTCTTTGCAGATGATATGATGATACACTTAGAAAATCCCCAGAGAATTGAGTAAAAAACTACCTCAAATAATAAACAACTTTGGCAAAGTTGCAAGATGCAAAAAAAAAAAAAAAAAAAAAAAAAACCTCACACAAGTCTTCTGTATTTCTATATATTATTTACAAAGCCCAACAACAAGAGATAGAAAGAGAAATCCCATTTAAAGCTAGGGTAGACACTACAAAATATTTGGGAGTCTACCTGCCAAAACAAAACCAGGGACTATATGAACAAAATTACAAAACACTTTTTGCACAAATAAAGTCAGATCAAAGTAAGTAGAAAAACATCAGTTGCTTGTGAGTGGGCCAAGCCAATATAATAAAAATGACAATTCTACCTAAATTAATTTACTTATTCAGTGCCAAATCAATCAAATTATCAGATAATTATTTTCTAGAGTTGGAAAAAGTAATATCAAAGTTCATCTGAAACAATAAAAGGATCAGAATATCAAAGGAACTAAAGAAAAGAAATTCTAGGGAAGGTAGCCTAGCTCTATCAGATTACAAATTGTATTATAAACCAGCAATCATCAAAAGCACTTGGCACTGGCTAAGAAACAGAATTGTAGACCAGCGGAATAGGTTAGGGACTCAAGGCACTATAGTCAATGAATATAGCAGTCTACTGTTTGATAAACCCAAGGATCTTTGCTTTTGGGATAAGAACTCACTGTTCACCAAAATTCCTGGGAAAACCAGACAACAGTGTGGTGGAAATTAGGCATAGACCAATGCCTGACACTGTATGCAAGAACAAAGTCCAAATAGGGACATAATCTTGGTATAAAGACTGATACCATAAACAAATTAGTAGACCAAGAAATAGCATATTTATCAGATTTACGGAGAAGGGAAAAATTTTTGACTAAACAGGAGATAGAAAACATTATGAAGTACAAAATGGATTATTTTTGATTACATCAAATTGAAAAGTTTTTGCACAAACAAATTCAATGCAACCAAGAGTAGAAAGGAAGCAGAAAACTGGGAAAGAATTTTTGCAGCTAGTGTCTGTGATAAAGGTCTCATATCTAAAATGTATAGAGAACTGAGTCAAATGTACAAGAACATGTCATTCCCCAATTTATAAATGCTCAAGGGATATGAACAGGTATTTTTCAGAGGAAGAAATAGTCTATAGCCATATGAAAAAATGCTCTAAATCACTATTGATTAGAGAGATACAAATCATAGTAACTGCAATAATACATCACACCTATTAGGTTGGCTAACATGACAAAACAGGATAATGGTAAATGTTGGAAAAGATATATGAGAATAGGAACACTCAGGACCAGTCACTAAAGTTCTATCAATATGTTACAGTAACAAAATCATGGAGGAAGGAAAAGGATCAAATCTGCCATAAGAATTCTTCCTAATGACAATAAAACTGACTTAAAAGACTGGTTCTACTATATTGTACTTGCATGGGATATCATTGGTGGAGCATAAAAGCAAGACTGGGAAAGTGGTGGAAATAAAGCCCACATTTAGTAAGCCTTAAATGCAGGGTTAAGGAGTATTATTTTATATTTTAGGATTACCAGTATATAGTATCATACACTTAGGACAAGAAAGGGATTTAGCTACTATCTAGTTCAGCTAGTTGATTTTATAGGAGGAGAAATTGGAATACGGAGAGGTTAAACCATTTCCCCAATACCAGACAGTAAGTAATTAGCAGTTCTGGAATTTGAACCTCTATGTTTGGCTCAAAATTTGGTTGAGAAACTTGTGCTTTTGTCTCCATGATATCCTACCTTTCAGATAAAATAGTACCTATGGTACAAATTTATCAACTATATGGTAAATTCTTGAAATTGTTCTAAATCTCTCAAGGAGGCATGACATTTTCCTCCTATACTTTTTTCTTCCTTCATTTGAAGTTGATAATTATCTAAGAAAGTATTGTTTTGCTATATTTAAATTCCTACAATCACTCATTTTAAAGAGGATGTTATGAGATTTTAAGAAATTACTGCTAAAAGATAATGGAAAACTTGTCCCTTCTTATTGTGAAAAAGTTGCTTTAAAAGCATATGTTATTTCTTCTTCCTCTTTTTCCTCTTCTTCTTCTTCTTCTTCTTCTTCTTATTATTATTATTATCATCATCATCATCATCATTATTCTCAGTTTTGTCTATCTTCCTAAATTTTGTCTTTCAAGACTCCATCTGTCATCTTCCACAGAAATTTGCTCCCAGAAGGACTCTCTTCATCTGGTGCATCTTCAATTCTTTACTCTCCTTCTTTTCTAGTACACTGTAAATTTTCTGAGGGATGTCATCATTATATTCCAAGTGACTAGTACAGTGCCTTTCATGAATGAAAAACATTTTCAAATCTTTGTTTAATTGAATTGAACACTGCCAAATATACACAAATCTATTTTGAAGAAACAAATAAAAGAAATCAACCTCTTACCATCAATAGGATTATTCCATATTTGTTTAATTCTCTAAAAATCATAATTACATGCCAATTATCTTAATTTCTTAATTTTCATGAAAAAACAATGAATCAAAAATTAATTAATTAAATTATTAAATCAAATTAATTAAGCATTATTTTATTAATTATATCAACTATAATTTAATTAATTGTATTAATTTATCATTAAAATTATTAAATTATATTAATTAATTAAAAATTAATATCAAAATTAATATCTTAATTTTTTCCCTTTAAATCTGACTTCTGCCTTCACCACCCTAGTGAATTTTCTTCTTAAAATTAAGTACTTTTTTATTTTATTTTTTGGTTCTTAATCTCTTTAATACCATCATGATAGACCTTTGTTAGGGGAACTTAGTATAAGACAAGATGCACAGGTATGGATAGTTTGAATATGCATTTTCGGAGGGAACATCTATTCAATGAAGTCAAAGATGAATTTGTGTAATTAAGTATCTCCTTCACCAGCTCTGTGGCACTTGACACTGTTGTGTTATAGCATTTTGAAACTCAGTCCTCTCCTGTGTTAAGAAAAACTAAACTTCACTGATTCAATTCTTTGACTGCCACCTCTATGACTCTTTTACCAGCTAGCTCCTCTATCTCCTCCCACTCTACCATATGGCTATCATTCAAGGAGAGCTCATCTACTCTCTTATTTTTGACTCAGAGCTACATGATAATACTAAATTTGTTGTTTGAGTCTTTCCTTTTTATTTATTTTATTTACAATTCCCTAGAGGGAATTTTCATTTGAATCACAAAATTTGAGGTTTGAAAAGGACATTAGTGGTCATCTAATTCTTGATCAAAAATCACCCTAAGTTATGTGACAAAAGACATAGACCATCATTTACCTCAGAATCAGAATGTCCAATAATGACCTCATCATCTTTTCCCCTAAAGAAGTTTTCCTGGTCTATTGACTTCTTTTTGTCAGAGACATATTTTTCTCTCTTTTCATATACTATTTTCTTTGTAGGCCTCTCTGACTTCTCCTATTCCTCTACACAATCTGTCACTTTCTTGGCATTTTTTTCCTTTACAAAGACTTTTAGACACATCCTTTTCTCTCCATCCTCATGGCCTCATGATTTCATTATTCTTTTCCTTCAATGATCTTTTAATTAATACTGTTGAGTTTCCTTTTAATATCCATTCCAATGTGCCATTTCATCATTTAAATCTACTGTTCAAAAACACAAGATGGCCTCTTTAAAAATAAAAACAATAAGCAACAGCAATAAAAGAAGTTTAAAATTATAACATGACATTCAAAGTCTGTAGTCTGGCACGATTTCACTTATTCAATTTATTTCCTTATTTGTAGAGCTTTTTTCAATTAATTTTCCTTCAACATAACAAACCTTCATTAACCATTTTTTCTGTGTCAGATACTAGGCTAGATACTGGGTATTCACAGACATAAAAAATAAAACAAATCCTACCCTCTAGGATCTTTCTACTACTCCCCAATAAGAGATGTATATAGAGTGGTCCTAGGTACTTTGCGGCATCTTGGAAGAAAATTCCTGTTGTCCCTAACCTCAGAGGATTCTTCCAAATTCTATGCAAATTTGTTTTTCCAAACCCTCTTGTTCTTAGTCAGGCCATTATCCTCACCTTCACAGATGATTCTTATTCTCATTCCTGTTTTCTGGAATAAAATTCCATTTGTTTAAGGAAAACGATGTATTTTTTTTTTTAACAATCCAAAGGTGCTTTATTCAGTTTTTAGATTACACATATCTAAGACTTCACCTTCTAGTCTTTGTATATTTTTCCCTTTGGAATATTTGACTTTAATGCTTTAGAATGCATCCCAGAGAAAATGGACACAACTTTACTATTACAGGCTAAACTCCTTGGTGAAAAATTACATCTTCATATCCCTTTAGTATTTTCAAGGTCAACAAAGCATTATACAGTTAGGCTTCTTTGTGTTTTCAAAGTGGAATGACATTCTAAAAAGGGTAATGCAAGTCTTTTAACCCAATCCTCTTTTGCAGAAAGAAATACCATCAAGCATTGGAAATGTCACCATATATAACATAATGATTATATCAAAGAAGATTATTTCATCTTTTAAACACTTATCCTTTTTTTGAGAATTAAAAATTCACAATAAAGCTGGTATGATTATGAAGATATTATTCTGAGAAGAAATAGAATTAAGCTTAATTATTTGAATGTTCTATATATGAAAAGCATAGAAGGGAGTCTAGTAACAGACAGCTGAAAGTGTGCAATAAATTATATTTCACAATGTACATTTCATGCACACAGATCTACTCAGTTCATCATAATTTATATAAGCATGGAATCTCAGACATTCTGGGTTGGAAGGCACAGCAAGAGATCATTTAGTTCAGTAATATCAAACTAAAATAAAAATGGATCCATGCAGGCTGCATCTCGACTAGGGAAAAAAAAAACATTATGTACTGTACTTTTATTTTTAATTCACTTTCATAATGCATTTTTATTCAATTTGTTAGACATTTTTTCAATTACATTTTAATCTAATTTAGGCCAAATGAGGTGGTTTTGTAGGTCACTTGTAGTGTGCAGCCTTAGTGTGACACCTCTGATCTAAACCAAAGCATATCTGAGGGGGAATTTAATCTCCTGTATAACGTCCTCAATAGTATAATATCCAGTATCTGTTGGAAGATGTTTAGCTAAGAAAATCTCATTATCCCTTGATATAGCCTTGACCTTTCCCTCTTAGCAATAGTAATTATTAGGAATCTTAAGCTCAAATGTGCTTCTCTATCATTTCCATCCATTGCTCACATTCTGTAAATAGGTTTCTGTTTGCATACACAAAATCATACACACTGAATACAATTCTTATTCTATTTGCTCTAAAATATTTTCATGTTACAGAGGATCCTGTAATTGTGAAGCAATGGCACCTTGGAAGCCATGTAGTCCAACCATCTTTCTTTAAAAAAGAGGAAACTGAGACACATAAAGGTCAAGGGATTGTCCAGGATTTTCACGATTTAAAGAAGAGAGATCGGATTTTAATTATAAACCCCTGTTCTCAAATCCATTGATCTTTTTACTGCACTATTCTGTCATTCAGTTCTGCTAATATATTAGAAAACTTCTTGGACTGTAACTTTTTCTTTTTAAGTCATGCAATGTAAAAGTGATGACACATTGGCTGATAGTATGATAGATGATATTTTCTAATAATAAAATGATGGAAAATAACAATTCTTAATAGGTGACTAATATAAGGATCTAAATTTTAATACATCTTATATTGTCTAGTGAAAATTCTATGAAAAAGAAGATGAAAGGCTCTCTTTATTTAGAAATATAAATGACGTATATAAAAATAAAATGATAGTTAAAATAAATAGAACCGGGTAAGTGTATAGAATAGAACACAGAAACAAAGTAAAATTATTTTGAGAAATTACTATGCAAAGCAGGAAATTAAAGTCTGAGAGTCAGAGTCATCTCAAAAGTCACCAGCAAGAACAACAGGGGACTGAAGGTGAGCACAGTTGATCTTATATACTGCCACCATCTTGTAATTAGTAGTTCTTTATCAAGTGTAAGCTGGTCTCCCTCCTAGAAAGTATAGTGAAGTGACTTGATGAAGACTTTTTCCAACTGGAAGCTGAATGACAGTGAAGTATTCTTGAATGATATTGGGGATTCAGTAGTATAAAAATCTCTTTAGAAGGCTCAAAAATTGAAGAAGAAAAAGATTTCTTAAGAGGTTGAATAGTAAATGAATGTAAAACAGAAAAAGGGAAGAAAAGGACAACTGAACAATTAAAACTAAAAATAAATGGTGCTCCTCTTGAAGAGGAGAACCTGGAATATCTGAGGAGAAGGGGGAAAAGTTATCTATCATCTATTGAATAATAACTTAGGGCAGGAGTTCTTAATTTCTTTACTGGCATCTATAAGCATACATACATATACACATACATATCCATATGTGTATATAACTTCATAGGTATATCTTAACAGACATGTTAAATATAAACATACATATTTGTATGTATGTATGTGTGTATATATATGTGGAAAGAGAGAGAGATATATATACATGCACGAATACACTCATATGGTAATACCTGTATATCTATAAAGTTGGTTTCCTTGATAGTCCTAGAAATTACATTTTGTTTATTAAAAAAAAACTTTATTCTAAGATTTCTGTAGGCTTCACAAAAATGTCGAAATTGTCTGCCACAATAATAACAAAAATAGTTTACTGAAATAGAGCAACAGATATTATCAAGTGAGATATCGTCCATTAAGCATGAAAGAAAGAAAAGAAGAGTAATAGTAGTTGGCAATTCCCTGTTCAGAGGTTTTCAGGCAGCTACTTATTGATCTGATAACAATAGAGAAGCTTGTTGCCTTTCCTAGTATACATATCTGAGACATAGCAGAGAATATCTTAAGGCTTATTGAAACATAGCTATTATTCATTTCTGCTCATTCATGTAGATACAAATGATATTACCAAACTGAACATAAATTGTTGCCCAACATTACAAAGTTGTAGGTAAGAAACTGAAGAGCCTAAAGGTCCAAATTGTGCTTTCCTTATCATTTCCCGTTGAAGAAAATAAATGAAATGGGGGAAAAAATTCTGAGAAATGAATAGTCCTCTAAGAGGTGGTGCCTCTGAATGGAATTTGAATTTCTGGAGCAGTGCTTAAAATATTATCATGATTAGCTACTTCTGAAAGCTAGAATATATCTAAATAGGTCTTTGTCTTCTTGTTTAATTGAGTATGATTCTTCCTGACATCTTGTGGGACTTTTCTTGGCAAAGATACTGGAGTGGCTTGCCATTTTATTTTCCAGATCACTTTATAGATGAAAAATGGAGGCAAATAGGGTTAAATGACTTGCCCAGGGTCACAAAGCTGGTAAGTGTTTGATACCAATTTTGAACTCAGGAAAAGAAGTCTTTCTGACTCTAGCCCCTATGTCTTATTCACTGTGCCACCTAGCTACCTCTCTAAAAGGACTATAGGAAAAGGCAGAATCAAAATGGTAGAATGGGATCAAGAACTCACCTGAACGCTTCCAAATTCCCCTACAACTTTAAAATAAAACCTCAAATTGAATTCTGGAGTATGCAAACCAACAAAAGTCAGCTGAAAAATAATTTCTATCCCAACACAACTTATGACTTCAGCAAGAATGTTTGGCACCAGTGGCAGCAACAGCTTCAGGAGCTGGCCATGGAGAGTAAAGGGGTCACATACCTGTTCAAAAAGAGATTGCAGTGAAACCTTTGCTCTACCTAGGTTCAGGATCCTGTTGCATTGCCCACACACAGTTACAGGCTGATGTACCATGAGAAGAGGGATACTAGTGCTTACCAGTGCAGGGGTCATAGTTACAAGGCAGAAAAGAGTGTGGTCACTCAAAAGGGAGCAAGGACCCTAATCTCAGTTCTAAGGAAAAAAAGAACACTTAGAGTTGAAGAAGACTGAAAAATCTGGTTACATTTCCACCACCAAGGGCATTGCTATCATTTGTGGCCACAGGGGAACAGTATTACTTTCTGGTAAAAGATCAGAGCATAGGCCAGGAAAGCAGTGACCAACCCTCTCCTTAGATCATAACATTTTGAAAGAACTGAAAACCTACAGACCCTCAGAATGAAAACAGCAACATGAAAAACCTGAAGCTTGGGAAATTGCTCCCTTCACTGCAGGAACAGGGTCCAAATTCAATGTGAACTTCAAACTCAAGAAATATAGTGGGAAAATGAGCAAACCCAGGAGCAACAACAAAAAGTAAGTGATCATAACAAGGTACAATTTGCCAAAGAAGATCAAGATACAAACCTCTAAGAAGACACAGATGTTAAAGCATTTACAAGCAAAACCTCAAAGAAAAAATGAATTGAACTCTAATCCAACAATAAATCATGGGAAAGGTCAGAGAAAAGGATGTTAATAATTAAATAAAAGAGGTAGAGGAAAAGTTAGTAGAAAAAAAGATAAAAATGAGAGATACAAGAAAATTTTGAAAAGAGATTTACAAGTTAAACTATAACTAAAAGAGGCACAAAGAAAACAATGCTAAAGAAAATAATACTTTACAAAACAAAATTGTCCCAATAATGAGGCCAAAAAAAAATCATTGAAAAGAAGAGCTCCTTAAAATATAAAATTTGTTAAATGGAAAAAAGGTAAAACTACAATGAAGAAAATATTTTTTTAAAAATTAGAATTGTCTAAGTGAAAGCTAATCATTTCATGAGATGTAAAGAAGCAATAAAACAAAATCAAAACAATGAAAAAATAGAAGAAAATGTGAAAAATATCTTAGGAAAAACAAATGAACTTGAAAATAGTTCAAGGTAATATAATTTAGGAATTTGGGGGTTATCTGAAAGTCATGAAAAATAGAGCCTAGGCATTATATTTGAAGAAATTATCAAGGAAAACTTTCCTGAAATCCTAGAACCAGAGGGCAAAATAGAAAATTAAAAAAAAAAAAAACCGACTGGTTACCTCCTGAAAGAAATCTTAAAATCAAATCTGTCAAATTATACCCAAATTCCAAAGCCCCCAGGCAAAAAAAGAAAAATCATATTCAGGCAAAAAGAAACTCTCATGGGAATTGCCTCAAAGAGAGAATACCATACACACTCAGTTGTGTTTAGATATATATTTTACCAATTAGGAAAATAAAAAACGATGGATATAACAGGAGGAAATTGGAGAGGTGGGGTGACAGAAGAAAGGGTGGATTAAAGGAGGCGGTGGTCAGAAGAAAAACGATCTTGTGAGGAGGGAGTGGGTGAAAGGAGAGAGACAGAAGGATAAACAAGGGGAGAATTAAGTAAAGAACATAGAAAGTTAATAATCATAAATGTGAATGGGATGAACTCAAGAATAAAACAGATACAGACAACAAAATGCATTAAAAAACAGAATCTAACAATATGTGGTTTATAAAAAATCACAGTTAAAACAGAAATACACACAGAGAGTTTGAGAAAAGAACAAATAAAGGGCTAAGCAAAATCCATTATGCTCTAGCTGAAGTTAAAAAAAGCAAAAGAGGGGTAGTTATTCAAATAAAAAAAGATAAATGAGTTATAGGAGGAAACAGTAAAACTGTAATAGTGGGGACCTCAACTTTCTCCTCTCTAAACTTGAGAAATCTAACCATGAATCAAACAAGAAAGAAGTTAAGGACATGAATAGAATTTTTTGTTTGTTTTAAGTTAAAGATGATAGATCTTGAGTGAAGTCTGAATGATTGTGCAAAACAGTGCACTCTTTTCTCAACTGTATATGGCACCTTACAAAAACTGGTCATGTATTAGGGGATAAAAATCTCATAACAAAATGCAGAAAAATATAAATACTAAATGCATCTTTTTCATATAATAATGCAATATACACAACTCAATAAAGAATTTTGGAGACAGGTTAAAAATAATTGAAAATTAAATTGCCTCAATAAAATAGAGAAAGAGTATATCAATAAATCAGATTTATAACTACAATAAAATGTAAAAGAAAACCTAGAAAAAAATTAAAATTCCTAATTAATCTCCAAATTGGAAATCTTGAAAAATCAAAGGAGAGATTAATAAAAGTGAAAGTAAAAAAAAATAATAATTTAAAAAATAAAACAAAGAGCTGATTTCATTGAAAAACATAGATTAAACCATTGGTTATTTTGAACAAGCAATAAATGAGCTCTCTAAGAAAAACTTCCCTCTGACAGAATTCACAAATGAATTCAATGGAATATTTCAAAAACAATCCATTTCAATAATATATAAATGATTTGGAAGTGTAAACAAAGAAGAAAATCTACCAGATTTCTTTTGCAATGCAAGTATGGTGCTGATACATAAATTAAGAAAAAGAAAAAAGAAAGGGGTGGAGCCAAGATGGCGGAGTAGAAAGACTCACGTATGCTAGCTCTGAACCCACAGCCCATATATTTCCTACAAGAAGAACTCCCCACAAATTCTGGATCACTGCAAGGCACGCAGAAACACAGTGGAAAAGATTTCCATCCCAGAGAGCCCTGGAGAGCTGTCCCCAGGGTCCCTTGCACCCCGGAAAGCGGAGCCCACCCCTGCCCTGCCCTGGCCTGCTGGCCCCAGAGGAACAGGTCCGAGGTTCAGGGACGGAACCTCCGGAGGCCTGGAAGGTCCCTCCTCGCACAGATGCTACAGGTCACTGAGAGAGACGTCTGGGCTGGCTGAGAGGGGAGTGGGGTGTCTCTGTGATTCGGGCCCCCTTGGGAGGCAGCGGCAGAGGCAGCTGTGGCGGCCCAGGACTCCCCAAGCAGGCAGGATCTTCATTACTGAAGGTCTCTGAATAAACCACCTGAAGGAGCTGAGACTGGGAGGTGGCCCTGCCCCCACCCACTCCATTACTGAAGGTCTCTGCATAAAGCCCCTGAGGGAACTGAGCCTGGGAGGCGGCCCTGCCCCCACCCAAGCACCAGAACTTAAGCTCACACTGAATAGCAGCCACTCCCGCTGTGGATAGCCCTGAGACTGGGAAGCAGCATTTGAATCTCAGACCCCAAGCACTGGCTGGGCAGATCTAGGCGGGGGTGGACAGGAATCTCAGAAGTCAAGTAACTGGCTGGGAAAATGCCCAGAAAAAGGAAGCAAAATAAGACCATAGAGAGCTATTTTGATGGGGTGCAGATGTTCCCGCCTTTCAATTATGATGAGGAGGAAATATTCTTGCCATCAGGGAAAGACGTGGAGGGTGGAGCCTCTGTATCCCAGACACCCCAGGTGGATGTCCGGTGGACTCAGGCCATGGAAGAGCTCACAAAGGATTTTGAAAAGCAACTTAGACAGGTGGAGGAAAAACTGGGAAGAGAAATGAGAGAGATGCAAGAAAAGCATGAAAAACAGGTAAAGGAGACCCAAAAAAATGCTGAAGAAAATAACACCTTGAAAAATAGACTCACTCAATTGGCAAAAGAGGTTCAAAAAGCCAATGAGGAGAAGAATGCTTTCAAAAGCAGAATTAGCCAAATGGAAAAAGAGGTTCAAAAGATCACTGAAGATAATAGTTCTCTCAAAATTAGAATGGAACAGATGGAGGCAAATGACTTTCTGAGAAACCAAGAAATCACCAAACAAAACCAAAAGAATGAAAAAATGGAAGAGAATGTGAAATATCACATTGGAAAAACAACTGACCTGGAAAATAGATCCAGGAGAGACAATTTAAAAAATATGGGACTACCTGAAAGTTATGATCAAAAAAAGAGCCTAGACATCATCTTTCATGAAATGATCAAGGAAAACTGCCCTGATATTCTACAACCAGAGGGCAAAATAAGTATTGAAGGAATCCATCGATCACCGCCTGAAAGAGATCCAAAAAGAGAAACTCCTAGGGACATTGTGGCCAAATTCCAGAATTCTCAGGTCATGGAGAAAATATTGCAAGCGGCTAGAAAGAAACAGTTTCAGTATTGTGGAAATACAATCAGGATAACTCAAGATCTAGCAGTTTCTACATTAAGGGATCGAAGGGCGTGGAATAGGATATTCCAGAAGTCAAAGGAACTAAGACTCAAACCAAGAATCACTTACCCAGCAAAACTGAGTATAATACTTCAGGGGAAAATATGGTCTTTCAATGAAACAGAGGACTTTCAAGCATTCTTGATGAAAAGACCAGAGCTGAAAAGAAAATTTGACTTTCAAACACAAGAATGAGAAGAAGCATGAAAAAATAAACAGCAAGGAGAAGTCATAAGGGACTTACCAAAAGTGAACTGTTTACATTCCTACATGGAAAGACAATATTTGTAACTCTTAAAATTTTTCAGTATCTGGGTAGTTGGTGGGATTACACACACACACATACACACACACATGTATACACATGCATGCACACACAGAGACAGAGAGCACAGAGTGAATTGAAGAGGATGGGACCATATCTTATAAGAAATTAAGGTAAATGATGAGAGAGAAATGTAGTGGGAGGAAAGAGGGTGAAATGGAATGGGGTAAATTATCTCTCGTTCAAGAGGCAAGCAGGAGACTTTTTAATGGAGGGAAAAAGAGGAGAGCTGAGAAAAAAAAAAACAAGAAGTTTACCCTCATCACATTCAATTAAAGGAAGGAATAAAATGCACACTCATTTTGCTATGAAAATCTATCTTCCAATACAGGAAAGTGGGGGAGAAGGAGATAAGCAAGGGGGGGAGGGGATGATGGTAGGGAGGGCAATGGGAGGAGGGAACAATTTAAAGTCAACACTTGGGGAGGGACAGGATCAGAAGACAGAATAGAAACAATGGGGGGCAGGATAGGATGGAGGGAAATAACAGTCTTATACAACACGACTATTATCAAAGTCATTTGCAAAACTACACAGATATGGCCTATATTGAATTTCCTGCCTTCCCAAAGGGAATGGGTGGGGAGGGAGGGATGGGGAGAATTTGGAACTCAAAGTCTTAGGAACAATTGTTTAGTATTGTTGTTGCTACTAGGAAATAAGAAATACAGGTCATGGGGAATAGAAAGTCATCTGGCCCTACAGGACAAAAGAGAAGATGGGGACAAGAGAAGGGAGGGATGATGGAAGAGAGGGCAGATTGGTGGTAGGGAAAATTAGATTGCTCGGTGTGTTGGGGTGGGCGGAGGGGATAAATGGGGAGAAAATTTGGAACCCAAAATTTTGTGAAAATGAATGTAAAATGTTAAAGAAAAAAGAAGAAAATAGAATGAAACCACAACCCCATTTTCCTAAGGAATATTGGTGCAATAAATATTAAATAAAATAATAATAAGGAAATTGTAACAATACATCACAAAGATCATGCAATAAGGCTGAGGTGGGATTTAGCAGAATTTATACCAGAAAGATCGGGGTGCTTCAATATTAGGAAAACGAACAGCATAACTGACAACATCACCAACAAAATCAACTCAGATCATGAGTATCTCAGTAGACAAAGGGGAAAAAAATTATCAGTGCCCTTAGAATTTCTATATATCACCAACAAAGTCTAGTGGGAAGAAATAGAAAATCATTTAAAAGTGACTGTAGTCAATATAAAATACTTGAAAATCTATTTACCAAGATGAACTCAGGAACTATGTGAACACAACTAGCAAATGCTGTTTATATAAATAAAATGAATCTAAAATTGGAGAAATATTAACTGCCCATTGGTAGATCAAGTCAACGTAGTAGAATTGACAAATAAGCAAAATTATTTTACTTTTATTTGATTCTATACCAATCAAATTGCCAAGTAAAAGGTGTAGAAAATAACCAAATGTATCTGGAAGGAAAAGAACACTAAAGGAAAGTGGCCCTGCAGTACCATATCTCAAACTGTATTAAAATTGGTACTCATCAGAACAACCTGGAATTGGCTAAGGAATGGAGTAGTGGACTAGTAGAACTGATTAGGTACACAATACACAGTAATCTAGTGTTTGATAAATGAAAAGATTCCGGATTTTGTAACAAGAACTCAATATTTGACAATTCCTGGGAAAACTGGAGAGCAGTTTGAGAAAAGCTAGGTATAGGCTAACATCTCTCACTATATGCCAGGAAATGGTCAAAATGACTTGCTGATTTAGACAAAATGGGCATATTACAAGCAAATCAAGGGAGCATGGAATAGTTTACCTATCAGTTCTTGGAGAAGGAAAGAATTTGTGATAAAAGAGAGATAGAATATAGGATGCAAAATGGACAATTTTGATTGCATTGAATGGAAAAGGTCTGCAAAAACAAAACCAATGCAGTCAAAATTATAAGGAAAATGGGAAAATTGAATTAAAAACAGAAATATTTACCACAAATGCCTCTGAAAAATGTCTCATTTCTCAAATACATAGAGTTATGATTAAGATTCATTTTAAAAAATGAGTCATTCCCTAAACAACAAATTGTCAATACATGTGAATAGGCAGTTTTCAGAAGAAAAAATCGAAGCTAACTTTAATCATATGAAAAACTGTCCTAAAATTGGAATTGATTAGACAAATGAAAATTAAACCAACTCTGAAGTACCACCTCACACACATAAGACTGACTAATATGACAGAAAAGGAAAAAGACAAATATTGAAGAGGATATAGAAAAATAAGGAAACATGTCCAGTGTTTGTGATCTGTTCCATTCATTCTGGAGAGCAATTTGGAACTATGGCCAAAGTGCTGTAAAACCAATCATTGACTTGACCTAGCGTAATCACTACTAGGTGTGTATCCCAAAGAGATCAAAGAAAAAGGAAAATGACTTATATGTGCAAAAATATGTATAACAACTCTTTTAGTGGTAATAAAAAATTAGAAATTGATAATATAGAATACTTAACCATACTCAGCATTTTGGATGACTGGCCTTCAAAATATTCCAGTTATCTTTTTATCCAGGCCCCATCATGTTTATAGAGAAGCCGGGAAAAAGGTCTTAAATAAAGGAACTCATTATGATCTATTATTCATACAGTGGAACTAATAATGATTCAGTATACTAATTCTTGTTTTGTAGGGAGGAGGAATAACAGTCATTATGGATCCTGGGAGGCATATCAACTTAGATCATCTTGTTTAAATGCTATTTTGTAAACTCATAAATTTATGTTTTAAAATTTATTAAAAAAAAAAAAACCTTTACCATTTTACTTAAGCACTACATATACTATGTTACCCAAATGACTATTTGGCAGTTGTGAGGATCTATGGTGGGCATTCTGCTATAAAACAATAAATACACAGAACACTAAAGAAAAAAAAAAGTAAGATGATGAGATTTCAGGCAATCAATTTATTACTGGAGTGTCATCTTGTTCCAAAAAGTTCAAACCAAGCAAAGATGCAGATGGAGACTGGAGAGTGAGAAAATATCTATGCTAAGCCCTGGGCTACTTAATTTTTTTTGGCAGTGACTAAGATAAAAGCATAGAGAGCACGAAGAGGGGAAGAAAAATACCCTGGATAAAAAGAACAAAAACAATCAAACCAAAAATGAGATCTAAAAAGAACTTGACAATCTAATATGGAGACTTAAAAAGATAAAAAAAATAAATTCTTATATGGGTTAAAAAAATCAAATTCACAAATAAAGATGGAGGAAGGATATTGAGTAAGGGAAAAAAAATGCTGAGAAAAATATATGTTAAAGGACAATTTAGATAATGACCACAATAATGGAAGTAGTACTTTTAAAGGTGAACACACTTTTAAATGCTTAATAATCCTCACCAATTCAATGATTAATTGTGACTACAGAGGATTTGCCTTCCATCCTCTCTTTGCATAGAGAATTCAGACAATAAAGAAAACTAAATGTTGTTATTTGCTACAGGTACAGAATAAGAAACGCAAGAAAGTTAATGTGCTGATTTTTTTTTCCATTAATATACTTATTTACTACACTAGAATTTTAAGAGGGGAGTAATGATTCATGAGAACAAAAAAGATGCAGTGGAAAAAGAATATCAATATAATAATAAAATCACAAGCAAATAGATTTTTCAGGAAACACAGAAACAAATTACATAAATGTGTTACTGACTTGTTAAATTTGGCATATACTTTATTTAAGTCAAATTACATGTAACAGAAGTTTGCACAACTCTTTTTATTTCCCCTTTTTTCTCTGAGTTTGAATATGTGTTTTTTTTTGATGATTATAAAGTGACAGGAGTTTTGAGAGAAAGATTTATTCCCTTTTTCATGGGGAAAATGTAGAAATAGATATAAACAAAAATTTCTTAACAGTTTGTTACCCAAAAAATAGAATAAGTTGCCTGCTGACTAATTTAGTTCCCTAAAAATGAGTAGAGGCCTACTGCTTATATAAATATTTTTCTAAAATGTTGTAGAACATATTTTCCTTAAGACATCGGTTAGACTACATGGTTTCTGAAGTTCCTTCTAACTGTTTCATTCTGTTTGAATCAAATCACCTGATTAATAGGAATTAGAATATTTTGGCATACAACGCATGTAGTCTTTAATCTCTATAGAAAAAGTTTTGGTTAGAATTCTTTTTTTGTTTGTTTTTTAATTTTTGCTGAAATTTAAAAACAATCTTTGGATTTATGGATTTCACCATCTATTTTTTTTCTTTTTCCTTCCTCCTTGGCTTACATGTTTAAAAATAAAAATGAATTTGTTCTTATGAACATCTTATAATTTCACATAATATGTAAAATGACAATCACATTCAGCAAAAGAAATTCAGAAAAGGAAGCAAAAAAGAAAGATGAGTAGCTTCAGTGCTGTACAATAATAAAATGATTAAAATTGGCTGAGTTTGGGGAAAGGCCAGTAAAGATTAATTTTCATTTTGTGCTTTCCATTAAATACCATTTTGCAAATTATAAGTCTAAGAGTAATAAACCATCATCTTGTTCAATTCTTTATCAAATCACTACATTTGATCATAAAAGAACAAAGTTTCTTTCATCTTAACCATCCTTGCCCCAAATTTATTATTTTTTTAAATCCAATCAACTATAGAACAAAGAAATATTAAGAAAAATAGGCATAATTGAAAAGCGCTAAGTTTTAATCTTCAGAATATATTGATTTTTATAAATACAAACGAAAGATAGGGTATTAAGAAATGTAAGGAAAATGAGATACAATTGGACCAAAATTTAATTGAATCCCTGTCTCCTTTTGGCACACAGGGCTGTGGATGACTGAGTGGCTGTTTTTTCTCAGTAGTATCAAAACTATTTCCTGTACTGACATCTCCTTTAGCATTATCATGTGATACTGAACTCAGAAATCTTGGCAATACTTCGCTTCTGAGGGATGGTAGAGATTGAATTCTGGAGATGGTTTGCTAGAGAAAGGTAAAGAGCAAAATTGAGCACTGAGAATAAAATGAGATGAAAACAATGAACTGAAAAAAGGAACTAAAAAGGCAATGAATATGTTAAATATTTGTTTTTAAAATGTTTCATTTTTTTTGCACTGCTCATTTCAAAGTATCATAGAACCACTCCTCCAACTCCAAAACTACAACAATAACAAAAATTGAGTATGTCTGAACAAAATATGCATTTGTCCAAACTTGGGGTCTACCATCTTTTTTTATTAGGAGGAAATAATTCATTTTCTCCTTTTAAATGGTACCACTGTTTAGATTCTTCTCTTCGTTTTGTTTAATGTTCTTTGTTTCAGTTCAGGGAAATTGCCCCAAGTTTCTCTTCATAGTCACATTTTCTTATTATACAATAATATCACAATACAGTAATCTAGTATGCATAGCATTTTAAGCTATTCCCCAACATGGGTACTGATGTCTTTTTTTTTTCTCTCTTCTTTTTTTGTTCCCAATATTATGTGCTTCTTCTTCTTCTTCTTCTTCTTCTTCTTCTTCTTCTTCTTCTTCTTCTTCTTCTTCTTCTTCTTCTTCTTCTTCTTCTTCTTCTTCTTCTCATGCTTCTTTTTCTTTCTGAGTGATGGACATCAATTTTGCATCTGTTTTCTTTTTTTGCTCCCATTCTTATTAATATTTAACTTGACTATGTTTTAAGTGCCATTTTCCTGTTGTAACCTATGAACTGAAGTCTTTAGTTTTAAATGTGATGTTCCCATTTTACAGATAATTAGATTATCTATATTTTTCTGTCTATTTTCATTTCTAAATGATCTCATAGTAATCATATCTAGTTGGGTTTTCCAGCAACTTCCTATGGACTCATTTTGTCAGTATTACTTTATACTCCTTTGTGATGCAATGTTGTCCATAATCATCTGAGAGATGTATGCTTAGAAATGAAGTTAGAACTATAATGATGATGATGAGGATGATGATGATTGATGATGAATTGCATTTATATAACACCTTTAGATTTGCAAAGTTCTTTACATATGTTATGTCATTTGACCTTCACAATGGCACCATGACATTGGTGTTGCTATGATCCCCATTTTCAATGAAAAAAACTAAGGCAGGCAGATGTTAAATGATTTGCCCAAGCTTACACAGCTGATAAACATCTGAGTCAGTATTTGAACTCAGGTATTTCTATCTCTAAGTTCAACACTCAATACAGTACTTCATGGTCTAGTTTTCAAGAACAAAGGAGATATAGAAAGTGAAGATACCTTATTGGTATCCATAAAATATAATATTATGTAAATTCCTTAGAAACTTATATTAAATATGGGAAACCATGTATATAAATGGTTCAACATAAATTGATACAACATTATTTTTTTTAAATGTAGAAGAAGCATTCACATCTTGAGAAATCAGAGAAGGTCTCTTTTAGGAGGCAATATTAAGCTGAGTCTTGAAGGGAGTTGGAAGTTCCAACAGAGAAAGATAAGGAAGGAAAGCATTCTAATTATGAGGGATATTCTATGTAAATTTATAAAAAGTAGAAATGGCCAATTGACTATGATAAAATAAAATGTATATTGATCTGGCTGGAAGTCAAAATGTATGAGGAAAAATAATAAGCAATCAGCTTAGAATGAGAAACTGGAGCCGATTAATAGAATAATTTACATTATGGACAGTAGCATTTTTCTTTTATCCTACAAGTCATACAGCTCTCTAATACAGAGATGATCATGGTCTCTAAGTGTTCTGCAAGTCTTTGTTTTTTTTTAAATTTTGAACAATATTTTTTCAACATATTTTATTTTTTGTTTTGTTTCCTCTCTTGTGCTCAACTTTTTATTGATGACAAATAATATCAAGGGATGTGTGCTGACTTAGTGTGGATATCTTGTCAATTTCTCCATTGAATTCATTTTTAATCACCTAGAAAAAAAGTACCTGGATTGTTCACTAGGTGTACATTTAGTCTGACAAAAATCTATAAGTTCAAAAAGAAGTCTGTTCTAATTAGCTGAAAAACCTTTGCCATGCCCAGTGAATCTTCTATAACCTGGAAGACCAATTTAGAACCTTGTATTTTGGTTCTTAGCAGAGGAGAAGAATGAAAATTCTAAATAAACATCAAAGGTGAAAATGCTTTAGAAGGATGAGGGGAAGGTACAGAACCCTGAGTATTCTTTGCCTTAGCCACATTTATGCTCCCTACTATGTGGCCATGTGAAGACCTTTTGATCTTCAAAAGATCTATCCAAATTGTTTAGAACTTTCTATTTACCCCATGAAATCCTACTCTCATTCCCAGGACAGCAGCAGGTGGCAGCAGTGTCTGCATTTGGAGGAAAAGACAGACTCAATACTATGAAAAGAAGAAAATTCAAGTATCTACAGAGAGCCTAGCAAAAAGTATTATATATATATATATATATATATATATATATATATATATATGCATACATACATAGATATATGTATGTATGTATAGGGAACATTTTGAGAATACAAGCAAAATAAATTTCTAGTGAATTGTTATTCTGCACACGTACTCTCTAAGCTTGAGCCCACTTTCACTTGGACTCTAAGTTTATTGGTAGGAGAGCATGTCACAGAATTTTCGTGGGGAGATTTTTGCTACCAACTTTACTGTAAGCAAAGGTGTAAAATACCAAGAAATAATCAAAGAAAATATAAAGAATGAAAAAATAGAAGAAAATGTGAAACATGAGAAAAACAACTGATCTGGAGAAGAGATCAAGAAGAGAAAACATAAGAAAAATCAGACTACCTGAAAGCTATGATTTAAAGAAAAGAATCTTGATACAATAATACAAGAATTAAAGAAAATTGTCCTGAAGAGATAAAACAAGAGGGGAAAGTAGAAATAGAAAAAAAAAATTCACCAGTCACCCCCTGAACGAGATCCTATGAGGAAACCCCACAGTAATGTTATAATTAAATTCCAAAATCCCCAGCTTAAGGATAAAATATTAGGAGCAACATGAAAAAAAGCAATTTACATGTGGCTGTGCCACAATTAGAGGCGCTCAAGACCTAGCAGCAGCAACACTAAAAGATTGCACTTCTTGGAATACTATATACTAAAGAGCAAAAGAATTGGGGTTCTAACTGAAAATGTCATACTCACCAAAGCTAGGCATAATTCTAAGTGGGGGGAAAGTAGATATTTAATGCATTGTCAGACTTTCAGGACTTTTTAAAAAAAAAGAAACCTAGAAGTTAATAAAAGACAACATATAAGAACCGAGAGAGATATTAAGTGCCTACCAAAGATTAATTGCAAGGGATTCAATAAGCAAAGTCTGCTTACCTATTATGTATATAAAATATATATCTAAGATAGCTATTAGTAATTGGGTAGTTTGTAAGAAACATTGGGGTAAATCTGAGAATGATATGACTTAAAAAATAAAACAATTCAAGAACAGTTAAAATGAGTAATTACCTTACACAAATGAGGTTCAAGAGGAAGAACTGACACAGGAGAATTAGATGGGGGAGAAGGGCTGTTAGTTTGGAAACGTACTTTCATCAGGAATGGGTTCAAGAAGAAACAATGCATATATATCGATAGATAGATGATAGATAGATAGATAGATAGATAGATAGATAGATAGATAGATAGATAGGTAGATAGGTAGAAAGATAGCGATAGGTATGGATATAGATAGATATGAATATAGAACTTGTCTGAATTCATAAAGAAAAAAAGGTTTAGGGAATAGGAAGTGGGGGAGAGAAGAGAGAAATCTCTGGATGGAAGAGTGAGGGAATAGGTTAAGGGTGTTTATATTAAAAGGAATGAGAGGATGAGGGAAGGCTCTTTGGGAGGATAAAGCAGGGATCTTTAGAGGCAAGGATTAGGGAATAGGTTAAAAGAGGTATAGAAGGCTGTTTAGATTTATGGAAATGGAAGGATAAGGGAGGATAGGTTAAGAAATAGGGGGCCAAGATAGCAGGTAAAAGTGAAGTAGAGGAATCAGGAGTGATAGGATATAAGAAATATGCACAAAAATAAAACAAAGATCAGGAGTACAATTTGTTAGGAAATGTGTATGTTTAAATATATATGTACATATGTGTATGTGTATATCCATATCTATACATAAATACATCCACACATAACTTTAGCCTTCTGAACTGGAGGAGGGAGAAGAGGAAAAAAAGAACAATGTAAAAAGTGCACAGGAGAGAATAAAAGAAAACTTACAAGAAAGCAAAGATGGATAACTGTCAGCACAACATATAGTATCTATTACATAGATTTTCTTGAAGTGGAAATTTATTGCTGTATTTTTTGATTCCTCTTTTACATTCTGCTGTGCATATGACACTTCTTTTATTGTTGCATTTAAATTTTAATGTTTAATTTTATGTTTCTTTTTTTTCTTATTGTGTATTTGTTTTAGAAAAATAAAAAATAATTTTAAAAAGTTAATTTTCTGTATAACGAAATTCATAGTCAGGGTGGTGCTTATAATACTCAAGAGAATGTCTGGTTTAACATTCTTACTGCCATTTATTTGAGATGAGCATTCCTTATAGTTACTAGAGTCTGTAAAATCAAGCTTGAACTATCAACTATAGGTCCCGTGTTAAAGGGCTAGTTTTCTCTCTTACTTGCTTTACATCTTTCTCTTTTGTCATCTGTTCTTTGGTATATCATTATCTTTCCTTATTTTCCCTTTAAAATTCTATTATGCTTGCCTTGCAAATGTAACCAAAACCTATGTAATATGGCTTAAAATTGTTGCTAGAGGGCTCACTGAGTTTATGTTCAGTGAAACTTACACTCCAAGCAGTTCCCCTTCACCCCCCCCAAAAAAAATCTCAGATTGTCAGTGCACAAACTACAATTTTCCTCCTTTCTTTTCTTGTGCTAAGAAAAAATATGGAAAGATAAAATGTGTAAGGATGCCATCACCATGAAATGATTTTTTTCACCATCAAATGAATAGTAAAACCGAACACACCAACACATTATTAAGTGATCCAAGTAGCGTACATAAGTCATCCATTTATATGGCAACTATATTATGTCTTCTGACTTGATTTATAGAGTGAAGTCCAATAATGATGTGGCTTCATTCATTCACTTGGTACATTGACCCGCTCATCAATGAACACATGGCTAACATTTAGAATTCTAGCTGGTTAGAGATGATTTAAAACATGTGTATTACTTGCCACTCTTTGCTCCCTTTCTATCATCCCACTACTTCTAGAATAGAAGTAGGCTGTAAAGGACTGTGGGACCATTTGCACATTGATCTGATTATTATGTTACCAAGGTCAGCAACTCTTCATTTAGAAGGCAAACTGATGCTATTGAGCAACTTTCTGTACACATACTAGGTAGGTTGGTCCTTAAATATCAGAAGTAGTCAGTTTCTTGAATTGTTCACAAAGTCTTTACATCTTCAAACGACCTGGAAGGGATAACAGTCCATTGGAACAGGTAGTTAAGAAACTAGATTGAGTTTCATGCTATGCCATGATAAGTCATCAGAATACAATTTTATATAAGGAATTAGTTAAGGATTTATATTAAATAGCCTTACTAAACAAAATAAAAGGATAATAAAAATTTTGGAGGAAAATATTTATCTTACTCAAGAGATATTTCAGTTTTTCTCTAGATTTATGATTTTATTGAAGTGATCACTCTTTCTAGACCACCCATTTAAACCTTTTCATCTTGGACAATTTTTATCCTTGTCTCATATAATCATGACAGAATGACATTAAGAACTAGAAGGAATACCAGGAGTCATTTATTCCAATTCTTCCATCTTGTAGATAAGGAAACGGAGGCCGAGGGAGGTTAAATTGCACAGACAGTGGGAGATCTAGAATTCAAACAGAGATTATTTGATTGAAAATTCAAACCTCTTTATTGTGCCTCATGCTTTCTCAGTGAAGACAGTCAATATAAATGTAACTTTAAAGACGCAAATGCACATGAAAGTGAATAGATGAAACATTATCTTTTAAGTAAGATTTAATTATAATAATTATGGTAGCCAAATTTTGTACAACACTTTGAAGTTTTCAAACCATTTTACAAATATTATCTTACCTCATCCTCACAACAACCTTCAGAGGCAGGTGCTATTATTATCCGCATTTTACAGAAGAGTAAACTGAGACTGACAGAAGTACCTTGTTCAGAGTCACCCAATTAGCAAGGTTCAAGGCCAGATTTGAACCCAGGTCATACTGACTTTAGGTCCAATGCTTCTGTAACATCTAGATAAATATGATGAGGTATAATTTAAGGAATTTTATATAATGTTTCTTGAAATAGGTATATATAAGAGCTATGAATAAAGTATGAAAATGATTTAACTAACACATGATTATAATTCCGGTAGGATCTTTTATGACAGTAAGGAACAGGGAATGCTAAAACAGAAAAGTATCTAGAAAGAAAACTTCAATAATCCAGGTAAAACTTAATAAGGGCCTATAGTCAAACTTTAAAGCGGGAGTTCTTAATCTATTTGAGATCATAGACCCATTTGACTGCCTGGTAAAATCAGAATTTTTTTTAATGTATAGAACAAGATACACAGGAAATAAATTATAATGAAGTTATTATCAAAATATATCTTTTCAGAAGTCTATGTACTGCTGGTTAAAAATCCACATATTGAAAAAAGTTAAGAAGTGAGACATCTGTGAGACGTAGACAATTAATTCACCAGATTGCCCAGGAGGTCTGTGGCATCCAAAATTGTTAAGGACTACTAACTGACTGACTTGGTATATGGGGCCTTAAGCTGTGAAGTTCTAGTAGAACGACAGTGAACTGCTTCAAAAAAACAAAGTAAATTAAGACTATTTCAAATTTTGGGATTGAGTTACTCACTATTTCAAGGAGCAGTGCCATTGTAGTATCATAGACATTGAGCTAGAGTGAACTTGAGAAGCCATGTAGTTCAAACATTCATTTATAGTTGAGGATACTGAGGTTTATAGAAGGGACTTTCCCAAAGTAAAAACCGCGGTAAGCATCAGAGTGAGGATTTGAAACAAGGTCCTCAGACTGCAGAAATATTGTTCTTTCTATTTTATGATTCTTCCTCTGTAAGTTCCTGGTAGCAAACATTTAAATGAAGAAGCTCTTTTCAAGCATTCAGGAAACACTTAAATCATGGACATACATATAAGCACATGCCTACGCAAATTTATCATTCCTAGGCAAGTAAACTATTCTAGATAAGTGAATTTGAAGATGAGATTAATAATTTGATTGCCAACACAGTTAAAAAACAAAATAATAACTGTGATCTGATAAACAATTCCAGGATACACTATGAACTTCTCCTTGTGTGTGTCTAGTGGATTGACTTGGCATAATTTTACCTTTTCCTAGTGATTCAGGCTCATTATTATAAGCACCAATAATCATGCTGTGCCATATAAGTCTGAATACATTTAGTAGATGTCTGTCCTGATAATGAACTGTGCAAATTGGCATGTCTCTGGTATATTAGACTGAAGCCTTCCAGGCTTAATACTTGCCTTTATGGAACTAAGGTGCCCATGACTATCGCCTTCCACTCACCTATGTCAGAATTCTACTTCAGGACACTCACTTTCCATTGTCAGACCATCTGTCATCCACTCTCACTGTCTCCTTCTCTAATCACCACTGCAAGCTATAGTCCATATTTTCCCATTTTTTTCTCCTGTTTTGTCTTTCGTATTGCCTGTCATTTCTCCTTCAATACTCAAAATTGTCATGTAAAGTCCGGTTTTAGTATAGATATCCACCAGACAAGCAAAGTGTTTCTGTTCAGTCAAAAGACCAACCATTCATGTCAGATATAATCTCTGAATCTTTACTTTTCTTATTATTTATTTGGTTTTGCTGCCCAGAGATTCTTTTTTCCCGCTGACAAAAATTGTTTGTTTCCCTAACTCCTTCCATTCCAAGTATTGTAGGAAGATAGGTTTAGTAGAGCAGATGATTTTATTTTATTTACCATGCCAGTAAACATGATCAGTCTCAAACATGGAGAATAGATACAGTGCACCTGTCTTCTTTACTAGAAGACAATAAGACTATAGGTGCAGAACATTGCATATTCTCTCAGAAATGGATACTGTTTTGGTTGAATTTGTTCATTTTTGTTACAAGAGAAAGCTTTTGAAGGTATGAGATGTGTGTATATATATCTGCAAATGACTGCTAGAAAATAAAAAAAGTCAATAAAACTTTAATTTTAAAAATGTGAATTATAAAACTATATACTTCAAGGATACATAATATGCAATCATTATTCAAATTATGCTATAATTGAAGGCTCCTTAATGGGTAATGGGTAGGTATATCTATTTGGAAATTATTATGATGGTGATGCAAATTACAAAATTCTATATGCCAAAAATTTTTACCAGGCAATTGTTTTTCAAGGTAATATATAAATCTGAAGGTGATAAAGACAAATCTTATGGTAAAATGTATCCTTTTCACACATTTCTTTGAGATTTCCCTAAATCAGTTCAATTTCTATTGCAATCATTAAACATCTATAGAGGAGGGTCATGAATGGTCTATTTTGGCTGTAAACTGCAGTGGTAAATTTGATCATGTAACTAGATGTACATTCCCTTCATTTAGTGCCAAGGAAAACTCAAGAAACTGAGAAGTCTGATATGGAACGAGGTAAACCTGCTCCATAGCAGTAACTGAGATGGCAGTTTTGTCTCCTCAGGAACTTTCTGCATCTGAAAGTTCTGCTTTCCCCTTTAGCCCAGCAATAATCCTTTTGTGTCTTCCAAATTAATTTAGTGAAAGGTTATGTGATACTTGGCATAGGAGGCTGTCCTTGGCATTAAGGGAAAAAAACTGCTTAAAGTACAACTAGCATGTATTAGCTGAGAGATTGACAAAAAAGGTTGTTGTTTGTCCTTCATTTCAAGGAGAACCAGTGATATCTTGGGGTAATGACTTGCATGTGCATTATATTTAAGTGACACAAAATTGCACAATGTTGTCATCTTCATGGAGTCATTGAACTCTGGTGGCAAGACAAAAGGAAGGACAATCGATGATGGCCCAGGACGCAGTGGATGGCCTCGACATCTTAGATATGTGACAAAACTCTAAAATCTCCACAGTCCCTGCCTCAGCTGCCTTTATAATGGTCATTGGAACAAATTGCTGTCATTCACTCAACTGAAGGGAAGGTGCAGGGAGGTGGCGGAGAGGAATGTCTTCACATGTTTGGGGTGGACATCCTCCTAACTCATTGATGAATCAATCTGCATTTAATCCATCTGCTGAGATGATTTTACTGTGGTGTGGCCATTGTTCTTGCTACAGTTTGACAAAACAAGGAGTGCACAAGAAAAAGAAGGTGAATGGGGAGGGAAAAGAGGGGGAAATAAATAAAGATTTATTCACTACCCGCCATATACCAGCCACTACAAATAATAGTTCAGTTAATCCTATTAACAACCTTAGGAAAGATGTACATTATTTATCGCATTTTACAGTTGAAGAAACTAAAAGGCTAAGTGCCTTGTAAAGAGTCACAGAGCTAGTAAATGTCTAAGGGCAAATATGATTTTAGATTTTTCTCTCAGTTCATTAGTGTACCTATTTTTTTTCTCATTCCTTCCAACATTTGTCATCTCTTATAGGAGTGAGGTGGGACCAATTATCATGGAGAACAATATGAAACTCTGACCAAAGGGCTATAAAACTGTGTATACCCTTTGACCCAGCTATGCTATTACTAGGTCTATTTGCCAAAGAAGTTATTTTTGTTTGTTTATCTGTTTGTTTGTTTTAAAGGAAAAAGAACTATATACAAATTAGAGCAGTAATTTTTGTAGTGGCCTAGATGGGATCAGGAAACGTCTTACATGTTTTGGCACTCAAACTGAATCTTGAATGAAGCAACTGGCATGCAAGGTCCTTCATAACTAACCCTAACTCCTTCTTAAAATGTATTTCACACCACTTTCCCACATTCTGTGTACTAGACACACTGGACTACGTGTCATTGCTTTATCATAATCTACTCATTCTGATGACCTTGCAGGTAACATCCCAAAGCCTAGAAAAAAAAAAAAAAAAACTTTCTGTCTTTTCTTTTGAAATTTTCTCATTTTATTTTTTTTAAATTTATTTAGTTAAGTTTTCAACATTCATTTCCACAAAATTTTGGGTTCCAAATTTTCTCCCCATTTCTCCCCTGCCCTCATTTCAAAATGCTGAGCATTCTAATTACCCATATCACCAATCTGCCGTTCCTTATAACATCCCTCCCTTCCCTTATCCACATCTTCTCTTTTGTCCTGTAGGGCAAGGTAATTTTCTATACCCCATTACCTGTATTTCTTATTTCCTAGTTGCAAGAACAATACTGTTCCTAAAACTTTGAGTTTCAACTTCTCTTCCCCCCTCCCTCCCCACCCATTCCCTTTGGGAAGGCAGGCAATTCAATATAGGCCATATCTGTGTAGTTTTGCAAATGACTTCCATAATAGTCATATTGTGTAAGACTAACTATATTTCTCTCCACCCTATCCTGCCCCCATTTATTCTATTCTTTCTTTTGATCCTGTCCCTCTCCAAGAGTGTTGACTTTTAATTTCTCTCTCCTCCCACTGCCCTCCCTTCCAACATCCCCTCACCCTGCTTATCCCCTTCTCCCCCACTTTCCTGTATTGTAAGATAGGTTTTCATACTAAAATGAGTGTGTATTTTATTGCTTCCTTTAGTTGAATGTGATGAGAGTAAGCTTCATGGTTTTTCTCTCACCTCCCCACTTTTCCCTCCACTGAAAAGTCATTTACTTGCCTCTTTTATGAGAGATAATTAGCCCAATTCCATTTCTCCCTTTCTCCTCCCAATATATTTCTCTTTCATCCCTTAATTTCATTTTTAAAGATACGATCCTATTCTATTCAGTTCACCCTGTGCTCTGTGTGTGTGTGTGTGTGTGTACTCCCACCAACTACCCAGATACCGAAAAAGGTTTTCAAGAGTTGCAAATATTGTCTTTCCATGTAGGAATGTAAATAGTTCAACTTCAGTAACTTAGGATTTCTCTTTGCTGTTTACCTTATCATGTTTCTCTTGATTCTTGTGTTGAAAGTCAAATTTTATTTTCAGCTCTGGCCTTTTCATCCAGAATGCTTGAAAGTCCTCTATTTCATTAAAAGACCATTTTTTCCCTTGAAGTATTATACTCAGTTTTGCTGGGTAGGTGATTCTTGGGTTTATCCTAATTCCTTTGACTTCTGGAATATAATATTCCACACCCTTCGATTCCATAATGTAGAAGCTGCTAGATCTTGTGTAATCCTGATTGTATTTCCACAATACTCAAATTGTTTCTTTCTAGCTGCTTGCAATCTTTTCTTCTTGACCTGGGAACTCTGGAATTTGGCCACAATGTTCCTAGGTGATCCTCTTTTTGGATGTCTTTCAGGAGGTGATAGGTGGATTCTTTCAATATTTATTTTGCCCTATGGTTCTAGAATATCAGGGCAGTTTTCCTTGATCATTTCATGAAAGATGATGTCTAGGCTCTTTTTTTGACCATGGCTTTCAGGTAATCCCATAATTTTTAAGTTGTCTCTCCTGGATCTATTTTCTAGGTCAGTTGTTTTTCCAATGTGATATTTCACATTCTCTTCCATTTTTTCATTCTTTTGGTTTTGTTTGGTGATTTCTTGGTTTCTCAGAAAGTCATTAGCCTCCATCTGCTCCATTCTAATTTTGAAAGAACTATTTTCTTCAGTGAGCTTTTGAGACTCCTGTTCCACTTGATTAATTCTGCTTTTGAAAGCATTCTTCTCCTCATTGGCTATTTGAACCTCTTTTGCCAATTGAGTTAGCCTATTTTTCTTTTTTTTCTTTATTTATTTATTCATTTATTCACCCATCCATTTATTATTTATTTATTTATTCACCCAACCACTTATTTATTTATTTATTTAGCTTTTTACATTCATTTTCACAAAATTTTGGGTTCCAAATTTTCTCCCTATTTATCCCCTCCCCCACCCCAATACACCAAGCATTCTAATTTTCCCTATCACCAATCTGCCTTCTCTTCTATCATCCCTCCCTTCTCTTGTCCCCATTTTCTCTTTTGTCCTGTAGGGCCAGATGACTTTCTATTCCCCATTAACTGTATTTCTTATTTCCCAGTAGCAACAACAATACTAAACCTTCTCCTCTCCCTCCCTCTCCACCCATTCCCTTTGGGAAGGCAGGCAATTCAATATAGGCCTTATCTGTGTAGTTTTGCAAATGACTTCAATAATAGTCATGTTGTGTAAGACTAACTGTATTTCCCTCCATCCTATCCTGCCCCCCATTGTTTCTATTCTGTGTTTTGATCCTGTACCTTCCCAAGAGTTCTGACTTCAAATTGCTCCCTCCTCCCGTTGCCCTCCCTTCCATCATTCCCCCCACCCTGCTTATCTCCTTCTCCCCCACTTTCCTGTATTGTATTTTAGGTTTTCATACCAAAATGAGTGTGCATTTTATTCCTTCCTTTAGTCAAATGTGATGAAGGTAAACTTCATGTTTTTTTTTCTCCGCTCTCCTCTTTTTTCCCTCCACTAAAAACTCTCCTGCTTGCCTCTTGATTGAGATATAATTTACCCCATTCCATTTCACCCTCTTTCCTCCCACTAAATTTCTCTCTCACTGTTTACCTTAATTTCTTTTAAGATATGGTCCCATCCTATTCAATTCACTCTGTGCTCTCTGTCTCTGTATGTGCGTGCATGTGTATACGTGTGTGTGTATGTGTGTGTGTAATCCCACCAACTACCCAGATACTGGAAAGTTTTAAGAGTTACAAATATTGTCTTTCCATGTAGGAATGTAAACAGTTCACCTTTGGTAAGTCCCTTATGACTTCTCGTTGCTGTTTACCTTTTCATGCTTCTTCTCATTCTTATGTTTGAAAGTCAAATTTTCTTTTTAGCTCCGGTCTTTTCATCAAGAATGCTTGAAAGTCCTCTGTTTCATTGAAAGACCATATTTTCCCCTGAAGTATTACACTCAGTTTTTCTGGGTAGCTGATTCTTGGTTTTGGTCCTAGTTCCTTTGACTTCTGGAATATCCTACTCTACGCTCATTGATCCCTTAATGTAGAAGCTGCTAGATCTTGAGTTATCCTGATTTTATTTCCACAATACTGGAATTGTTTCTTTCTAGCTGCTTGCAATATTTTCTCCTTGACCTGGGAATTTTGGAATTTGGCCAGAATGTTCTTAGGAGTTTCTCTTTTTGGATCTCTTTCAGGCAGTGATCGATGGATTCCTTGAATACTTATTTTGCCCTCTGGTTCTAGAATCTCAGGGCGGTTTTCCTTGATCATTTCATGAAAGATGATGTCTAGGCTCTTTTTTTGATCATGGCTTTCAGGTAGTCCCATAAATTTTAAATTATCTCTCCTGGATCTATTTTCCAGATCAGTTGTTTTTCCAATGAGATATTTCACATTCTCTTCCATTTTTTTCATTCTTTTGGTTTTGTTTTATGATTTCTTGGTTTCTCAGAAAGTCATTAGACTCCATCTGTTCCATTCTAATTTTGAGAGAACTATTTTCTTCAGTGAGCTTTTGAACCTCTTTTTCCATTTGGCTAATTCTGCTTTTGAAAGCATTCTTCTCCTCATTGGCTTTTTGAACCTCTTTTGCCAGTTGAGTTAGCCTATTTTTCAAGGTGTTATTTTCTTCAGCATTTTTTTGGGTCTCCTTTAGCAAGGTGTTGACCTGCTTTTCATGCTTTTCTTGCATCTCTCTCATTTCTCTTCCCAGTTTTTCCTCCACCTGTCTAACTTGATTTTCAAAATCCTTTTTGAGCTCTTCCATGGCCTGAGCCCACCGGACATACACCTCAGATGTCTGGGATACAGAGGCCCTGACCTCCACGTCTTTCCCTGATGGTAAGAATAGTTCCTCGTCATCAGAAATGAAAGGTGGGAATATCTGTCCCCCAAGAAAGTAGCTTTCTATTGTCTTATTTTTCTTCCCTTTTCTGAGCATTTTCCCAGCCAGTTACTTGACTTCTGAGATTCCTCTCCACCCCCGCCTAGATCCTAGATCCTCCCAGCTAGTTCTTGGGGTCTGAGATTCAAATGCTGCTCCCCAGCCTCAGGGCTTTCAGCGAGGGTGAGTTCGGCTGCAATTCAATGAGAGATGAAGTCCTGGTGCTCAGGTGGGGGCAGGGCTGCCTCCCAGGCTCGGTTCCCTTCAGGGCTTTATGTGGAGATCTTCAGTAATGGCCCTGAGCTCCTGTCTACTCTGGGAGTTCTGGGCTGCTGCTGCCTCTGCTGCTCACTCTGCTGCTCCCTCTGCCTCTCCCTCTGCCGCTGCCTCCTGAGTCACAGAGGCACCCCGCTCCCCTCTCTGCCAGCCCAGAAGTCTCTCTCATTGACCTGTAGTGCCTGTGGGTGGAGGGACCTTTTCAGCTGCTGGAGATTCTGTCCCTGAAGCCTGCTCAGATCTGCTCCTCTGGGGCCTCACGGCCAGGGCAGCGCAGGGGTGGGCTCCTTGTCCAGAGCGCAACGGACCTTTGGGGTTGGTTTTTCAGGGCTCTCTGGAACGGAAATCTCTTCCCCTGTGTTTCTGCGCAGGTTGCACTGCTCCAGAATTTGTGGGGAGCTCTTTTTACAGGAAATTTATGGGCTGTGGGTTCCGGAGCTAGCATATGTGAGTCTTTCTACTCCGCCACCTTGGCTCCTCTCCCGAGTTAGCCTATTTTTCAAGGTGTTATTTTTTTCAGCATTTCTTTGGATCTCCTTTAGTAAGGTATTGGCCTGCTTTTCGTGCTTTTCTTTCATCTCTCTCATTTCTCTTTCCAGTTTTTCCTCCACCTCTCTCACTTGATTTTCAAACTCTTCTTTGAGCTCTTCTATGTTCTGAGCCCATTGAATATTCATTTTGGATGTTTGGGATACAGAAGCCTTGTCTTTCACGTCTTTCCCTGATGGTAAGCATTATTCTTCCTTATCTGAAAGGATGAGAGAAGGTATCTGTTCACCAAGAGAGTAACCTTCCATAGTCTTTTTTTTCCCCCTTTTTTGGGCATTTTCCTAACCAGTCACTGACTTTTGGGTCCTTTGTCAAGAGTAGGGTATACTCTGGGAATCTGTAAGATCTCAGTTCCTCCAAGGTGGCACAATGAAAAGTGTACACTGCTCTGGGAGTAGTTAGAGATTTTTGTACCCAGAACCTTAGCAGTTACCTCTCCACAGACACCTGCTCTCCAGTTCCTCCAAGTCAGCACTGGTGGCTGATTTTCAGATAACTGCATGGGCAGGACCGCCATTTAGTGTGAGATAAAGATCAGTTCCCTCAGGGCCTCTACACAGGGCTGAGGTCATATTCAGCTCCTCAGTGGCCCCAGGGGTTTTTACACTCCAACAATGGATGAGAGCAGTTGTATGGGCTGCTTTGGGAACTGCTTCTGCCTGCTGATTTGGCCTCTGCCATTACTGCCTGAGGTATGGGAAGGCCCTTCTCACTTCCTGGACAAACCCTGTCACTGACCTTTGGTGCCTGTGGGTTGAGGGATCTGCTGCTGGAACTGGGGATTTGCTGCCACTGTGACTGAAGAGTCCACCCCGGATGTGTCCTTCTCCCAGAGTCATGCCAAAGGTTCTGCTCCACATCTGGTGCAACTGATGTTTCCATGAGCCTTTCAGATCACCATGGGCTGGAAATCTCCTCCACTCTGTTGTTCTCTACATATGCTGCTCCAAAATTTGTTGAAAGTCCCTCTCTAGAGCCCATTTTATGGGCTGAGTGGGGAGAGTCTCCATATGTGTTTCTTTCTACTCCATCATCTTGGCTCTGCCTCCAAAATTTTCCCATTTTTCTAATAGGTAAAACTTATAAGAAAGCATCTCATGAAGGAAACCTTTCCTAACTCCCCTCAGTACAAAGTATCCCTCTCTTCTTGGAACTCTCATATCAATTTGATTTCTCCTGTGTATCAAATCACAATTTAGCTTATAATAGGGTTAAATATATGCCTAGTCATCCTAAACCTGACTGTACCTCACCCCCTAACCTCATGTTAAACTACCTGGATGGTTAAACTATACAGTTAGTCTATTTGGATGGCCAAGAGTATTCTTTTTCACATTTTTATATCTTCTGATGCCTTGTCTGTATTAAATGTTGGATGAATGTCAATTCAAATGAACTGAAGTTTATTAGCATGTGCTAGAGAAATTCCCTAAAATAGATGTGGAATAGAAAATCAGAGCATGATGAATTTAGACCTGGAAAGGACTTGGGAATTAGTCAAGCTCAATCCAGTGATTGAATAGATGAGAAAACTGAAGTCCAGAGTAGCTAAATCACTTTTCCAAGTTCTAATTCCCTCCTGCCCACATTAAACTATTATTTTCTCTTGATATTGAAGAACAATTCATTTTGCATCTTTATATCTTTTGATAGTTTGCACGTAGTAAACACTTAATGAATGTCTATTGAAATAAACTAATGCTTATTAAGATGTACTAGAGAAACTCACTGAAAGGATATGGGATGGAAAGGCATTGCATCATAAATTAAAATCTGGAAGGAACTTGAGAGCTGATCAACTCTCATCTGGTCGTTCAATAGGATAGATTGAATAAAAACTGAAGTACAGAGTGGTTCAGTTCTTTCCCAAGCTCATATATCTGGTGAGAATCAGAAGCAGAATCTGAACCCTGGTCTTCCTAACTTGAAGGCCAGTGCCCTAAATTCACTGAGTCATGCTGCTTATCAAGGGAATGTCAGAAGAATACAGCCAAGAGCTAAAAAGAGGAATAATTCTTATTGATGAAATTCTATTACGAAACTAAAAAATTGTAAATTTAGGTACAGAGGCAGATGATTTATTTTAACTCAAGTAAGATATTGTTCAAGTATTCAAGTGGGTCTGAGGATATCCCTCTGGACATTAACCAGAAAGATATGGAGGTAAGAGTTATATACTTTTTTGTTACTTAATATTGATGATGGTAATGTGTCTAGTTTATGGTGAGGATTATTAGATAATTGATATGATGGATTGAAGAATGAATATGCAGGTTTTCTTCTTTTTTCTGATTTTGTGTGTGTCTCTAAATGTTACAATTGAAAAAAAATTAACTCTTCAGTTCTATGGCTACTAAAATGTTCCATGACTCACAACCACAGAATTTTGATAGAATATTGGTATTAGAGAGTTCTAATAATACTCTGACAAATTAATACATAAAATGAATATATTGCCGGGTTTCCTGCAAGTTCCAGCTAAAATTTCATCTTTCATAGGAACCTTTTTTTTATAATCCCTCTTAATTCTAGTTCCTTCCCTATGTTAATTATTCCCTGTGATTATTGCTTGTGTAATCATCTGCATAATGTCTCCCAGGTTAGGTTGTGAGTTCCTCCAGAGCAATGCATTTTGCCTTGCTTTTTTTTTCTTATCCTGTAGTACAGTACCTGGTTATTGATGAACCTGGCTAGCTGACTGACTGAAAGTAAAGAATTCTGCTTGTCATTTACCATGAGACATATGCCTCACACATTCTTGAGAATGCCTTGAATAAAGTTGACAATCCGCGTTTGGCTATTTAGCTGTTTCACTTCACATTTTCTATTGTTTTCATTCCATCTTCAGTAATATTTAGTATAAAATGAACTCTAAGCAATCTGATTGTAAAAATCCACATAATAATTTCAAATGATGAACAGCAGCTAATCTACCCTCTGACCAGTCTCTAAGAATTCCACACATCCTTGAGAATATCTTAAACCAAAAACTGTTCAAAGCAATGATACTGGTACATTAGTTCATATACTATTTCACTGTCCGTTAACTTGTGATTTTGGGTACTGAGTAATTGGCAAGATTAATGATGATAGTAACTTCTCCAACCTACCCTCATTAACATTTCTTATTTTATATTTCACACTCTAATAGAACGCATTAATATGAGAATAAAATAAATTAGTTAATGTATTTTAAACATTTGTCAGAAAGAGTTACTATAATGATAAATTTAGAGAAGATACAGAATCCAAATTTAGTATTGTTCACTTAATGTTTAGTCCACTTATACGTCTATTCAAACAACTACCTTAATTCAGTTCAATAAATATTTGAAAAGTATAGTGCCATGCTAAAGATTAATATAAAAATAATAATTAGTAATAAACTGTTCCCACCCTTAAGGGACAGTTTATCAGAGGGATGTGCTATTTACCTAAAAAAGTTAATGCACAGCATTATAAAAAAATTTCAAAGACATAGAGACACTAATAATTCAGAGGGGAGATCAGGAAAGTTCCTGTAGGAGGTGACACCAAGGACAAAACTGATGAAAAAAAAAAGCATTGTTAAAGACTGCAATCTTTTTTTTTAATCAGTGGCTTCTCCAAGTAACATTGTGAAAGAAAATTCTTATACTCACGCCTATTGATTTATTAATTTTAATCAAGTGTGTGTTGGTCACCATTTTAAGAAAAAAAGGATCCTTAGATGAATTAATTTTGCTTCCAAACATGGCCTGAAAATCAACAGTTGTCTGTTCCCACTGTCCATCTTCTTGATATTCAGGGTAGAAGGACAATTAAACATTATGACTTGGTTTTACTACACTTTATGATGTCTTACAACCCACAGGGGCTAAACCATGCATGCATTAACAATGTAACAGAGCCTGAGATGTCAGTTAATCATTTTAATTGGATGCAAACCGTCTTCTACCTCTTCTGCTTCTCTTCAATCCCCTTTCATTTATGCGTATGAGTCAAAGAAATTAAAGAGGCCCTTTGGTCCCTTTTAATCTACCCCTTCTTAGTGTTTTCGCTATTCTGCAGGCATGTGTTATAACACACTCCTCATTCACTAAGAAATCTTGAGCATTTCCCACTTAGATTGCAGTCTTCCGGATTTATTTAATTTTTCCATGGTAATTAATAACTTGTTTCAGACAAACAGATAAAAGGTTTGTAATTTTAATGAAAGTTACTTGGTCTTTGTGATACTGAATCTGATTGATCATGCTAGGAAAAGTTCTTAATCACTTGTACTAGAGACCTCATTTTACCATTGTTCAAATGAGAAGTACAGAAGAAAAGCTGGGATATTCAAGGTGGCTTAACATATTTATTTCCAATATTCCTGTGTCCCCAAAACCTCACACCAATCTATGACAAAAAGCAATGTTAGGTTTCCACCAACGAAGGACAAACACAATATTAAGTGTACTTTAAATAACATCACAGAGTACTTAAATAGAACTGGTGATTTTATAGAACTTTTATGGTTTATAAAAGAATTTACATTGTCCTAGCTTCAATTTCCAGTGTTGTTACATAGTAGAAAGCCATGGCATCCTATTGCCCCTGAAGAACTAAATATAAGTATCCCACAGAAGGCAATGGATAGAAGTGTGGTGGGTGGGAGCAATCTGCAAAATATGACCAATGAGGGACTACCTAGAAAACTGGGAGTAAGAGACTGTGTAAGAGGAAGAGACGATGGTTTGGTGACTTGGTAAGAATGAAAGCTGACAGGTGGATGACCATAGTGTGTTATACTCTTTCAATGTCAAGAAAAATCAGGGAAGAACTATGGCATTAGGAGTGACTACCCCTTCACATGACAAGTTTTGGGAAGAACATAAATAATAGTTGTGTATAATGGGCAAGCATAAATGAATTGTGATATTCATACTTAAAGGGAATTCTAAAATCTATGAGGACACAGATCCATTCGAGTATCTTACATGTGTTCAACAAATATTTATTATTTTCCTTCCTCATGCCAGGCACAGGACTAAGGAACTTGGGAGGTAAAATATTAATTCAAAACTCACCTTTCTGTTAGGGTATAAATTCTGTAACATTTTGCCCAGAGAAGTTCACAGCAAGCTTAACTTGAGAGATGGAAAGTTTTATTTTGCCCTTGAATCTTTACTACCCAACAAAGCCTGACATATAGCAAGCACTCAGTAAGTATTTGTTTGATTTAAGTAAGAGACTTCCTGTATGTTTGAGGTCATTTAAAAATCTAGAAATGTCTCTTTCCAGCATTCCCTCTAAAATAGTGCTGCAGAAATTCTAAAATAATTTTACACGATGGAGTAACAACATGTGGGTAAAACAGCAACTAGTGCTTAACCAAGAGATTGTTTTTGTTTTCTTTTCTGTAATGGTGGAAGTGTGCACCCAACATTTTTTGCTGTTGTTGTTTTGTTTTATATATCTAGTTAGTGTTCTTTTTAATGTCAAGTGACTTGGGATGTGGTAGGACATTTCACAACAGTGAGATAGGATTAACCAATCGAAACCTTTCAGTATAATATTTAAATTTAGTTTCTATGTAGTAGGTACTGAAATCTAGTGAAGAGAATTTTCAAACCTGATATACTGAGGAAGACCATAGTTTGCAGTTTTGGATTACTCTGGTCATGGACAAATAGAGCACAAACAAGAAAGAATCAAAGGGGTCCATAGCTCGAGGGCATGTGAATCTTATCAATCATTAAGGCAGTCTGCTTTTTGTTTTCACATTATGTGGCATAAGAAAGAAAAAGCTCTCATTCCAATAACAGAACAGAGTTCACTCTGCTGGACTCACATATGCCCGATTGTAGCCTCCTGGGTCCTTTGACTTGAAGATCTCAGGTCCAGAAGCCAGCAAGAAATCTGGGCACTCCATCTATCTCCAAATGACAGACTTTCTTCTCTATGTGCTTGTTCTCATTTCTCTGGTTCCGATTATTAAAAATACAAAATGGCCACATCACAATTCAGTCCCTAAGTTCTATCTCTAAAACATCAAGGAGAGTGTTGGAGCAACCTTTTCTTGTCAGTATGTTTTCCAAATTTATTAATCTATTTGTTTTCAGTTTTCAACAATCACTTCCTTAAGTTCCAAATATTCTCCCTTCTCTTCCCCCTCCCTTCCCAATATGGCATGAAGTCTCATTCTACACATATATTCCTTTTAAACACATTTACACATTAGTCATGTTACATAGAAGAATTAAAATGAATGGGAAAACCATGAGAAAACAAAACAAAATATAACAAGGAGGAAAATAGACTGCTTCATTCTGTATTCTGACTCCACAGTTCTTTCTCTGGATGCGGATGGCATTTTGCATCATGAGTCTGGAAATGTTTTAAGTCTTTGTATTGCTGGGAAGGGTAATCTCTATCAAAAACAATTCTCAAACACTGTCGCTGTTACTGTGTATAATATTCTCCTGGCTCTTCTCACTTTACTCAGCACCAGTTCCTATAAGTCTTTCCAGGTTTTTCTAAAGTCTGTCTGTTCATCATTTCTTATAGGACAATAGTATTCCGTTACATTTGTATGCCATAACTTGTTCAGCCATTCCCTAAATGATGGAAATCAACTCGATTTCCAGTTCTTGGCCACTGCAAAAAGAGCTGCTATAAATATTTTTTGTACATGTTTATCTTTTCCCCGTTTTTATGATCTCTTTGGGCTATGGTCCTAGAAGTGGTATGGCTGGATCAAATAGTATGCATGTTGAGTAGCCTTTTCTGAACTGTCATTTTTGTCTTTGGATTCTTAGTCTAACAGAGTGACTGATGTACTGCAGATGATTAATTAATGTATTTTTAAATTAAAGAAATTAAAGAAAAAGGACCATACATGTACAGTTGAAATGGATCTTAGTAGTCCTTCTGGTCCAAACCCTGAATGTTACAGATCAGAAACTTGAAGACCAGGAGGTGTCTTTTACTTAACCAAAATCCTACAGGTAATTGGCAGAGTTGAATTTGAACCTAGACCATCTGATTCCAGAGCTAGTGCCTTCTCTGATTTCACATCCAGCACACTGTTCTCTGCACCACTTATCAGGGCATTTGTCCTTACATCAAACATAAATTGACTTTTTTACAATATCTACCTACTAATCCTAGATCTACTTTCTGGGGATAATCAGAAAAAATGCCAAACCCTCTTTGGTGACAGTCCCTGAAATCTGTAAAGGCAACGATCATACCAATTCCAGCAACTCTTTTCTTGTTGAGCCTAATCATTACTAGTTATTTAAATAGTCAGCAAATCAAATTATTACCGTTGCTGTTGTCAATAAGAATAACAGTTATTTATGATTATTATTTGGATTTTGCAAAGCACTTTCCAAATAACTCCTGTGATCCTCCCAACAACCAGAAGGGTTAGATGCTTTCCAAATTTTACAGATGAGGAAACTGAGACAGAAAGGGGTGAAGTGACTTGTTCAGAGTCATACAGTTAGTTACTATCCAAAGGGGTATTTGAACTTAAGTACCCTGATTCCAAGCCTAGCCTTCTATCTACTTCACTACTTAAGTGAAACACACGGTATAAATCTAAAGCCCTTTACCAACCAATTTGCTCCAGTCTGGACAATTTGAAGCTTGGAATAGTCCTTCCTAAAATTGGGTTCCTCAGAACTAGACACATCACCTGAGATGCATTCTGACCAGGGGCAGAGAACTCTACATCTATGGCCAGCCTACTCCTGGACACAGGAATTGTGACCCAACCCCAAATTTGCATTCAGTTTTTTGATGGAACACTTGTGCTGAGTAAATTGAGTAAAAAACATTATAAGCATAGATGATCTGAGTTCTCGTACCTAGAAGTCATCTAATTTGATTTTATGGAACCATATGCAAAAATTTCATTGTTTTTAAATATAAAAGGATGGTATTTTTTCAAAAAAAAAATAGCTACACCAATGATCATGAACTTTAAAGTATGTCTGATTTTTGTTAGTATGCTTCATTCTCTACTGACACCTCCCAAGTTACTTAAGTGCTATGAACCTCAGTTTCATATTTTGTAAAATGAAAAATTGAATTACATTACCATTTAGATACCTTCTAACTCTAAATTTGTCATCTTATAACCTATGTAAATCCCCAGCCCGCTACAGTGTTGTAATAGAAATGGCACCAGACTTACCGGTCACAGTCAAGTGCCAAGTTCTCAGAGATTCAGTTTCTCTTTATGTAAAAATAACATTAAGAACATTTTTTAGTACTTAGCTCGCAGGATTGCTTCAAGTATCAAGAGAGATTTGGCATGTAAAGCACTTTGCAGACTTTAAAATGTTTCATTAACATCAGTTATCAGCATTATGTTGACTGCTTCTCAAGTTATCTATCTGAGTGGCTCTCTGCCTGGGGCATTAGTGAAATGTGTCCTGGTCACAACATTCCTACTCCTGGCTTGCTAATGACAAATGCTATTTTAGTACAACCTGCACAGGACTGAATTGCTAACTTATTCATTCAGGATGGGAAGTTTCTTTATCTACTGTCCCTAAAGTGAGGTCAGGAGACCAAGATAGACTCAGGCAGTCTAACAGTTTTTGCCACTAGCTAGGGCATTACCGTGACATAGAGAGTGCATTTCTATGAAACCACAATCTTTCTAGCAGAAGCTGAAGATAATTAAGATTCGTTGAATAATCACCTCTCAGGTATTTTGTATAGGGGAGTCTTGTTGGTCAAGCCACCCTCTGTGAGCTCTTCCTACTCGAAGAATCTGTGATTCTGAAAGCAAAATGTGTAACAATTCCAGCTCATCTACTAACTAATCGTTTATTGTACCGGGGCTGAATAATGTTTGAAAAATCATGTAGATGATCTCACAAAGACAAGTGAGTTGGATTTTACCCGAAGTTCCTTCCAGGTATAAAACTGAAAGTCTGTATAATTGTTTCAATCAAATGAATATATTATTAATTTAGTAATTATGTCTCCCTGAAGAGTTTGAAATAGTATAATACTATTATTCTAACTTTGATTTGTTGAAGAAGCAAAGCTTATCATTTGAATTCTGACTCCACTTTTATTTGTAATGGATTTTGTCTATCTATCTGTCTGTCTATACACACACACACACTCACACACACACACATATATATATACATACATATATACACATATATATGCACACATATCTGCATATACATATATATATTATACATATATATATATGGGAATATACCATATACATAGAAATTGCTTAAGTCATTATATGCCCCCCACTCATTCTAACTCCAGCTTTAAGCCCCCAGCAAACATTTGGCAAGCAGTTCTAGTGGGGTGTGGAGAGCACATTCATAAGAAGTTGCCTGTTTGATGTCAGACAGAGGCTTATCCCCCAAAGCAGGACATTCATAATGCTATTCATGAATTCCAGAAGCCAGCATTTTATACTCTTTCTCTCTTTTGTATTTTCAACTGTTAAGCTAAGACAATCTGCCCTCTCTTGTGTCTGTGTGAATATTTTATTGGGTAACTTGATTTATTGGAAACGATTCAATTTTGTACTCTCACTGTTGTGGGCTTTAGCTTTAATTGTGTTATGAGTGACAGATAGATGCTCTATTAGTTCAGTGTAGTTTCCCTTGTGCTTTTATACATGGTTTAAATCAGAGCATATTTTTTTCCTTGGAATTCTAATATTAAAACGCCCTTTTGTTAAAAATAAATAAAGTTTTAACCTAATCATGTTAAGCTGATTCATGGCAACTGCCTCCTGAAAATACACTTTGCAAGGTTAAAAGGCATGATTTAGTATTACCCCAAATGCTTCATAGTCACGCTTAAGTCAATTTCTAATCTTTCATGACTTTACTTCAACAAGATTAACGTGGAGAGGGAACACTGATTGACTGTTTTCTTGTAGCTGCAAAATCACAGGTTTCTAAGAAGTAGTGTTCATATATAGTATCTCCTTTATACCAACTAGGTGACACAGCTCTCAGTTCCACATACATTTATGGGATCTCTCCTTCTTACCCTGCTTCACATATATATGCTGGTCTAGCAAAAGCTACAGTACAAAGGAAACTCACTTTTTTTACATTTAAAAAGGTTCATTGTATACAATATTGCAGATAAGTAACTTATTATCCAGACCATTATATTCTATTGGATAGGTAAGCCATAGAGTCTGTCCATCCTGGTGTGTGTATACACCTATGCACATAAATTTATAATATGTATGTGTCTACCCATGTATTTTTGTAAAAATGCCTATGTATATATATATATATATGTATATATATGTGTGTGTGTATACATATACACTGTGTGTATGTATCCATAAAATACATCGAAGAGCATAAAATAATAAAAGATTGGCCTGAGAGAATGCTATAAGTTCCAAAAAATTCAATTAATTAGATTTGGAATAAAAACAATTTAAATTTCATACTCTTGAATCAGTACGCTAATGTGAGATACAGAAAAAAAAGGCAACAATAAGAAATTTTTGTTATTGGGTTGTTTCAGTTGTGTGTGACTCTTTGTGACTCATTTTGAGGTTTTCTTGGTAGATATTGAAGTAGTTTGCCATTTTCTTCACTAGCTCATTTTACAGATAAGGAAACTGGGGCAAACAGGTTTGAGTGGCTTGCCCAGGGTCACACAGCTGATGGGTATCTGAAGTAAGATTTGAATTCAGGTCTTCCTGACTCCAACCCTATCACTCTATCCACTGTGATTCCTAGCTGCTCCAACTAAAGAATTTGAATGCTAATAGCAGGGGAAAAAAATAAAGAGTATGACCAAATGATAGAAAACTTCTTGGAAAAGTTCTCAGAAGAATGTTGCTTAAATTAAGAGTTTAGAAAGATAGAGGTTTTAATTCTGATATTCTTGGGAATTTTCATTTTGAGATTCTTTATAGGAGATGATGACTAATAAGTTATTTCTATTTTCACTTAGTTATCTGCACATTTTTCTAATAGACCTGGACATTTTTCACATACACATTCTTGAAATGTAGTATAAAAACCCTGCTACTATGTGACTGACCTTAGCCTTCATACCCTGAACAATCAGGACTTTTTTACTCCTCTTCCCCCAATAAGAGATCTCAGAAAAATTGTCTGAACACACTGTGGTTGCGTTTTGAAAATGTCTTGGTCCTCTCACCCCACCAGATTCCTGTCTCTAATGATTATGCCACTGCCAGTGTCTGACCACATTAGACTCTGCAGATCTTGTGGTTTCCATGCATATGATCTCAGTTTTTTCTATTCCTGATCTCTAGGAGTTAGAGCTGTTGGTTCCTAAATTCCTAGAGTTTCCTCACTGGAGCATACTGGCCTCCAGTCACTGCCTCCCCACATAAGAGTACTTTGTTGGTGTTTCTTTATTTGGTTCCTGTGCTCTCTTTCTCATTTGCAATGCTCTTGCATGTTCCGGTGAATTGCTTCTTGTAGTAGATACCATTTATATTTTTTCTACTTTTCTTCAATCTTAATCTAGTTTTTCTTGTTTTTGTTACTGTTTCAAGAAATCATTGAGGTCCGTTTGTTTCCCTCTAATTTTCAGGATGTCTGATATTTGGGGAAAGTTTCTACCTTCTATTCTAAGTGATTTTATTCTCCCTTCAATTCTTTCCTCCAGAATTCTTATTTCACTTAGCATTTCATTTTTTGTCTCTTCCTTCATATTTTGAGGTAACTCAGTGTGGCTTTCTTGAAGTTTTGCCCACAAGTGTTTCAGAGTTACTCTCTGTTTTGTATAAATTCTTTATGAGATTCTTAATATTTCTTAAAAATGTTTGTTACATTCTTTCATTTGTTTGCAACTTATTTGGGACTTTGTGCCAGGTCAGACTCCACTCCTCCCATGTCCCTCAGAACTCTGTAGTTTGTCAGATAGGTTTGTCAGATGTTGTTTAATTCTGATTTTTATTAGAACTTACCATTCTCTTCCACCTTTCCTCATTTGTCTTCTCTCAGAATACAAGCAGTTTTCAGTCTTTCCTATCCTATACCATCTGGGTTCATAATCCTTTGTTCCTCAGTTTTCTGAAATGTCTCAGATCACGTATTTACAAACTTCCAATTCTATTGGGGTATTTCAATTGGAGCAAAGCTGATTCTGGTTCCATGGGCATGGTCATAGTGCCATGGGTTACCAACCCCACTAGGACTTCTTCATCCAAACATACCAGGCCTTTCGCATCCTCACACATACTCCCCTTCCCCCCACCACTCTACTACCAACAAGGACAAGAAACAACGAGATGAGATCTTTAGGCTTCAGGGCCCTCTTAAAGCTTTCAGGTCAGAATTCTATTGTTTTCCCTGTACACTCCCAGCTTGCATATATGATATACAGCTAGGGTGGTGAGTACATGCTGGGTCCTTGAAGTCCCCGAGGCTTTTCTACCTGTTCATTTCCAGTTTTCCTACCCACTTTCCCCCTTTCCCTCTCCCCTCACAGAGTGCTGAAGGCTCCCCAGTCCCCTGGAGTATTTCTGGTCCAGAGTGTTGGCAGGCTTTCAGTTTGTTTACCTGCATTCACACTGACTGCCCTGGAGAAGGAATCCCACAGGCTTCTGGCTGTCTTTTTGCATAGCTCTGGGGCTGGAAGATGAAATTTACCATGGGTTCTCTTTGGATTTCTTATCATTTTTCAATTCTGTTTGTGTGCTTTTTTTTTTTTTAAATCTTTTGCAAAGTACATGTAAGAGATAGGTTCCTCTGTGACCTTTCATGCAACTATATTAACCAGAATTTCTCATAAAGTTTTCAAGTACCTAGCACACGGTTACCTTTGCTAATTAGGGAAAAAGGCAGAATTTAAACCAAGGTCTTTCTAACTCTAAATGTACAAATCTACTTGCTACATTATGTGACATCCTAAGACACAGAATGATATTTTAAAACATTTTACTAGTGATACTAAACTTAACTAGCTCCTAGATTTTTAGTGTAAGCAATGGTTCAGAGGAGTCTAGAAAGTAAGAATATATTAAAAATAAAACCTTTGCAGATAGGATAATAATAGCAGGTATGATGATGTAGGAAAGAACAGAACAATATATTCAACAATTATTTTTGAGCATTCTCTGACTAAGGAGTATTTACTTAGTTAAACCCATGAAATGTTAAACAATAATATTTCACAAACCAGCATAGGAGGAAGTCCTGAATTAATGGAGATGGGAAAAAATACCGTGAATTTAAGAGAGAGGAAACTATGGGAATATTGATATCAGCAAAAATATACTTCAGACAATGATCAGAAGAATCCATGAGGAAGAAAAATTACTTAAATTAATATATTAAAAAGAACGTAAGAGATGTGTGCACTTTTCACACTAAATAATCCTAGTGATAAGAGCAGTCCGAACCAGGTGTGTACTACCTTAGAAGTTACTGCAATCTCAACAGTGGAGACTGGATCAAGTCTTGTCAGTGATATTACAGGATAGTTCAGATTACCTTTATAAAAGGTCACTTTCACCTTTGAGATGTTATAAGTCTCTGATCATTTCTATAGGTCCAGGATCAAGATAGTTACATTCTGGGGATAACAGAGAAGTTAATTTAGGTGAATATGATGTATGATTTTTCTCACATGAAAAATAAGTATAATTTTATAGTTTTAAGAGATAAGTTTAAGGTAGAGATTCCTAATTTGAGTTTTATTTTCAAGCAGAAAGCAAACTAATGATAAAAAGAGTTGTAATGATGAAACTGACATTGAAGGTGTTTGAAAGGGTGGAGGTAAAACTTAATTGCAAGAAAATTCTCAAAAGAACTGTGAATAATTAAGAACTATGTGCATGAATGATCCAAATTACTGCTAATAAAAATGTAAATCAAAATAACCTTGAAATCTTCATCCTGCAAATTGAGAAATATGACAAAAAATAGGAATAGTCAAAGTTGAATAGATTGTGGGAAGATAGAAACACTAGTACTTTGTTGATGGAAAATCAATATAACCATTTTATGACCATCAATATAACCAATATAACCATTTTTGAAAGCAATTTGGAATTATGCAAATAGAATGACTAAAATGTCTATAGAAGAAATTCCCTAGACTAGGCATGAACCCCTAGGAGAACATTAATAAGAAGAAAGTCTCCACATATACCAAAATATTTCCAGCAGCACTTTTTGTAATAGCAAAGAAATGGTGCATATGGTCATGGATTGGAGAATGGCTAAAAACTATGGCATATAATAAAAGCTAGTATTTGTATAATACTATGTTAATATGCTAAGTCCTTTACAACGATTATCTTATTTGATGCTCGCAACAATCCTGGAAGATGCTATTGATATCCCCATTTTACAGA